>RYFJ01000711.1:0-336495 GCA_003991445.1 Oryza meyeriana var. granulata
TGCCGGTGCAAAGCATCGACACAAGCTTAAAACTTAATCTTCCTTTCTGTGGCATCCCGGGTGGTCTTCCAGAAAACAAATCCTGGTATTCCCTTACTATTGGAATGTCCTCTATCTTCCTTTTGCTGGCTTCGTCCCAACTTCCGACAGTTTGCTCTGCAGTGACCTGTTTCAAAGCTTGTTTCCTGATTGCAGCCGGCAAGGTGACGTGAAGATAACCACCTTCCTTCTGAATTGTCACGGTTACGGTGCGAACCACGCAGTTTGATTCACCCCTTTGTGTCGGGTCAACCAATCATTCCTGGAATGAAACATCTAGGTCTTTGGATCTCCAAGAGGAATCAAGATTGGCTAGAAAAGGTGATCCTTAGATTTTCTAGTGGCTCACTGAAGGGTTATAGTGAGCGGTTACACTGGTGATTCCAGTGTATGAAACCCTCATGGGATTTATGTTCCACTATTGTATCCTATTGTGCCCCCCACAAATTTTTGGATATGAAATAGTGTTGACTAGAATCAAAAAGTACGCGTCTGCAGGTATTGAGTTCACAAGAAACGTACCAATACCACCTCTAGTGCAGTCTGCGCCCTCTTCCGCGGAGACATGGTTGACGTGCCCCTTTATCACCTGTGATTGGCGGTTGGGGTGCTGGGGAGCTGCAGGCCTAGATCCCATTCGCCTTGGCTTCGGACATTTGTCGGCAAAGACCTGGTCATTGCAGGTTGAAAACGACGTAGGTCTGGCCCCCACCGTCTCTCCATGTTTTGACCGGCCTGCTGCACTGGTGCCATTGGTGGGGGTGGCAGCGGACTGTACGGTTGTACTGCCCGGCTGTCTGCTACTGCCTTCGGAGTGCCCGGGTGGAACCGCGGCGCTGTGGGGGTGACGGACGATCGTTGGGGACCGGTCCAACCTTGCTGGCCATCATCATCCGCGGCCTCTGGTGCTGGTCCTTGCGCGAGTTCCGGAACTGGCAGCCTTCACTCTGCGGTCCACCTTGTTGTGCTGGCTCCTGCAGATCGCTTATTCACTAGCTTCTCAAAGTCTAGGTAATCGCTTCAGAGGAGCGGGTGTGGTCAGCTCATCGTTCAATCGTCCAAGAACCTCTCTATCTTCCGGGATCGGTGCGGACATCCTCAGGCGCGTAAGCGCGGCCAGGGACGGTTGAATTCGTAGGTATTCTATGAAACTTGTTCCCTTGCGACCAAGTCCCTGAACTCCTTTTCTTCTTGTGCCACAATTCCTGCCGGAATTTGAGACTTCCAGAAATCTGTGGCAGGAGTTCTGCCAAGTACTTTCGTGTAGCCGGTGCAGGTGTCACCAGGAAGTTTGTACCCACCAAGCTGGTGGGGCATAGTGTTTGTGATGCAACTTCTCCTGATCGTTAACTAGAGGAGGTTGAGCTTCTTCTCAACTGCCAACAGCAGTCGTGGCATCTATCGGGGTGGTGGTGCTGGAGAAAGGTTGCGGCCTGACCCTTAGGAACTCAGGCAGCGGGACTGAGGGGCAACGGCCCTGGTTGTGTGGTTGCTGGTATTGCTGTTGGCATAATTGTTCTGTCATCTGCTTTTTTTTTTTTTGGTTTTTTTACTGCATCATCAAAGCTCATCATCTTGTTTCTGGTGGCCAGAACCTATGCCAAGGTCAGCGTCCTTCGTTAGCTTGTGGTGGCACATGGTTGGGTGCTCCCTTGGTGTCTGAGTCTCCTGCCCGCTGGTTAGTAGCGCTAGCGTCACTGCAGAGGGCACACTCCTTGTGTCACCATCTAAAGGGGGAAGCCAGTGAAAGGAAGGAGGAAACAGCTGGCTCAGAACAGGAATGATAATTAAGTGGCTGAATTAAATTAAACTAACCTTTTAGTTTGGAAACTATGAGGAAAATAGTTCAACTCCTAATTACGGTGGGACATAACCACAACAGATTTAGTATGCACCAACTAACCCCAAACAAAGCAAACATTCTAACATTACAACTAAACAGGGAATCAAAACTAGAAAACGACAAAACTAAGGGTGCGCGGTCGAATGCTCTAGAGCGGCTCCTCGGTCATCTGAGTTGTACTCCGGCTCCTGTCGTCGCCCACTCGTCGTCGGTGCGGCCCCTGGATCCACCACGTTAATCCACACTTCCGTGGGCGAAGAGCTTGGCCTCGCTATGTGGGCGGGACCCGACTGAAGGCAGCTGCTGTCATTGGGGAGGTGAAGCCCTCGTTGGATTTGTGCCTCCCTGAGAGCCTCGTCGCGGTGACGACGCGTTGAACCACCCCAGCCGGTCTGGCTGGGGAGGATGCACCGAGACTGGTGCTTAGAGCTGGTGCTGGTGTGGTGGTGCGTGTGGCCTGCTCCTGGGGCCAACTGAACATGCAGCAGGAGAAGGCCGTCTTCCCGGAGTACTAGATGCCCCTGGCCCCACCGGTGGTTAGTTGTCCCTTCAGTTCTCACGGACCTCCTTCTTCGCGGCGGGTCGATCTGGTCTGGAGTCCCCATGATGGTCGTCCTGTTGGCGTCCTCCTGGTCGTGGGCTACCACACACCCAGTTGGCGTGCATAGTCCTGGCCAACATTGCTCGCCTCATGTGGACGACTGGTGGGTCATTCGTCGTTGTCGGCCAGCTAATTGCACTGTAGGTCTGGTAGTGCACCCGCAGGGGAAGGTAGCAATAGGGCAGTGGTGGGAGGTACGTGACGCTTCCGTCGTAGCTCCCAATCAGCGGAAGCGGCCTCTGGCAGGCCGTTGATTGAAAGTGCACCCACCATCCTCGACTTCCATAGCAGGCAGAAGTACATCTTCACCTGGAGCTCCAAGCGAACCCGGTGTGGAGCTCACCCTCCATGGCTTCCACTGCAGTGTACTATAGGGCATGACTGTACCCCAAAAAAGTTAAGCTCGTATCATCCGAAGCTTCTTCCACAAAGCCGCCCATGTCTGTGCACGCTGGGTTGGGAGGTTTGTCCTTCTATAAGAAGGCAAGGACCGGGATCAATGTATCTCAGATCCAAATCAATGTGAACAGTAAAAAGGGAATAACAGCGATTATGCAGAAATTAATTTTGTAAGCCGAATCTTGAGACCAACGAAAATACCACTGCGAGACCAAATAATCCCAATTAAAATCACATAACAATTGCAAAGCCAAATAAAAATTTTTATGCCATAAATCATACCTTCCCTTGGATTAACCAATATTTTTTCCCCAAAGTTTGGACACTTCTATGTCAAACCCATGAAATTAAATTCACTCTAAATTTGACTTGACTCAAATTCCACAAATAAATGCCAAAGATTTTATCCCAACCCAGAGAACATCATTTCAAATAACTCCAAATGAAAGATAGCCAAGTAAATTTCAGAGCTTTAGCGTTCCAATTTGCTGTCCTACGTATCGGCTCTAAAACTTGTAACACCAGAAATTCACCACCGAACTTCTAACAATTCATATTATGAAATCCCTTCCCCAAACCAGAGTCACACAATTCCCACTGCACATACAATTCTACAACAGAGATAAAATCATATTACAAATGCATGGAAAGTAAACAAGTCTATTAGACAATTGTCCATCAGCAGCATCCAAACCCACAAGCACCTGGACGCGATCCAGCCTATTCTCAGGATGATCATCATCAACGCTTCTCCACACTAAAGGAAACAGGAGCAACTGAGTCACCACCCACAAATCACACCCACAATTATGCACATGCCCAGCTACAAAGAGAGCTAGGTTTTTGCGTAAAACAGTTGCAAAACCGTAAGTTCGCAAACAGTAAAAGGTGCATTAATTAACAAAGTAATCTCCACTATTAATTTACACCATTTAACCAAGCCCAACCATCCCAATAATTAGTACACCACGTCAACTCAGCTCACTCAATGAACGCAACAACCACATTCACCAGACTCCTCCGGTTACTAACACCACGTTAACTGGACTCCACTACAATAACTACATCCGTTAACAGTCTCCATGAACAACTTGTACACACGTGACCATTTTTCCATGATCAACGCTACACCCACTTGAACGGCCCGCGACGAGAACGTTACACCACATCACCAGACGTCACGAGACTGACACAACTCACAGTCATCCGATTAGCTCACACCATCAACGACCACCCCTGATTCAAACTCACCCCCCCCCCCCCCCCCCCCCCCCCCCCCCACCACGTTGACCGGACTCCACACCTATCCCACCCACCAGTTCACAATGCCAGATTAATTATCTAAGTTAGACTAATCAACGGTAGTCATGACCCTTGCCATAACCCGGCGTGGCTATATCAATAGATTTACTTTATCAGAGTGTACAACTTACCCACAAACCCCCTACCCACACACGATTTCTGTGTGCCAGCCCTCCGAGCCCCATAAGTCCTCACTCACCAGCCGACCGCTCTCACCGACCCCTCCGTAACCTCCACACCATGCTGACGGTTGTTGCACCTGACGACAGCACACCACATATCCAGCACCCCCCCTTGCGCCACGGTGATCTGGAAGCTGATCAATCCTACCCTGGGCCGAGAACCCAACTCCATCATCGCCACCCTCTTCTCTTGGTGCCTAGGAGAGGGAGAAATGCTTCAAGCCCAGCCGTGCCCACGCTGCTTGTGGCAAAGTACGGGTAGTTGCCCAAGTGGTTCCCGCGAACGTTCCTTAATTGCCATGTTTGATAAGCAAAACCATCCCCACAGCCCACCATTGTCTCCAATTTTAAATTAACATCAGCCTATCCATACTCCATTTTTCCAACATTGAATTTTGTTCGAATCATAAAAAAATAAAATTAAATCCCATGTAGCTATGTTGCTAGCATCCTAAAAAAAAAAATGTAATCTAATCATATTTACCAGGTGACAAGATTCAAGTTTCAAAACTAAGCAAGTCCTACAATGTAAGGTTATACCCATCCACAATGAAAATATAAAATAATGCATTTTATTTTAAGTAAACAAAGCAAATTAGCAAAAATTGGGTACAAATGCATCAAGGAACAGTGCGACTTGCCTTGCTCCGGCTCGATGTACTCAGGCAACGACCTCGAAACACAGGGAATCACCGACGTCGGGTATTCTATAACAAACAAGATGCACAAATAATGAAAACACAAGTACATGTGGACATATCCATGGCTGAAAGCATTTTAATGCATTCTAGGGCATTTTCTGGAATCATTTAAATTTGAATAGCTTAATCGGATTCGTATGAATTAGTTATGAATTATGAAGTTTTACTGTTATTCTAGTGTTAAAATTAATTACTAAATGATATATTGTTGCAATTATCCGATTAATGGCGTCACTGGAATGGTGAACCGGCACCAAAACATGTGCCCACCGGTCAGTGGGTGCACGGGGAGCTGGGCACGTGGACCTAAGTCCACCACGCCGAACGAGCGCGCCACGTGCGCAACGTGCACCCACACGTGGCCACGCGGGCGGCCCGAGCTGCCACCACGCAGCAGAGCAGATCGGTTACCCCCGGGGAGCGCGCCGAAGCCAGCCGTCCTGAGCAGGAGGCCGGTGATGGCTGTGCACGGGACCGATGTCGCCAGCAGCACCAACCCGCGCCGTGCAGCAGCCGGAAGGCAAAAATGGGGATGGGAAAACAGCAAGGGTCTCACCAGCGGCTCGCGGCGCGAGCGACTACGCGGAGGACGACAGCAGTGAGCAGATAACTGCGGTGTTCGGGATGACATAACGGTAGTTCTGAAATCGCGCGGTTCTCGAGCAAGGAACGAGGAGCCGACAGACCTGAGGATGGGGGGAACCGGGAGTTTTACACTGGCCTCTAAAGGTTCGAAGTACGGAGGACGCGACGAATTGCCGTCCCCGGAAGAGAGATCGGCCGGAATACCTCACTCACTGTGACAGATGCAAAGCGGATTTCTCAGCGCTTCTTCCCCGTGTGTGCCGAATGCGGTGACGACGGGTTCTCGGCACGGCTGGAGGTGATGGTCGGACGGCGCTGGGCTGTGGATGTCAGGGGAACGGCGGCGAATGATTTGATAAATGTGAGTGGTCATTGCGTGTGACATGGGTGGCATGGATGTGGTTTTAGGGCACGGGGAGAGCTCGTATTTGGGAAAAAGACGAGAGAGAGGTGAGGAGGCTTTTTATGCACGCGGGCGAGCGAGATTGACCGTAACGGCTCAATCGTGCACAGGAAAGTGAGGCGGCTATTGTCGAGGTCTGGAGTCCGTGCGCGATTCACGAGGAGAGGGGACGAGACGGCCGGATGGTAGCTTACGAGGGATGTTGGGCGCAAACTCGGTCCGCGCTCGTTTTGGGCGCATGTGAGTGGGCACCGAAGGCGGGAGGCGGCGCCGGATCGGACGGTGGAGGAGATTTTCTCCTACTGCCCGATTTGAGACAGAGGCAGGAAGATGATGCTGACAGGCGGGCCCGCTATCAGCAGGAGGTGCGTGGGGGCGGGCGACGTGGCTAGCCTAACGAGCGGGCCCCAGCGCAGAGAGAGAAAAGAGTGGAGGAGGCGGCGTCTGGTTCGGCTGGCACGTGGCGGCGGCGGGAGGCAGGCGCTGCAGAGATGGCCTGCCCTAGCGCGGGGAGAAAGAGCCAGGGAGGAAGTAGGCCTGCGGGCGCGTGGAGAGGCCGGACAGAGGCAAAGCGGCCGCCCAGGAGAAGAAAAGAGAAGAGTATTTCCAGAGCGATTTTAATTCGGATAATCGATTTTTGATTTATTAAAAATATTCCCGTGCTCTGAAAATTTCACTAAGAAATCTATTAACGTATATTTGGCAAGGAGAACATTAAGAAAAATATTCACCTGGCCATGTTAATTTATTACTTTCATTCTTGCATATTAATTTAATTCCTCTGGCCTTTTAGATTTATTTTTCTTGCATTTTTCTGAGTAGAATTTTGTGTGGCTAAAATTAGGGGGTATGTGATAAGCAAGCTCTCGAGAGCCGCTACGCCGTTGTCATCTCTACCTTCGCTTTTTCTCTCCCCGTGCCCGACATCCTACGTCGCCAGCGCCGAGAGCAAGCTGTTCTGGTAGGTTCACCGGGGTCACCTCTCCCAGTAGGCACCGCCGGTTGCCACAGACCATCGATGCTCGCCGGAATCACCCCGCGCGCCGTCGGCCGTCGATCCCGAGCAGCAGCGTTTCCCTCCCCTCGCTATACACTATCACTCGCATGCGCCTGGTTTTCCCGAGCTGTGCCACTGATGTGTGGCGCCTGACCTCCCTCGGTCCATCGCAGACCAGCCCGTGCTCCCTCTGAGTGGCTCCAGTGGCGCGCCTACCTAGGCCCACTGCCCTCTGAGCCTTCCCTTTACCTTGATGACAACCGGACCCCACATCTCACCCCGGCTCACTCCCTCTGTTTCCCTCTGCTTAGTGGGTCCTACTGTCAGTTTCACAGCGAAAATATTCCTGGAAATCCCTGGAGAATTAATTTATCCTTTTCCAATGAATCAAAAATTCAATTAATCTTCAAAAAATCACATCTTTTAATCCGTGACTCCGATTGACCTTGTTCCAACTCCAGTAATTTTCTCAAATTGAGATCTATTTTAATTGGCTACTATTAGTTAGCACTAAATAGGTCTTTTACTGGGTTCTTTGTGTAGATTTTTGTGTGTTTGCACATAGTAATGTCACCAGAAAATATCGTTTCGCGCTGTTTTCGCGCGGCGATTCTTGAAGACTCATGAAGACCTAGAGTAAGGCAAGTCACCTTTTGATCTAATCGAGCCTACATTGAAATTTAAAATTATTTTGATTGCGAAACTACATTATATGCGTGCACTGATCTGGCAGTCCCGTCTCGACGCTCAGACCGGCGACCTTCCTAAACTTGCTGCATCTAAATCCTTCCTTGATAATTGAAATACCCTGTTCCCTTGTGACCACCGCAGTCGCGCCTCAGTATTCGTGCACTATTGTACGAGTATTGACAGTCGCTCCTTTAAACTTAAAATGGAGGCAACTTCTTGGGTAAAACGTGGTTCACGATGGCATTTGGAAAACCTGACACCTGGGTACGGTGCCTTTGAAAGCAAAATGAATTTTAAAATGGAGAATTGCGACACAAGGCTGGTCCGGTGTGGGTGTCGCCTATTGTGGTCGCTTTGAGGACCGATTCCTTCAGAATTTCATCGAGCACATATGACAGTACAACCACATGCGGTGATTTGGAAGCCCCTGGCTGCTTAGTAACTAGACCCTCAGGGACGCCCTCTGCAGCCATTGGACTGTGGAATCATGTAGGAGGGTGCGGTCGGTTGCCTCTTGGGTTCCTGGTACAACTGGTCGTGGACCTACCCTTTCATTGGTCTTGAGGACCCCTCCAGTTGGCATGGGGTAACCTGGGAGGGCTAGGGAAATGCCTTGTCGCAAAAACCTCTAGGCCACCAATTGTGCCTGAATCAGTTGAGCTGTTTACCTTAGAGTGAGTCACGTCGTAGTGGGTAAATGTACCCCCTCTGTAGAGGTCTAAACTGTTTGAACAACAAACGTGCCCACATCAGGGTGGATTAGGTGATTCCCTTAGCGTAAGTTTTATGTCATTTTGTTTTGCAATATGCATGTGTGGTTTTGGGACTGTGAAGAAGGAAGTGCCATTAAGGACGCTGGAGGTCCGATGAAATGGCTTGGCTGTCGTGGACAGCAGGACTCGGGAAGTCCGGGAAAATGCTTTGGCTCGGGAAGCCATTTGATGTGAATTCTTGATTGCGAAAACTGGAGAAATAAAGATTGATGCATCTTTCACTCCGATCGGCATGAGGCTCACCTCGTCCTGATTGTTGAGAAGCACACACTAGCAGATTTAAAAGATTTCAACAAAAAGAAATTATAAAATATCTAGCCTTTCTTTGAAGCCTACAACAACCACCTAAGTTCCCCTGGCTTGCTGAGTACGTAAGTACTCACCCCTACTCTATATATATAGTTCTTCGCCGGGAGCTGAAGCTAGAGTTGCAATGAAGTGAAGATTAGGGTTTCGTCCTAGTTCCCAGCCGTTGCCTGTGTGTTGGGACTTAGTCTGCTGTTCCGCTGCTGCCACTGCCTCTGTGTTGCTCATTGCTGTCTCCGGCTTGCCCGAAGCTGCAACGTAAGTTAAGGTTTAAGTCTATTTAATTATGTACTTATTTAAGGTACTGCAATAATGCATTTCTGATTTCCGTGGATACCAGCGCTGAGTCCTGGGACTGGTATCGGTATCGCGGATCCGCGGGGAAGCAATTCGCGCTGTTCTCCTGCGGCACGCCCTATTTGGGTGCCGTGTACCAAGTGCCAGTCGCGGGTGCTGACACTTAAGAACATATTCTAGTCATATTGTTAACCAGGTTAAAGGGAAAAGGGGTTTGTCAAACTATGGGTATCAAAACTATAATGTAGGTACATCCCAGACCACATGAAATAATAAAATATGTAGGTTTAATTTAAGCAAGACAAATAATTTGCATAAATTGGGTACAATATTGTGTCGCAAGAACCAGTGATGTAACTTCCTTGGTCCGGCTCTACAACTTCAGTGATGACCTCGTCAGTACAACTGGGGGTTCAGGAACGTCCATTTCTAGTGACACACAAGGCATAAACAAATAAAACAGTACATGAGACCACTAAAATAGAGGCTAAAACCATTTTTAATGGAATTCTTGGCATTTATGGATTTAATTGAAAGTTTTGAATGGAATTAATTGAAGCTCATATGAATTAGTTATGAATTTTCAAAGGTTCTCTGTGTTTTTACTATACAAAAGAATTGCCTTATGTTTATTGACACATTTTAAAATCATTTATGGATCATCAGCATATAGGGAGGGGCTGGCACCGATAGACAGGCCCATGGCTTTGTTAGCGACTACAGGCACGCGCACGTGGACTGGTATCCACTGCAGCCCGGCGTGGTTAGACCACATGGCAGCTGACATGGGCTGCAGTCCGCGGCGACGACTGGCCGACCGCACTGAGTCTGATGGCGCGACATGACGAGACCGGGTGCCTACATGGATCTGCGCATGGACGGCCCCGATCTATCGAGGCAGATCGGACGGCCGAGGCAAAGGGCTTCGCCCTACTTGTGCCCCACCCCGCGGCGAGCGCGCCAGCCCTATGGTCGCCACTGGTGACCATCCGGTCACTGTAGTGTGTGGCGGGCCGCAGGGAAGATGGGGGAGGAATTGAGGGAGTCCTCACCTTGCGCTCGCGACGACGACGCGAACAACGGCGAGAACTGGAGGGGTGCGACGGTGGTGAGGCCTCGGGATGACAGCAACAAAGGACTTCTAACAGCGATCGGCGGTGTGAGGGAGGGGCGAAAACTTGTCAACGGGGAGGAGCATGGTGAAGGTTTAAAGGAATTAGGGGTGAAATATGGCCGAGATATGCATTGGGATTGCATGGCCGAAGCCATTTGGCGGCGCTGGC
The DNA here is from genome assembly GCA_003991445.1 of Oryza meyeriana var. granulata. Lineage (NCBI taxonomy): Eukaryota > Viridiplantae > Streptophyta > Magnoliopsida > Poales > Poaceae > Oryza > Oryza meyeriana. The sequence continues at coordinate 10,402 of RYFJ01000711.1, forward strand.
AGCTCACCTTAACTGGCGGGATGACATTCTTGCGGCGGAACGGGGCGGCCAGTGGCTGGACGGGGTTCCCTAGATTGTTGGCAAAGCTAGGGGAGCAAAAGCGGTGGCCGGCAGTAGCTACAGCGGCGGTGGCGCTCGGCTAGAGACGGTGGAGGGCGGCAAAGCTTCGGGTTCGTGGTGTGCATGGCGTTTGAGGGCTCGGTGAGTGCGGGAGGTTGAGGGAAAAGGATATAGAGGAGCATAGAGAGGTATGTTTATGTAGGTTGGCCAAGGCAGAGTGGATTTCACAGATCGAGAGAGGGGAGAAAGCGGCGACGTAGGGCGGTCCACATGCGTGGGAGGGAGGAGGAGGAGTGGGCCGGCGCGCCTAGGGAAGAAAAGAAGAAAAAGAAAAGGAAAACAGGAAAAGAATTTCCATTGGAATTTCCAGTTGGGTTTTAATTCTGATAAGCATTTTGATTTATTAAATGATTGTATTAAAATTAGTTCCTCTGTTCTACTAAAAATTTCAATAAAAATCATGTAGTGTATTTTGGAAGAGGAATACAAAAAATATTTCCAACCTTGTTAAATATTATTATTTAAAGCTTTTTCACCATTGATTCTTCTCTCTTGCCTTATAAAATAATTTCTTTGGCAATTTAATTAATAAATTTGTGTGGCTCTATTAAGGAACTCAGGGTGTGACAGTTCCTACCTTGCAACCTTGCCTCCTCAGTATGTAAGGAGAGGCAATGAGCCCCTTGGGGCAGAGATCATACAATCAGTGAAAGCAATACACCACAACTGGAAGTAGGAGGTATTATCTCACCCGAGGCCTGAACCAGTATAAAACCTTCGCGCTCTTTTCGAATCCATCGAGTTTTAGGTTCGACGAGTAGCCCTACATTTAATACAACCGATAAAAACATCGACAAAACTCCTTTGAGAAATGGAATAAGAGATAAGAAGCAAGAGACTAAGGACAACAAGACAAATCTGGTGATAATAGACCGGATATAAGTGATCTTGAGACTGAATTTATGTCTGATGAAAATGACTCTAAATTTGAAAGGGCAGAGCTTCTTCTGACCCAAGTACAGACACAATCTGGAAGGAAAAAAAGTATGAAGAAAGGAAACCTTGAAATTGTCAAGGTCACTCCTAAATTGAATAAGAAGAAGAAATAATTAGCAAAAGAAAAAAATGATGAAAGTCTAATATGGAATATAAGGGGATGGGAAATCCTGAAAAATTAAAACATCTGAGTGATCTGATTGTAGAAAACAAGCCTGATTTATTGGCTTGCAAGAAACTGTAAAACAAAACTTTCATATAATCTCCTATGAGGAATAAATGGTAACACCATGTATAAATGATCCTGGCTACCTGACTTGGGAGATTAGGTGGCATCTTGGAGGGTATTGATGAGAAAAACTCAAGATCCTTGAGTTAAAAATGAGGAAGTACTTCATAAGAACAAAGGTACATAATTGCTCTAACAAATTGGAGTGGGATTTAATAGTAGTGTATGGGGCTGCACAAAATGAATATAAAAGTGTGTTTTTAAGTGAATTGGCTCAGGAAGTGTATTCACAACAAAGACCCCTACTGGTTGGAGGGGATTTTAATATCATGAGATCAGAGGATGAAAAGAATAAACCTGGAGGGTTCTCAAAATGGAGTTTACTCTTTAATGCAATTATAGAACAAGCTAACCTCAGAGAATTAAAAATGTGTGGGAGGAAATATACATGGTGCAGCAGCCATGAAAATCCCACTTTGGAGAAACTGGATAGAATTTTTGTTAACAATGAATTGGAGACAAGATACCCATTGATATATGTTAGGGGCCTTGAAAGAGTTTTTTTCAGAGCATAATCCGTTGCTTATAGATCGATGGGCAAATTAGGTTTTAACCCAAGTTTTAAATTTGAATATAGCTGGTTCCTGATGAGAAGATTTAGATGAAAAAGTTACTGAAAAGCTGAATTCTTGTCATAACATATTGTTCCTGTATAGATATTTGCAAATAAACTGAAAACCTTAAGGAACAACTCAAGCTGAATAGAATTGGGAAGGAATGTATAAAGAGAGAAAAAAGAATTCTAATGAAAATCGATGACATTGATAAGAAGTGGTGAAATAAATGGCATGGATGCAATAGAGACAGAAGAAGAGAACTTGAACAGAAACTGGTATATATAGTCAGAGAAGAAAGAATTAAGTGGTTCCAAAGATGCAAAGAAAAAGAACTGTTGGAGGGTTATAGTAATACAATGTATTACCATGCTAAAGCAAATGGGAGGAAGAGGAAAAGTCAAATACACTCACTCATATAGAATGAGGGGGAAATTAAAGGGCAAGCTAACTTATTGCAATATATCACAAATTTTTACAAGGAACTCTTTGGCCATTCACAGATAAGTTATATTTCTTAGACTTGTCAGGAATCACTAAGGTCTCTGAAACAGATAGAGAAGAACTAATTAAACCTTTCACTACTGAAGAAGTCAAAAAGTTATCTTGAGATAAAGAAACAAGGTGTCTTCTGTCCTGATGGGTTTCCTGTAGAATTTTATATAAGATTCTCGGACTGATAAAAAATGGATTTTATGTCAATTATTAAAACTTTCACAGAGGGCCTAGTTGATGTTGAAAGGTTGAACTATGGTGTTATTCTCTAATCCCAAAGGTTAAAGAAGCTCTGCAAATACAAAAATTTAGACCTATTTGTTTGCTAAATGTTAGTTTCAAATAATCACCTAATACTGATTGGTTAGACTAACAACATTATGTTGATTTCCAAGAATTAAAGAGCTTTCCTCATAAGGGAATATATAAATGGAGGGAGTTGTTGATATTACATGATATTTTGAGCTCACTTTGTCAAAAGAAACAAAGTGGCATACTTTTTAAGGTGGATTTTGAGAAAGCATACGATAAAGTTAATTGGGCTTTTGTATATCAAATGTTGATATCAAAGGGTTCCCTGATAAATGTGTGACTGGGTCATGCAGTGATTAGGGGAGGAAAAGTGGCAATCAAAGTAAATAATCAAATGGGACCCTATTTTAATACTCATAAAGGGCTCAGACAAGAGGATCCCATGTTGCCACTGTTGTTCAATTTGGCAGCAGATTCCCTACTTTAATGGTTAATAGACTGAGCAAAACTCCATTGTTTGAGGGTTTAGTGTGATGAGTAAATAAAATTTCAATTTTACAGTATGTTGATGATACCATATTCTTGCTGCAAGATAATGTAGAACATGCAAAAAACTTGAAGTTTATTCTATGTATTTTTGAACAAATATCTGGTCTGAAAATTAATTTCAATAAGAGTGAATTGTTCTGTGTGGGGGAAGCTAAATGCAGACAAAAGGAGTATAGTCAAATTTTCACTTGTAACATAGGGGATTTCCCTATGAAATATCTGGGCATACCTATAGATCAGAAAAGAATTCCAAAAATAGAATGGAAAAAATGTTGAAAACAAAATTGAGCATAAAATGGGATGTTGGCAAGGCCAATTACAATCAATTAGGGGAAGAACAATCCTGATCAATTCAAGCCTTAGTAGCATCCCACTATACATGTTGCCTTTTCTCAGAGTACCAAAAGGAGTCTTTGATTTTTATAATAATCTTCTTGGGTTGGCTCATGTCAGAAATTGCTCTTTGGACCTACCGGCTTTCCATGACAGGCATTTTGATCTCACTACTCTTGTATCCTTCTCTGAGGAGGAGGTTGGGCCACGGTTAAGGGCATGTCGTCCAAACAAAGCCCTGGACCAGATGGGGTTCACTGGTCACTTTTATAAGAGTTGTTGGGAGATCATAAAATCTGATGTGCTTCTAGCCCTCATGGCGGCTCAGCAGGGGCATTGTCTCTAAATTCAAGTTATTAAATTCAGCTTTCATCACTCTCTTGCCCAAAAAAATGGATGCTGCCCAAGTAAAGGACTTTCGGCCATAAGTCTTTATTCATAGCTTTGCAAATGTTGGTAAACTAAAATCTTGGCAACGTCTCGCCCCGCTTCTACCAAGCATGGGTTTCCATCAACCAAAGTGCTTTTATCAAGGGAAGAAGTATACATACAATTTGTTCCTATTCGGCAATGGCCAAATTACTTGCATTTTGAAAAAGGAACCCCATGTGTTGCTGAAATTGGAATATCGCAAAGCGTTTTGATTCAGTATTACTTGGCCTTCTCTTGGAAGTCTTACAACAGTTGGCTTTTCGACGGTGCTGTAGCAATCTCTTGAGCCTTTTGCTCTCTACCTCGTCACTCAGGTTCTTGCGAGTTATTTTCCATCTCCAAGGGCTCCAGCAAGGGGATCCTTTATCTCCGATATTGTTTATCCTTGCTATGGATGTTCTCAACTCTCTGTTGAATCGTGCTGCCCAAGATGGCTGGTTACAACCCCTCGCAGTAGGCAAAATCAGAAAAGAGTGCTTTTCTATGATGACGATGTGTTCTTATTTCTAAAGCCAACAGTGTTTGTTTATATCGGTCAATAATAATATGGGAGTTACTCGTGAGACCTAAACTTGATGGATTGCAAAGGAACACGAAATGATTTATCTTGGTTCAGGCCCTTGAGGTGAGGTAATACCCTATTTTCAGCTGTTGTGTATTGCCTTTGAGGTTTCTCTGGTGAGATTCTGTCATATGCCCCAAGAGCTCCCTACCCCTCTTTATACTGGGGATGAGGGTTACATGGTTAGAAAACACAGTCGGATACGACTAACGCGCTTTCCTATTAGTACACAGAGAGTCCGGCTAGGATTATATCCCTTTCCTTGTCTTGCAAGATAACATGAAGCCGAGTCCTACTCTATCTCCGATTGTAGCGACCGGCCCACCCTTTGTCCGAGTGGGCTGTAATTGCCTTCTTTGAGTACCCGGCCCATGGCCTTCACTAGTAGCCCTGAGACCTTCATAGTAGAGTCACAGCTAATGCGAGTGCTCATCTCCACGGTTAAAGAGATTCCCAAGTCCCTTGCTCCCGAGTTAGGTATTGTCTAAGTGCTTCTTCTCCCGAGTTCTGCTTCATATCATCTGGCAACGAGGCTATGAAGGGCTTCACAGAAATAGATGAATAGTGTGCATTAGGTGCAGCCCCCGACTTTGTGCTAATTGTAAAACAATTAAACATAAAGTCAAATAATCTTTAATCTTTTAGTATTCCCGAGTAGTATACTACTCGGAAGTTAGACTCTTCAGCATCATGTCAACTGGAAGAATTTTTGCTCAGGGCAATTATTGGTTAAGCATGTAAGCCGAGTACCACTTCATGTATTTTAATCCAATATGTGGTCAGATTACTATGAGAGATACCTACATCCCCAATTTTAATAAAGACCAGCTGGTTGATCCTTATAATAATATATCCTCAATATACCTGTTAGTAATGCATGATTATCTGAACAAATGTGTCCAGCAATTAGGCTTAACATGAAGCAATCTGATTATTTGATCGGTTTAGTGTAAAATAGCCATCTCAACCTTAGATTTTACACAACATATTAGCCCAATAGGACTTGCTATTTAACACTCACTATCTTATGCCAAGTACCATTATCCCCAGCCCAATTACTCAGCACAGGCCTTATAAAGCGATGGGAGAGAAAAGATTCCCCTTTCTTACCCAATCCACCAAATCACCAAATCACTTCATCTTCTAATCCCATGCCCAAACTTCACGCTCTCCGCCTCGCTAGGGTTCCTCGCTACCTGCGCCCCCTACTCTAGACTCGCTGAGATCCGCTCCGCCGCATCAGCCCCTAACCTCCACAAGCCATCCCACCGAGTTTCTCATCCCTGACAATGCCGAAGGCTCCGTTTGAGATCCCCGAGATGACCGCTGGAGTCTAGCCGATGTCGGACTGCAGTCCCATGAAGCTGAGGCTGCTGGAGAAGCGGTTGATCTTGTAGCAACAAGAAATCATCCATTAACAAACCACCAAAGGGGAATCCATGCCAGCGCCCAAATCCGGTGAGACCGTTGTTGTCACCTCTTTCTTCGACCGTGGTCTAACCCTCCCTTCCTCAGATTTTCTTCGCTAGCTTCTTTCTTTCTACCAAATCGAGTTGGTGAACCTCAATCCCAACTCGATTCTTCATATTTCTATTTTTGCCATTGTGTGCGAATCTTTTTTGGGGGTTAAGCCCCACGTCAATCTCTTCCAATACCTCTTCGACATCAAGCCCCAGCCATCCAAAAACAAAATCCAGACCATTGGGGGGCAAGCCTTCTGCTTAGAAATGAAATAAAGAAAGCCTATCTCAACATCCCCCTGAAAACTTTTCTCAAGGGGTGGCATCGAGAGTGGTTTTACTGTTCGAATCTTGAACCCTCTCTCTCCCTGTTTCTGGCTCTCCACCAACCGTATTGCCCAGCTAGTCCTCCGTGCCAACATACGAAGAAATGGGGCAAGTGTACCAGCTGATAGAAAAAATTGATCATCTGAAAAACACAGGCTTGACTCGTCCATGGGTAGTAAGATGCTTCTTAAATCACCGCACCCGACCACTGAAGGCCAGGAGCCACTTCGGCTGGGATTATTAGGGCAAGGATGATCCTAGCTGGGAATACCCTGACATTGCTAACAAGGGGAAGGTGACTGATACCTTACTAGGCTTCTTCGTCAGTGGGGTGGTGGAGACGGAAGATGAAGAACGCGCCCCTAAGCCCTACTGTAGGAGCAGGCCCCAGCAACAGGTAATCTTGAGATGTTGATGTTAGCTTGATATCCCTTTGTGATGAGCGTTTGTGGATGCTCGTCCAATTTTGCAGTGCTTGATAGATATTGTCTAAATACTTGAAAGACTGTGATGAGTTTGACAATGACTCCCAGGATCAACCGGCCGTGAAGTCAAAGAAACGCCCTGCCAGCCCCTCAGCCGTCCAACCCAGCCCCAAGAGGGCTAGGAAAAGACCAATTGAAGACCTGGGCAAGAAAAAGAGAATGCCGAGTGCAGCGTAGGGGAACTTAGGACCCTATCAGCTCAGCCCCCAAGCCGCCAAGCCCGAGGCCAGTGCCGCTGAGTACCTCGAACCCCCAGTCGGCCGCGTCTGGCATAGCGCCGACTAGGGTTAGCTCTCCACTGCCGACTGCTGCACCGATTGGCCTGATAGCCGGCAGCTCTCCGCCACCAAGCAGGCTATCAAGCCCCTCGCCGACATCCTCTGGAGCACCCCTATGGAAGTTCAAGACTTCCAAGAGGTAATAGAAAATCTTCAATCTTCTAAGAGACTTGAATGTTGTTGTAATGTCTTCATTGTTGATGATACATGAAGGAAATGGAGTGACATAGATCCCAAGGGGACTACGCCACCAACTCTCGCAGCTGAACCCATCCCGGCCAAGCCAGAGCCAACAATGCCATCGGCCGAGCTAAAGGCCGCCCCAGTTACCAATGCTGGGGTGATCCCGACAGCAGAGCCACCAGCACCAGCCAGACAGTAAGCAGAGGCCGAAGCTGTAACTCCAGCCCTCGAGCCGATTCTAGAAGCCCTAAAGCCGTCGAGCTAAGGGTCAGGACCCCATCACCGGCGATATCTATGTCTTCTAATGACAATGATCTCCCCAAGCTCGAAGCCCCTCCACCAAACCCTTCCCCAAGACATTCTATTGGGTTACCCCTGAGGGAGTGGCGGAGAGCTTCGAGCACGATGAGCAAGCAGCCTTGAGGGAGAGAATGGATCTGATGTATGCTGCGATTGCTACGTTGAAGGAAATCCAGGTACATTGCGAATCTTGCCATGTTAGTCGATTGACAACTTCTGTAGATTTGGTACTCTGCTTGCCGGCTCCGATTTCCCCTGGTCTGCTTTGAGTAGAAGGTCGTCGATCGCTTGGAAAAGATGAGCCGAGTCTTGACCGAGCTCACCCCTCAACTACAACAGTTGCGCCAACTCGAAGTTGCCAAGGACGACTTGGAGTGAACCAATCAAGAAAGGGAGACATGGTTAAGGGGATCAGTAGACAAGCTTCGGGACGAAAACTGGGCCCAAGCTGAAAAAATCAGAAGTAAGTCTTCTGTGTCACTCTCCCGAGTGAATCCCGAGTATACTTCTCTGCATTCTTGAGTCTTGATTGTCTTGTCGAGTCTTAGACTACAATCTCAAGCTCTTGGCTATTTTGTGTTGCAGCCCTTGAGGCTGAGCTCAATGCTCAGACCAAGGAAAAAGAACGCCTGGAGAAGGAGCTCAAAAAGGTTGAGAAGGCCAAAGCCAAGGTGGAAGCCGACTATGCTAGTAAGTCTCCTGCTTGACCATGAATTTGGCCCGACTACAAGTTGCTCCGACTGCTTTTCTCGGTTAACTCAGATACTTGTCAATGCATGTGAACAACTTCGAAAGCCAATGCCCATACCCAATTTGGCGCATTTGTGGAGGACATCAAGATGAACAAAGGATCGCAGGAGCCACACCACCCTGGGTCCAGCTCAAGCTCCATCGCCTAAGTGGTAGAACGCCTCAGCGAAGCTCCGAGCATCTTGAAGAAATACTTAGATGAGCGAGTCGCTGTCAGCGTTGCCCAAGCCTTGGCCATGACCAAGTCACTCTACCCTAGGGTAGACATCAAGGCCATTGGTGAGGGTTTTGCCGAGGGGACAACCCAAGAAGAGGGGCTGGAATTGATAAACCATGTGAGGGCTACCGCAAAGGCCATAGCCAGGGACCTAGTCATGTAAGGGTAAAACAATTATGCAGATGCTATCCACCAATGGACAGATATAAATATTGTCAATACTTTTGCTAATGTTTGTAAAGTTCTGCCGAGTACTTGCTTATTCTGAGTTATCATTAGCTTTACCTGAATAGGTAGTTTACGCCGAGTGGTTCGAGATAAGCTTAGAAAAAAATGTTTACCTCGCAGAGCTATACTCAGACAAACTTAACATAATCGTTGTAGAACTTCATGACTCAGATAAAATATACTCGGATTAACAAGAGCAGGTATGTAACAACATGTAGCCCCCAACTCACTACTCAGTTGGGACAAGCGATGTAGTGAGCCAGAGTAAAAACTTTATTCATGTATAAAAAGATAATACAAGACGTAGGTATAGAAAGGATGTAGCTATTATATATTCCATGATTTGTTAACTAGGACACCATCCTCTGTCTTCAGCCGGTAGGTGCCCGGACATGTTACCTCAGCGATAATGTATGGTCCTTCCCATAATGGGGATAGTTTATGTCTGTCTTTGGTGGTTTGTATTTTTCTCAATATGAGATCTCCCACCAAAAAAGCGTGGCCACGAACATTCTGACTATGATAACGACGTAGGCCTTGAAGATACCTTGCCGACTGGATAGTTGCGATGTCCCTTGCTTCCTCCAACTGATCGAGTTCGACCAGTCGGTCTTCATTTGATTTATCTTTTGAGTGGGCCCGAACTCGTGGTGAACCAAACTACAACTTGGTTGGTAACATAGCCTCAGCACCGTAGACTAGGAAAAAAGGGGATTGCCCTGTTGCCCGACTAACCGTGGTTCTTAAAGACCAGAGAACAGATGGGAGTTCTTGTACCCACTGCCCTACATATGGTTGTAGTCGGTCGAATACCCTAGTCTTGATACTTTGTAAGACCATGCCATTAGCACGCTCGACCTGCCCGTTGCTTCATGGGTGTGCCATAGAAGCATAATAGATCTTGATGCCGAAGTCGTCATAGAAATCTTGAAAAGCATTGCTAGCAAACTGAGTACCGTTCTCCGTTATGATGCGGTTGGGAACTCCAAATCGGTATATGATACTCATAACAAAGTCCTTCGCTCTTGCCGCTGTTATGGTAACAACGGGTTTAGCCTCAATCCACTTTGTGAATTTGTCCACTACGATGAACAAGTGTGTGAACCCTCCTGGCGCTTTTTCGAACGGCCCGACCATGTCAAGCCCCCAAACTGCAAAGGGCCAAGAGATTGGAATTGTTTGAAGTTCTTGAGCTAGAAGATGTGTTTGCCTTGCAAAGAATTGGCATCCCTCGCATGTGCGAACTATGTCTTTAGCGTCTATTACCGCAATCGGCCAGAAAAAACCCTGCCTGTAAGCCTTTCCTACTAATGTCCTGGATGCAGCATGGTTGCCACAGATGCCCGAGTGGATCAACTGTAGAATCTGCTTGCCCTACTCGGGTGTGACACAGTGCATGAGAACTCTGGATGCACTTCGACGATAGTGATCTTCTCTGACTACGAGGAAACATTTGCTTCGATGTTTGATCTGCTTGGTTTCACTGCGATCTTCTGGGAGTTCGTCATCCAAAAGGAGTCTGAAGATTGGGGTCAGCCAGTCTTGAGAGATAATTAGCACTTCGCTTATTGTCGGGGTAGGTTCAGCTCCCGATTGCTCGGCCACTAGTTTCTTCTTAACTGATGGCTCCAATAGTTGTTTGACAAAAACCTCAGTCGGGAACACTTCTCGTTTGGATCCCATGTTGGCCAATTCATCTGCAGCTTCATTGTATTGGCATAATGCATGTGTTATTTCCAGCCCATCGAACTTGTTTTCTAGCTTTCATACCTCCTGACAGTACGCCACCATATTATTGTCGAGACATGTCCAGTCTTTCATGACTTGGTTGACCACAAGCTGAGAATCCCCGCGTACGACTAGTCGGTGGATGCCGAGTGATATGGCAATGCAGAACCCGTGTATGAGTGCCTCGTACTTGGCAACATTGTGGGAAGCCAGAAAGTGAACCTGGAGGACGTACTTAAGTTTTTCGCCAGTGGGTGACGTCAGCACGATGCCAGCCCCTGCACCGCCGATCCGTAAAGAACCGTCGAAGTGCATCGTCTAGTACTCTAGCTTGTCTGTGCTTGTAGTCGTCTGGACTTCTGTCCACTCAGCCATGAAGTTAGCTAGAGCTTGAGACTTGATTGCTGTCCATGGCTGAAAGACTGAGTGCTGCTAGATACAACATTAGTGGTTCTTGGGGCATGGGTGATGCCAACACTGGTGGTGATGTGAGAAATTTTTTGAAGTCTTCGAAGGCTTGCTGGGCTTCAGGTGTCCATTGAAAATTGTCTGCTTTCTTTAGTAGTTTGAAAAAGGGTATGCCCCGTTCACCAAGTCGGGAGATGAATCGGTTGAGTGCCACCATGCAACCTATCAGCTTTTGGACGTCCTTCTAGCTAGTTGGGGGTGCCATGTTCATGATAGCGTTGATTTTCTCTAGATTAGCCTCGATGCCTCGATGTCATATGATGAAATCGAGTAGCTTTCCGGACGGTACACCGAAGGAGCACTTTCCTGGATTCAACTTCATCTTGAATCTCCAAAGGCTTCGGAAAGTTTCTTCCAAGTCGGCGATGAGGTCTTCCTTGGATTTTGTATTGATCACCACGTCATCGACATACGCCTCCACGTTGCACCCGAGTTGAGTGTGTAAACACCACTGAACTGCTTGTTGATATGTTGCTCCAGCGTTTTTCAACCCGAACAGCATAGTGACATAGCAGTATGCTCCAAACGGCGTGATGAAAGAAGTCTTCAAGTAGTCCTCCTCCTTCAAGCTGATTTGGTGATATCCCGAGTAACAGTCGAGAAAGCTGAGAAGTTCACACCCCGCAGTTGAATCCACCACCTGATCTATTCTAGGTAGACCAAATGGGTCTTTGGGGCTCGCATTGTTTAAGTCAGTGTAGTCAACGCACATGCGCCATTTACCATTCTTTTTTCGGACCAAGACTGGGTTTGCCAGCCAATCCGGGTGGTAGACCTCTTTGATGAACCCGGTTGCAAGGAGCTTGGTTATCTCCTCCTGAATAGCATCTTTGCGGTTTTGTACGAAACACCGTAGCCGTTGTTTGACTGGCTTGGCGTCCGGCTTGAAATGTTGAGGGAATGCTAGATCACCTCCCTTGGTATGCCAGGCATGTCGGAAGGTTTCCAAGCAAATATATCCCTGTTCGCCTAAAGAAAGGTGACGAGTTCATCTTCCTATTTGGGGTCGAGTCCAGTCCCGACAAGAGCAGTTTTGGTGGGGTCGGAAGGGTCCAGGGGGATCTTTTTTGTTTTAGAGTCTGCTGAAATTCCCAACTTGGCTGCTTTTCTTGCCGGAACTTGGTCGTCCTCGCTTGCTGTTGTAGCGGCTAGTCGGATATTGTTGCGCCCGACTGCCGCTTCTTGAGATTGAGCCATCTCACAGCTCTCCTTGTCTCAAGTGAAGGCTTGCTTGACATCGCTGTAAAGAGAAAGAACTCCGGCTGGTCCTAGCATCTTGAGCATCATATATGTATAATGCGGCACTGCCATGAATTTGGCTAGTGCTGGCCGTCCGAGTATTGCGTGATATGCAGTCTCGAAGTCGGCAACCTCGAAGCAGATATTCTCGGTGCGGAAATTATCCCGCGTGCCGAAAGTGACCGACGGAGTTATTTGTCCGAGTGGAGTAGAAGGCAAGCCGGGGATTACCCTATGGAAGGGTGCTGTACCCGGTCGTAGCTCCGAACGTGGGATCTTCATCTCGTGGAGCGTCTTGGCAAACAAACTATTGAGAGCGCTTCCTCCATCTATAAGAACCTTCTTCAATTTGATGCTTCTGATAACCGGGTCCAGAACGAGTGGGTAGCGTCCTGGATGGATAACCTGATCAAGGTGATCTGTGTGGTCAAATGTGATTGGCGTTTCTGACCAATGCAAGTACTAGGGGGTGTCTGCTAAGACCAAGTTGACTTGGCATGCTGTCAGCTTCTGCTTCCTCTTGGACTCATATGCAGTTGGCCCTCCAAAGATGTGGTTGAGCTCAGCCTGGGGATCTTGGTAGTCGCCAGCTACGCCCGAATTTGGCTTGTCCTTGTCTTTATTGCTGCTAGATGTTGAAGTCTGCTTGGAAGCAAACTTTTTGAGCATGAAGCAGTCCTTGGCCACGTGCTTACCCTTTGGATGAAAGGGGCATGGCCCATTCATCACTTTTTGGTATTCATCTGTCCCCGAGGGTCGTGACCGAGTACGCTCCACAACAGCCGCCACGTTGTCCGACTTTCACTTTGTGGTTGCCAGACTTGTTCTATCCTGGCTCGTCGTTGTCTTTCTTGTCCTTCTACCTTGGCTCTTTCTTGTCATCCAAGGCCTTAGCAATTGCATCAGCTGAGTCGGCGTATTTGTTGGCTATGTCGAAAAGAGCCTTGACAGAAGAGGGAGGTTTTCGAGGAAATTTGGCAATGAACGGGGCGTCTCTGACTCCCTTACGGAAGGCGGTGCGGAGGCCATGGGCCCCGGGTACCTCATCACTAGCATATGGGCTACTCGGATAGAGGATGGGCCGAACCATGTAATTAGAGATAAGATAGCACCCGGCAGACTTTACTTTATATAACAAGAAAGCATAGTCTTAGTCGGATAGATTTCTATCTCTAAGAAGGATATCCCTTGGCCGTATCCGGCTGGGATCCTTATCATGTACCCCTGTCTCCTAGTATATAAAGGGAGGCAGGGCGCCCCTCAGGGCAAGAACTACAAGAGACAAGATCATCAATCATCAAACACCTCAGAGGAATAACATCTCAACTGGATGTAGGGTATTACCTCACATCGAGGGCTTGAACTAGTATAAACCTTCCCTGTGTTCCTCTGCAATCCACCGAATTCACCTTCGCCGAGTAGCCCCATAGTTTTATTGCCGGTGTAAAGCATCGATAGTTGGCGCGCCAGGTAGGGGCCCCGGCGAATTCTTCATCAGCAGATTCGATGGATTCAACCAATGGAGTCAACAGCCACAAGTTCTCCCCTAGAGACGCAATTACCTTCGGGAGCCTAGACTTCGTCGCCGATCAACTCGGCAATCTCACCTTGGCTGAGGTAGACCCAATCATGCCGGCCGAGGAACTAGCCGACATTGCGCCAGTCGGCCCACAGGACGTCGTGATCTCCTTCCACGACTTACTGCGGCAGTCCTTCACATCGCCAAGCGTAGGGACAACTCTCTCCTTCGGCGTCCGACTTGCGCTAGGCCTTGAGCCAGCCCGAGTTGGGCCGAGAAGGGGGGAGATTGTCAATCTCCCACACGGACTCGGCGACGTTGCGGATTTACACTCCGCACAACAAACCCGATCTCCTATGATTCAGTTTAGACACGGCCAAGCGCCATTTCAGATTGGATCTAGAGAGGTTGGGGTCGTTCTCACTCCGATGAACTACTCGGAGTCCGACTCCATGTCGGATAACGGTTCGAACGCCAGTTCGAACTCCAGTCTGGCGAGCTTTCAGCTTCCCCGCGAGATCTTCATGGCCTCAACACCACCCTCCGAGGTGCACCGACTACAAGAGGAGCAACAGGAGGAGGCGCGCCGACTACAACAACAGGAGGAAGCTGATCACAAGGCTCGCAACGACGGGCTGCGCAGAGCTGGGCGTGCAGCCCAGCAGTAGATTCTCCAAACTAAAGTCGGCGATCACGACGTCTTCATTAGGCCGCAACAGAACGTTGTGGCCACCGCAACTTTGCTGGACACGCTCCAGCTCGGGCCTGACCACCAGGCCACCCCAACCATTGCCAAGATCAAGGTGATGATCACCGCTGCTGCCTGCCAACAACAAGAACAGCAGTCGGGCGACACCCTAGTACCGGCTAACAGGTCGGGATCTCCAGCAGCGGGCTCATCCACATCAGCTCGGCGTCGGGCCGCCGGCTCAAGTCGGCCACGCGAAGAGTCCAGGCAAACTACACTCGGCAATACTAATAACAACAACCAGCGTCGTCACCAGTATGATCGCCGACTTAATCAAGACCTCCGAGAGCGCATACAGCACGACCTTCGCCATACTATTAGCGCCCGGCGCCGCGAGCGACAAGAGGACGAGCACCGCCGACTGGAAGATGAAAACGAGCGCTTTGGCCTCCACCACGAGTGGTTTAACCGCCGTGGTCGAAGCCCGAGCCCCCACGAAGACGAAGGGATCCCAGCTTTCACTCGGGAGCTGCAAGACATCCACTGGCCGACTGGCTTCAAGCCCACGGGGATCGAAAAGTATGATGGCAAGACAAATCCCAAGTCCTGGATCACCGTATATACCCTAGCGGTTCGAGCTGCTGGGGGTGACAACGAAGCCATGGCTAACTACCTCCCGGTTGCGCTAGCCGACTCGGCGAGGACATGGCTGACAGGCCTCCTGAAGCGGTCGATCGGTTCCTGGGGAGAACTCAGGGAGTGGTTCATCGCGAATTTTTAGGGGACCTATGAGAGACCGTCTTCATAGCACGATCTTTATCAGCTGCACTAGAAGAAGAATGAGTCTCTGCGAGACTTCATCAAGAGGTTTTCCGAGAAGCGCAACAAGATCCCAACGATCCGCGACGAGGCTGTCATCGCCGCCTTCCGCAAGGGAGTAAAGAACGCCCCATTCATCGCGAAGTTCACTCGGAAACCACCACCATCCGTCCGGGCTCTGTTCGACATGGCCAATAAATACGCCGACTCGGCTGAAGCGGTCGCAGAAGCCCTCGACGAGAAGAAGGAGTCCCAACAGAAGGACCCAAAGGCGAAAACTGACAACGATCCGTCTCAAAACAAGTCTGGCAGCCGTAAACGGAAGTCGAACAATGAGGTGGCCAACATGGAGCGCACTCGGTCGCGGCCCCAGCGGAATAACGACTACCAGAAAGTCATGAGTTGGCCATGCCCCTTCCACCCCAAGGGCAAGCACGTGGCCAAAGACTGCTACATGCTCAAGAAGTTTGCCTCCGAGCAGGCTTCATCATCTGGCGCCGATAAGGACAAAGACAAGCCATACCAGGGTCCGGCCGACAATTTTCAAGATCCTCAGGCCAAGCTCAACCACATCTTCGGAGGGCCGCCCGCATACGAGTCCAAGCGCAAACAGAAGCTTTCAGCGCACGACATCAACACAGTCTCTACGACGGACACCCCCAGTACCTGCGCTGGTCAGAGATGGCCATCACCTTCAATCGCGCAGATCACCCAGATCGGGTTTCCCACCCGGGACGCTATCCACTCGTCCTGGACCTGGTCGTCAGAAACATCAGGCTGAAGAAAACCCTCATCGACGGAGGTAGCGCGCTCAACATTCTGTTCGCCAAGACTTTGGACGAGATGAAGATTCCTCGTTCAGAACTACGGCTGAGCACTGCGCCCTTCCACGGGATAATTCCTGGCCTGTCATCAACTCCACTCAGGCAGATAACCTTGCCGGTAACCTTCGGCACGCGGGATAACTTCCGCATGGAAAACGTCTGTTTCGAGGTAGCCGACTTCGAGACCGGGTACCACGCGATACTCGGACGACCGGCACTCGCCAAATTCATGGCGATACCGCACTATACATACATGGTGCTGAAGATGCCCGGGCCAGCTGGAGTCCTCTCCTTCCGCAGCGACATCAAGCAAGCCTTTACCTGCGACAAGGAGAGCTGCGAACTGGCTCAATCACAAGAGGCGGCAGTCGGGCACGATAGCATTCGGCAAGCCGTCACAGCTGAAGTCGAGCAAGATCAAGTTTCGGCAAAAAAACAGCAAAGTCGGGAATTTCAGCGGACTCTGACACCAAGAAGATCCCCCTGGACCCTTCCGACCCCTCCAAGACTGCTCTAGTCGGGACCGGACTCGACCCCAAATAGGCAGACGCGCTTGTCACCTTCCTCCAAGCCAACAAGGATATCTTCGCGTGGAAACCGTCCGACATGCCGGGCGTACCAAGGGAGGTGATCAAGCACGCCCTAAACGTGAAGACAGATGCCAAGCTAGTCAAGCAATGGCTGCGGCACTTCGCTCAAGACCGCAAGGATGCTATTCGGGAGGAGATTACCAAGCTCCTCGCATCGGGTTCATCAAAGAGGTCTATCACCCGGATTGGCTGGCAAACCCAGTCTGGTTCGGAAGAAAAATGGTAAATGGCACATGTGCGTCGACTACACCGACCTCAACAAAGCGTGCCCCAAGGACCCATTTGGTCTTCCCCGGATAGATCAGGTGGTTGATTCCACGGCAGGGTGCGACCTATCAGCTTTCTCGACTGCTACTCGGGATACCATCAAATCAGCCTGAGGGAGGAAGACTGCTTAAAGACATCTTTCATCACGCCGTTTGGAGCGTACTGCTACATCACAATGCCGTTCAGTCTGAAGAATTCTGGAGCAACCTATCAACGGGCCATTCAGTGGTGTCTGCACACCCAGATCGGGCGCAACGTGGAAGCCTATGTCGACGATGTGGTGATCAAGACCAAGTCCAAAGAAGACCTCATCGCTGACCTGGAAGAAACCTTCCAAAACCTTCGAAGATTCAAGATGAAGTTGAACCCGGAAAAATGCGCCTTTCAGCCACGGACAGCAATTAAATCTCAAGCTCTAGCCGACTTCTTGGCCGAGTGGACAGAAATTCAACTCCCAACACCAACACCAAAGCTAGAGTACTGGACAATGTACTTCGACGGCTCTCTACGGATCGGCGGCGCCGGGGCCGGAGTCATATTGACGTCCCCCACTAGCGAAAAACTGAAGTACGTTCTACAAATCCACTTCCTGGCTTCCCACAACGTTGCCGAGTACGAGGCACTTGTCCACAGGCTCCGCATCGCTATATCACTCGGCATACGTCGACTGGTCGTGCGTGGGGATTCTCAACTCGTGGTAAACCACGTCATGAAAGACTGGACTTGTCTCGACGATACCATGGCGGCATACTGTCAGGAGGTCCGCAAGCTGGAAAACAAGTTCGACGGGCTGGAAATCACACATCCTGCGTCAATACAACGACGCGGCAGACGAGCTGGCAAACATGGGATCCAAGTGAGAAGCAGTTCCGACTGGAATCTTTGTTGAGCAACTTATGGAGACATCAGTCAAGAAGAAACCGGCGCCGGAGAAGTCGGGAGGCGAGCCTACCCCGGCCACAGATGAGGTGCTGCACATATGTCACGACTGGAGGACTCCTGTTGTCAAATTCCTCCTGGACGATGAACTCCCAGAAGATCGCAGTCAAGCCGAGCAGATCAAGCGTCGAAGCAAAAGCTTCCTACTAGTTGGAGAAGACCTGTACCGAAGGAGCGCATCTAGTGTCCTCATGCGCTGCGTCACCACCGAGGAGGGCAAGCAGATTCTGCATTCGATCCACTCGGGCATATGTGGCAACCATGTCGCATCCAGGACGTTAGTCGAAAAGGCTTACCGGCAGGGATTTTTCTGGCCCACAGCAGTAACAGATGCCAAGAACATTGTTCGCAAGTGCGAGGGTTGCCAGTTCTACGCAAGACAAACAAATCTTCCAGCCCAGGAACTCCAAACCATCCCAATTTCCTGGCCATTCGTAGTATGGGGGCTCGACATGGTCGGACCTTTCAAGAAAGCGCCAGGAGGGTTTACACATTTATTCGTCGCGGTGGATAAATTCACCAAGTGGATTGAGGCTAAACCCGTTGCAACAATTGCAGCGGCACGAGCAAAGGACTTCATCATGAGTATACTATACCGGTTCGGAGTCCCTAACCGCATCATCATCGACAACGGTACTCAGTTCGTGGGCGGCGTATTCCAAGACTTCTGCAAAGATTTCGGCATCAAGATCTGCTACGCATCTGTGGCACACCCGCGGAGCAACGGGTAGGTCGAACGAGCCAACGGTATGGTCTTATAAGGCATCAAGGCTAGGATATTCGACTGACTACAACCATATGCGGGCCGGTGGGTACAAGAACTCCCATCCGTTCTCTGGTCTCTCAGAACCACGGTTAGTCGGGCAACAGGGCAATCCCCTTTCTTCCTGGTCTACGGTGCCGAGGCTATGCTACCAACAGAGTTACAGTTCGGCTCTCTGCGAGTCTGGGCTTACTCAGAAGATGACTACAACAATACCCGACTAGTCGAGTTAGATCAGTTGGAAGAAGCAAGAGACACCGCAACAATCCAGTCGGCAAGGTATCTTCAAAGCCTACGTCGCTACCACAATCGCAATGTCCGTGGCCGTGCCTTTTTGGTCGGGGACCTCGTTCTGAGGAAAATACAAACCACCAAAGACAGGCACAAATTATCCCCAATCTAGGAAGGGCCGTTCATTATAGCCGAGGTCACGCGGCCAGGCGCCTACCGACTGAAGACCGAAGACGGCGCTCTCATCAGCAACTCATGGAACATAGAACAGCTACGTCCTTTCTATACCTGAGTTTTATAATTTTCATGTGTACAGTTCCTCTGACTCACTATGCCGCTTGTATCAACCGAGTAGTAAGTCGGGGGCTGCATGTATATATGTGTTCTGTCAATAACATACGAGCTTATCTTACTTCAGTTATGAAGCCTTACTATGACTGTCACATTTGCCTGAGTACAGCTTCTTACGTTGAACGTTTTTATTAAGTTCTGACAGACTAACTCAGCGCAGACTACACGGTCAAGTGAAGCTAGTGACGACTGAGTAGCAAGCTTGGCGGCACTGCACACATATTTACACATGATTTTCTACAAAAGTTTATATATACCGACTACATAACATGTTGCCCTTACAGACCCAGGTCTCGGGTAATTATTTCAGTAGTCGGCCTCGCCCGGCAATCAGCTCCAGCGCCTCCACCGGTGTCATCTCCTCGGCAAACCCCTCCCTGATGGCTTCGATATCTACTCTTGGGTAGATGGACTTGGTCATCGCCAGGGTCTGGGCCACGCCGGCAATGACATGCTCATCCGAGTACTTTTTCAAGGCACTCGGTGCATCCTCAAGACGCGCCTCTATCTGGGGGATCCGGCTGCAACTGGTTCCCACATGGCTAGGATCTATGAGGTCAAGGAGCCCTTTCACGGACCCAACGAGGGCCTCCCGTGACTCCCTGATCACTCTTATCTCCTCTGTGTAGAACCGATACTGGGCCTGGACATTGGCTCTCATGTCTGTCCGGGTCCACCGGCAAGTAAACTTGTCAGGCTCGGCCGCAGATGGAATGACTAAGAGATTGGTTAAGATCATCGTCGAGACAGGGACTTACTTTCGTAGTCGGCCTCCCACCCGGCCACGGTCTTCTCCAGTTCGGCTTTTTCCTTACCCAGTTTGACGATGGCCTCCTCGGCCTTCTCCCGCTCATGCTCGGTGTTGGCCTTTGTCAGGTCGGCCTTGCCCTTCTCAAGCTCGGCCCTGGCTTCTTCGGCCTCCTTCAGCTGCGATTCCCTCTCTGTTCGGGTCTTCAACTCCGCTTTGAGGGCTGCACGACAGATTAGCCAAGAGCTCAACCGTGCAGTCGTGACATAGCCCAAGTCTCCTCCCTGAGCTGGTTAGTGCCACTCTTCAGCCAGGCCTCCCTCCCCGCGTGACGCTCCTCCATCTCGGCCTTCAATGCCCGGAGCTGCTCCAATTCTACGAGGTGGGGAGCCACCTCGACCAAGATTTCTGTCATCGCCTCATTGCGGTCGACAAGCTTCTGCTCAGGATAAGAGGCAAATCAAGGATGGAGTCAGACGTCAAAACAAGAAGATCGCCAAGACTCTACCACAAGGATCATACCCCAACTCCCTTGGACCCGCTGATAGCGGCACGAAGCAAGCTTTCGCGCTCCCTCCTCGCGACGACTTCATCAAGCCTTAAGCTCTTCACAGTCCCGTCAGGAGCCGTCCATGTGAAGGTCCGGGGCATTACGCGCGGAGGAGCTTCGATCCGAGGCAGGGTTGGGATCTCTGGCGGCGGCGACGACCACGACGGCAATGGCGTCCCGGCCTCCGCACCGCCATCCCCCGCGGCCTCGGGGACCGGCTCAGGGGCTCCGACGGCGGCCTCCGCAACAGCCGATGCTTCAGGGGCTGAGGCCTCAACCTCGGCAACCGCCTCTTGGTTGGGCGGCGGCGGCGACCCTGCAGTTGGGACCACCTTGGTCTCCGCGACCGGGCTGGGCACCGGCTCAGCGGGTGTGTTCGCGGCCGCCGGCTCGGCTGGGGCAAGCTCTTCAAGGGGAGCGGTCAGATTGGTCTCCTTGAGATCGATATCGGCCCACTTCCTGCATGACAAAACATGACATCAAAACGCTACTCCAACATGCAAGAATTTCAGAAGATCCGGAGCAGCGCACCTCTTGGAGAACTTCAGCTTCTTGCCAGGCGACCCGGGTCCCGGCGGAGCGCTAGCTCCGGTGGTTGGCCCGGTCAGCGTCACAGTCGGCGGTGGTGCATCAGCCCAAGTCGGCCCCGATTCTGGTGTGGTTGGCTTGGGCGCCTCCGTCCTCGGTGGCGTCTGCTCCGGCTGGCCCATCGACAGTGCTGCTGTCGGGCTCAAACCCGCAGGTCTCAACCTGGGACTTGATCGCCTGGGTGCCGCGGCGACGGTGTCCTTTATCTTCAGGCTTCCTGCTACGGCGGCGGCGTCATGGCCCCCTCGCCCTGATACAGGATCGGCTTTTTCCCGGCTCTCTTGGAGTCGGGCTGGGTGGCGGCAGGGCTCCTCGGCCTCTTCTTTGATGCGACGGCCGACAACGGGCGGGAGTCTTCATCAAACTCCATGCACCACTACAAGAGATTCAACAAGATACATCATATATTGCCGGGGACTCAGACATCCGAGTCTGCAGGCATGCGCTACGAAGGAAAGACGGATGTTACCTCAGACTGGGGCCAGCTGCGCCTGTAAGACGCAATGCGTCTCTTCTTGTCTTCGGTTTCAATTACCCCACTGGAGAAGTATCCGAACAGGGTCTCCGTCACCTTCTACTCATTGGCCGACTCCTAGCTGACCCGGTCAGGGTCATGTCTTCCCTAGTAATCCCAGCCGAACACGCTCCTCAGCTTCAGGGGCTAGAAGCGCCGAGTCAGGAACCGCCTGGCCACCCAGGGACCAATCAGGCCGGCCTTCTTGAAGTTATCCAGCTTCGTCAGCAGTTGGTGCACTTGACCCATCTCTTCATAGGTTGGGTCCGCCGACCAATTCGGCAAAACTACCGGCGGCGAGCCGGTGAATGGCCGCAAAGAGGGAGCTAGATTTGCACAATAAAACCACTCCCTGTGCCAACCCTTCAAGGAGGATTTCAAGGGAAGATCAAGATATGACTTTTTCCTATCACTCCTCAACTGAAGACCAGCCCCCCCCAATTACGCTGATGTTATTTTTGGAGGGCTGGGGTTTAATGTGGAACAAATGCCTAAAGAAGTTGAAATAGGGTTCCACACCCAAATAGCACTCGCACAGAGTGACAAAGATGGAGATCTGAAGAATCGAGTTGGGATTCAAATGCACCAACTCTAGCTTATAGAAGTCAAGAACGCGGCGGAAGAAATCAGAAGACGGAAGGCACAAGCCTCGATCGAAAAAAGAGGCGAAAACTACCGTTGCACCAGGTCGGGGATTTGGGATCAACTCATCCCTAGCTGACCACCAGCGAATCACCTCTTGGCTGGGCAACTTCAGTTCGCTCTCTAGCCGCTTCAGCTTCACCGAGCCGCAATCTGAAATCGGCCAAGAACTTTCTGGCGCACCCGCAAGATTCGAAGCTTTCGGCATGACTGGAGGCGGTGAGATTTGGGGAAAAGCAAATCGTGGGCTTGGAACAAACGAGGAGGATCGGAATCGCCCGAGTTCGGGTGGGGAATAGCAGCAGCTAACCCTAGCCAGGCAGGAAGCGAAAAGTTGGGCGCGAAGGTGGAAGACGAAGCGATTGGCTGATTTGAGGAAGATGAAGGAATCTTTTTCTATCTCCCTGCTTTTATAGAGCCGATGCCGACTAGATGGGCTTCGGCCTACACAGTCAGCACTGGGCCACCAAGATATGAGTTCCTACAGTAGCATGCTCCATGTGGGCCACCCGCAGGCTGAGTTGAAATTATAGTGCTGGTGCTACCAATAGGAGCCGATGAGGTAAACAGATATGCTTCATGAGAGCCTTATTGCTAAACATATATGTTTGGGTATCTGTTTTATCTACCAGGTCTCGAGGATATATCCTTACAAGGATCACAAGCTAGTCTTCATTAAAATTGGGGATGCAGGTATCTTTCTCAGGTACACCTGACCACGCCGTGGATTTATTTTCATAAAGTGGTACTCGGCCTACATGCGTGGCCATCAGTTGCCGTGAGCAACATTTTACTCGCTGACAGGATGCGGAAGAGTCTAACTTTCGAGTAGTGCACTACTCGGGAGAGACTATAAATATCTTTTCCCGCTGACATGATGCGGAGGAGTCTAACTTTTGAGTGGGACGCTACTCGGAAACGACTATAAATCCCCTTTTTCCAACTAACATGATGCTGAAGAGTCCCATATACGAGTAGCATCCTACTCGGCAAGACTATAAACACATATTCCGACAGACATGAAGTCGAAGAGTCCTACATACGAGTAGTCTCCTACTCGACAAGACTATAAAGTTTATTCCTGTTGACATGATACCGAAGAGTCTTATATACCAGTAGTAATCTACTCGGGAAAGACTTTCAGGTTAAAGAACTTTGACTTTATGTTTAATTGTCTTCACAATTAAGCACAAAGTTGGGGGCTACACCTAATAGGTGCACCTATTCGGCGCACACTATTCATACATCTATATGAAGCCCTTCATAGCCTCGCTGCCAATTGACATGAAGCAGGACTCGGAAGAAGACTTACTCGGACAAAGAGTACTCGGGAGCACTGCACTCGGGCAACCTTCACCGTGGAGGATGAGCACTTGGCATCAGCTGTGACTCAACTATGAAGGTCTCAGGGGCTACTGTGGAGGCCATGGGCCCCGGGTACCTCATCACCAGCATATGGGCCACTCGGATAGAGGATGGGCCGAACCATGTAATTAGAGATAAGATAGCACCCGGCAGGCTTTACCTTGTATAACAAGAAAGCATAGTCTTAGTCGGATAGGTTTCTATCTCTAAGAAGGATATCCCTTGGCCGTATCCAGCTGGGATCCTTATCATGTACCCCTGTCCCCTAGTATATAAAGGGAGGCAGGGCGCCCCTCAGGGCAAGAACTACAAGAGACAAGATCATCGATCATCAAACACCTCAGAGGAATAACACCTCAACTGGACGTAGGGTATTACCTCACATCGAGGGCCTGAACCAGTATAAACCTTCCCTGTGTTCCTCTGCAATCCACCGAATTCACCTTCGCCGAGTAGCCCCATAGTTTTATTGCCGGTGCAAAGCATCGACAGGCGGTGATGACGACCTCGTCCTTGATCATTGGGATCGAATTCCTCTTCTCAGAAAACCTCTTGATGAAATCATGAAGGGACTCGTTCTTCCTTTGATGCAACTGATACAGATCGTACTCGGAAGATGGCCTCTCATATGTTCCCTGGAAGTTGGCAATGAAGTGTTCCCGGAATTCTCCCCAGGAGCCTACTGACCTCTTTGGAAGACCCATTAGCCATGTCCTCACCGAGTCGGCTAGAGCGGCTGGGAGGTAATTAGCCATGGCCTTGTGATCCCCTCCAGCTGCCCTGATCGCCAAAGTGTAAACTGTGAGCCAAGACTCGGGGTTGGTCTTCCCGTTGTATTTTTCAATTTCGGTCGGCTTGAAACCTGACGGCCAGTCGACTTGTTGCAGCTCATGGATGAAGGCAGGTACTCCTTCATTGGCATGAGGACTCCGACTCCGACTACAGCGGTGAAACCGCTCATGGTGGAGGCCGAAGTGCTCATTCTCATCTTCTAGTCGGCGACGCTCGTCTTCCTCGCGTTCGCGGCGTCGCGCATTGATGTCTTGCTGAAGATCATGTCGTAGTCGGCCTTGGATGTCACACTCAGAAATTCACCACCGAAATTCTAAACATTCATGTGTATTAATTCCCTGTCTAGGAAAGCCAGGGTACACAAATCTAAGTTGCCATACAGAGTGCGTCTTACAAACAGAGTAAAATTATATTACATAAATGCAGCAGAAGAAGGGAAATAAAGTCTATAAACATCTGGTTAGGCAGCAGCTTCCATCCCATAGGCACCTTGACGGCAGAGCCAGCCTAGTCCTCAAGGCAATCCTCGTCGGACGCGTACTCCACCATTGGGAGGGGGACAAGGGAGCAAGGCTTAGTACCACCCACATTACTAAACAAATCACACCCACAAATATGCATGATGCACAGGAGACAAAGGCATGCCAGAGGTATATTTGCGTAATAGCAGTTGTAAACGGTAGTAGTTCGCAAACGATAAGAAGTTGATTAATTGATCAATATTAATTGTCCACCGGTTAACGTTACGCCACGTTAACTAGGCCCAACCATCCATCTGAACGATACCAGTTCCATTAAGTCAAGTTAATTAAGTAAGGTGAGACTAATCACGGTGAGTCTTGGCCAACCGCCCATGTCCGCGGGCGCGGCTATTCAAATAGATTTACTCTGATCAGAGGTGTACAACTGTACCCACAAGACACAGCCCCACACACGTTCCCGTGTGCCGGTGCATCACCACGATAGCCTGTGAGAGGTTGTGATAGGACCATTCATGCACCCTCTCCTAACCATCCACACCACGCTGAGGTTGCACCTACCGACAGGGCACACCATTTCAGCCAGGCTACAGAAGTCAAGAAACAAGTGGATGCGTGGCGGCCGGCGAGCTTGATTCGGCGTGGATTTTTGGGGGAAAGTGGGCGACTGCGGTGCGGGTGAGGGAGAGGACGGCGGCTCGACCCCCCCGGGGCGTGCGGCGTGGGCGCGGGAGGCACGGGGGAGGAGGCGGTGTGGCTGGCGTCAGCCCGCCTCCTTCGGCCGGAGGTTAGGGGCGAAACTGATAGGCGGGGCCTGCCTGTCAACGCCCCTAGCCGGTAACGGGCAGCGCAGCGAGATGGGCTAGCCCAGCGCGAGGAGAGCGAGGCCGAGGGGGAAAAGCAGGCCTGTGGCCACTCGGGCAGGCCAGCACAGGAGCAGGCCGGTAGCCCAGGAGGAAGGAAAAGAGAAAAGAAAAAGAAAAAAGGTTTCCAGGGTGAATTTAATTCCAGTAATCGTTTTTGATTTATTAAAAATGCTTTCTGTGCTCTGAAAATTCCAATAAAAATCCTGTTAATATATTTTGGCAAGAGGAATATAAGAAAAATATTCCCAGCCCAGATAATTTATTATTTTGCATTTGCACCTTTAATTACTTCTTTTGGCCCTTTTAATTTATTTTTTAAATTTTTTTGGCGTTTTCTCAGGTATTATTTTTGTGTGGCTTATTTAGGGGTAAATCTTAGGGTGTGACATCGGACATCCTGGTTATCCTGACGGTCGTCTTGGTGTCGGCGCCGCCGGTCATCATTGCGATTGCCGAGTGACGTGTGGCGTGACTTCGTGTGCAGCTGACTGGAGCTGGCCACTCAGCGTCGTATTGAGGCAGATGAGACCGCCGTTGAAGAAGCTGACCTGTTGGTCGATATGAGAGTATCGCCCAACTGTTGACACTGTTGACATGCAGCAGTGGTGATCATGGCTTTAATCCTTGCTATCGATGGGGCGGCCTAGTGATCTAGCCCAAATTGTAGTGTATCCAGTAAGGTTGCAGCAGCCACAACATTCTGTTGAGGAGTTACGAAAACGTCGTGGTCGCCGACTCGGGTTTGGAGGTCTCCCATTGAGTAGTGCGCCAAGCTTTGCGCAGATTGTCATTACGAGCAATGCGCTCGGCCTGCAGGCATCTTGTGTCTTCCTCCTGTTGTTCTCATAGTCAGCGGGCTTTTTCCTCTTGTTGATCGCATAGTTGGCATGCCTCCTGAGTGGGAGTGGAGTCCTTGGATACCATGAAGACTTCGTGTGGTGGAGAGAAGCTTGCCGAACTGCTGTTTGACTTAGAGTCGGAATCAGAGTAGTTGATGGGGGTGACTACAACTCCGACCTCCCTAGATCCAATCTCGATCGGCTATGGGCCATATCCGAGTCAAACTTCAGGGGATTGGGTTTACGCCTCGGATGTTGGTTGAAGATATCCACGGCGTTGCCGAGTCCGAACGGGAGATTGATGATCTTCTCCTCTCTTAGCCCGCTCTCGGCCGACTTGAGGCCGAGTCCGAGTCGAACACAGAAAGAAAGAGTTCTCCCAAGACCCAGGCATGTTGAAGATTGCCGCAGCATGTCGACGAGGATGGCTGCAACGTCATGTAGGCCGACCGGCGCGGAGTCGGCTTGGTCCCTAGCCGATCGGATTGGATCCAAGTCAGACAAGTTGAGGTTGCCGAACTTGTCGGCGACGAAGTCGAGGCTCCCGAAGGTGATTGTTTGTCCGGGGAAGAAGTTGATGCCGTCGACTCCGGTGGTCGAATCCATCAGGCTTGTTGAAGATGATCTCGCCGATGCCCCTACCTAGCATGCCAACTGTCAATGTTTTGTATCGGCAATAAAAATATGGGGCTATTCGTGAGACCTAAACTTGATGGATTGCAAAAGAACATGAAACAATTTTGTCAATGTTTTATATCGGCAATAAGAATATGGGGCTACTCGTGAGACCTAAACTTGATGGACTGCAAAGGACACGGAACAATTTATACTAGTTCAGGCCCTTGAGATGAGGTAATACCCTACGTCCAGTTATTGTGTATTGCCTTTGAGGTTTCTCTGGTGAGATTGCGCTATGATTCTGATCTTGGTCATCCTGCCCTCAGGGGGCGCCTTACCTCCCCTTATATACCGGGGGACAGGATTACAGAGTAGGAAAATCTAGTCAGACTCCGACCAAGGGATTTTCTTCTAGGAATACAACGTGCCCGACTAGGACTATATCCTTTCCTTGTTGTACAAGGGAATGTATGCCGAGTCCTATCATACCCCTAATTACAAGGTTAGGCCCATCCTCTGTCCAAGTGGCCCATATGCTTCTCATGAGGTACCCAAGGCCCATGGCCTCCACAGCAGCCCTTGAGACCTTCACAGTTGAGTCACAGCTGATGCCGAGTGCTCATCCTCCATGGTGAAGAACTCCCGAGTGCATTGCTCCCGAGTACTCTTTGTTCGAGTGCTTCTTCTCCCGAGTCCTGATTCATGTCAACTGGCAACGAGGCTATGAAGGGATTCATGGAAGAATATGAATAGTGTGCACTGAATAGGTGCACCTATTTGGTGTAGCCCCTGACTTTGTGCTTAATTGTGAAATAATTAAACATATAGTCAAAGATCTTTAACCTTTTAGCCTTTCCCGAGTAGTATACTACCCAGAAATTAGACTCTTCAGCATCATGTCAGCTGGAAGTATTTTTGCTCAAGTCAATTTTGGCTAAGCATGTAAGCCGAGTATCACTATGGAGTAAATCCAATGTGTGATGAGGTGCACGTGAGAGATACCTGCATCCCCAATTTTAATGGAGACCAACTATTGATCCTTATAAGGATATATCCTCAATACCTTAAAATAATCAAGATACCCAAATGTATACACCCATCTCTAGGCTTAGCATAAAATATATCAGATTATTTAATCGGTTCTTGTAAAATAGTACCTGTATCACGATTTTAATGCGACCAGCGGGTGACCCAATAGGGCATGCTATTTAAGAACTCATATCTTTGGCCTAATGATACCAAAGTCATCGCAGAAATCTTTGAATACGCAGCCCATGAACTGAGTGCATTGCCCATAATGATGCGATTGGGGACTCCAGATCTATAGATTATACTCAATATGAAGTCTTTTGCCCTGGCCGCAGCGATGGTTGCAATGGGTTTATCCTCAATCCACTTTGTGAGCTTATCCACCATGACAAACAGATGTATGACCACAATATTGGGATAGTCTGCAACTCTTGTGCTGGAAGATGTGCTTACCAAGCAAAAAATTGACATCCCTTGTAGTACCAGCCGAGTGCCTCAGCGTCGATAACCGCAGTCTGCCAGAAGAATCCTTGTCTATAAGCCTTTCCGACTGATGTTCTGGATGCAACATGGTTGCCATAGATGTCTGAGTGGATAGATTGTAGGATCTGCTTGCCCTCCTTAGGTATGACGCAGTGCATGAGAACTCCAGATGCGCGTTGACGATATAGATCTTCTCCGACTATGATCAAACTTTTTGCTCCATCGCTTGACTTACTTGGCTTCATTGCGATCTTTAGGAAGTTTGTCTTCCAATAGGAATTGAATGATTGGGGTCTTCCAGTCTTGAATAATGATGAGCACCTCTGTAGATTCCGGGTTTGGTACTACCTCCGATTAAAAGCTCCAGTAGTGGTTTGTTTCCTTGTTTTGGCCAAATAGGTACCTGAACGCTGCGCTAGCGTAGGATTCAGCTGGCGACCCTCTTGGGGCATACCCAACCTAGCAAAATTGCAGCCGAATAAGGTACCTGATCCTCGTATTAGCATAGGATTCAGCTGGCGCCCCTCAGGGAGCGTACCCTACCCAACAAAGTTGTGGCCAAATAAGGTACCCGATCTTTGCATTAGCGTAGGATTCGGTTGGCGACCCTCATGGGGCATACCTTACCTAGCAGAGTGGTACCCAAGCCCCGACTGGTGCCGGAGGTCGGTTATTAGCCCCCATGGGGCGTACCAAGGTTAAGGTGACATCTGTGTCCCAACTGGCACAAGTACTCGGTCAGTAGCCCTCATGGAGCATTCCGAGTGATTCTTGAAGTGTCTCACTCTAAGTGTATCATGGCAGACTGGTCCAGCCCCCGAGCGTAGGAGATAGGCTCATAGCCATGAGTTCCTGTTACGCGTATCCGAAACTAGCCCTGCATTATAAACACATCTGATGAGTAGCATCTGATGAAGAAAATAATCACCCGAAGAACATTTATGTATTTTATAATATATGTAAATATGTGTTCCTCTTATTGATATTAGTTTCCCAAGTAGTTGACACCTTACGTTTAAACACTCTACCCGACTAGTCATAGCCCCCGAGCGTCAGGAGTCGGCTCATGGCTCTTTCCCAGACACGTGTTTTGGGTGACTTGAGTTCGTCTTTCATGGAGCAAAGCTTCATGGATTAGAATTTATGCTACTCAAGTACTTTTGCAATCATTAAGAGCAAAAACAAAAAATGCGCAGTATACACACCTATTAGGTGTAAGCGGCTGCGGCATTGGCAAGGCCGAGTGTGGAATTGACGATCTCATCCCCCTAGATCCGATCCTGACTGGCACTAAGCCGTATCCAAGTCAAACCATAGGGAAGTGAGTTGCCTCCTGGCCCATTTAGATAAGAATATCATATAAAGGAGAAAATATTTATCAGAAAGCAACTTACCTATTCGATATTGCACAAGTTGGGAGTAGGGATGCCATCCTTGAATTTGAGCTTTTGAGCCCCTGAGCATGTCACTTGTCATTCTGATAATCTTTGGTTCTAGGAGGTCAAGGACAGTTGCGATCAATTGCCACAATGAAGTCGTCCAACTTGCATTTACGGTTCCCAGCCTTAGTCGGTGCCTTGTCATCGGTGTCCTTCCACTCTTTCTGTCGGGGTGCCTTTTTGTCATCGAGGGCCTTAGCAACAGCTTTAGCCGAATCGGCGTATTTGTTCACCATGTCGAATAGAGCTTTGACAGAACTTGGAGGCTTTCAAGTGAACTTAGCAATGAATGGGGTGTCCTTGACTCCTTTCCGAAAGGTGGCAATGATGACCTCGCCCTTGATCTTTGAGATTGAATTGCTCTTCTCTGAAAACCTCTTGATAAAATCACGAAGAGACTCATTCTTCCTTTGATGGCACTGATACAGGTCGTACTTAGAAGATGGCTGTGGAGGCCATGGGCCCTGGGTACCTCATAACAAGCATATGGGCCACTTGAAAAGAGGATGGGCCTGGCCTTATAATTGGGGATATGATAGAACTTGGCAGACTTAGCCTTGTACGACAGGGAAAATATAGTCCTAGTCAGGTACGTTATATCTCTAGAAGGAGATCCCTTAGTCGTAGTCCGACTAGGACTCCTACTTTGTAACCCTGTCTCCCAGTATATAAGGGGAGGCAGGGCGCCCCATGAAGGCAAGTTCATCAGAACCATCAGAAAATCCTCAAAGGAAATACACCACAACTAGACGTAGGGTATTACCTCATATTGAGGGCCTAAACCAGTATAAACTCCTTGTGTTCCTTTGCAGTCCACCGAGTTTCGATCCGATGAGTAGCCCTATATTCATATTGTCGGTGTAAAACATCGACAGTTGGCGTGCCAAGTAGGGGCTTCACCGAGATCAATTTCAATAAGCTCGATGGATTCAACAACTGGAGTCGATGGCACCAAATTCTCCCTCGAAGACACGATCACATTCGGAAGCCTCGACTTCGTCGTTGACAAGTTCGGCAACCTCACCTTATCCGACTCAGACCCGATCCGATCGGCCAAGGAACCAGCCGACTCCGCGCCAGTCGGCCCACACGACGCTGCAGCAACCATCGTCGACTCGCTGCGGCAATCTTCTACTTGCCCAGGTCTCAGGACAACTCTTCCCTTCGGTGTTCAACTCGGACTCGACCTTGAGCCGGCCGGGATTGGGCTAGGAAGGGGGGAGATCGTCAATATCCCATGCAGACTCGGCAATGCCGCGGATATCTACAACCTACATCCACGCGGCAGACCCGATCCCCTACGGTTCAATTCGGACATGGCCCAGAGCCGTTTGAGATTGGATCTAGGGAGGTCGGAGTCGTAATTACACCGATCAACTACTCGAATTCCGACTCCAAGTCGGACAACACTTCGAACAGCAGTTCGGACAACAGCTTGGTGAGCTTCCTCCTGCCCTGCGAAATCTTCATGGCATCCAAGGGCGATACTCCCTCTCAAGAGGCGCGCTGACTACGCGAGCAGCCAGAAGAGGAGGTCCGTCAAGTGCAACAACAATAGGAGGCCGAGCGCGACACTCCCAATGATGAGCTATGTAGGGCTGGGTGGACCGCCCAGCAACAAATCCTCCAAACTAGAGTCGGCGACCACAACGTCTTCGTCACGCAGCAACAGAACGTCATGGCCACTGCAACCTTGCCGGACACACTCCAGCTCGGACCTGATCACCAGGCCACCCCGACTATCGCAAAGATCAAAGCCATGATTACTGCTGTTGCATGTCAGCAGCACCAGCAGTCGGGCGACACCCTTGTACCAACCAACCGGTTGGGTTCTCCAACAGCGGTCTCGTCTACATCAGCGCGACCCTGAGCGGCTGGCTCCAGTCAGCCGCACGCCGAGTCACGACAGATGTCACTCGGCAACCCCAACAACAACAATTGGCGGCGTCCCTAGTATGACCGCCGCAACCAAGATCTCCAAAGCCATCTGCGACACAATCTTCTCCAGGACATCAATGCACGGCGCTGTGAACGCGAAGACAACGAGCACCGCCGACTGGAGGATGAGAATGAACGCTTTGGCCTCCACCACGAGCAGTTCCACCACCGTAGTCAGAGTCAGAGTCCTCTTGCAGATGAAGGCATACCGGCCTTCACCCAGGAGCTATAACAGGTCAACTGGCCGTCGGGTTTCAAGCTGACAGGAATCAAAAAGTACGATGGCAAGACAAACCCCGAGTCTTGGCTTACGGTCTACACTCTGGCAATTCGTGCAGCTGGAGGCGATCACAAGGCCATGGCTAACTACCTCCCGGTCGCCCTGGTTGACTCAGCGAGGACATGGCTTATAGGGCTCCCAGAGCGATCAATCGGCTCCTGGGGGAAACTCCGGGAACGCTTCATCGCCAATTTTCAGAGGACTTACGAGAGGCCATCTTCTGAGCACGATCTCTATCACCTGCACCAGAGGAAGAATGAGTCTCTTCGTGAGTTCATCAAAAGGTTTTCTGAGAAGCGCAACTCGATCCTAATGATCAAGGATGAGGTCGTCATCGCCGCCTTCCGCAAAGGAGTCAAAGTCATCGCAAAATTCACTCGGAAACCTCCAACCTCTGTCAGGGCTCTCTTCGATATGGCGAACAAGTACGCCAACTTGGCCAACGCTGTCACTGAGGCCCTCAATGACAAGAAAGAGTCCCGGCAGAAACAACAGAAAGCCAACAATAAGCCAGCATAGAACAAATCCAGCAGCCGCAAGAGGAAGTTGGACAACGTGGTGGCCAACATGGAGCATACTTGGTCGCAACCCCCAGGAATAACGAATACCAGAAAATGATGAACGGGCCCTGCCCCTTTCATCCCAAGGGCAGGCACGCGGCCAAGGACTGCTTCATACTTAAGAAGTTTGCTTCCGAGCAGGCTTCAACATCTGGCGCCGACAAGGACAAAGACAAGCCAGATTCAGGCCTAGCCGGTGACTTTCAAGATCCCTAGGCCGAGCTCAACCATATCTTCAAAGGGCCGTCTGCATA
Source organism: Oryza meyeriana var. granulata (assembly GCA_003991445.1). NCBI lineage: Eukaryota > Viridiplantae > Streptophyta > Magnoliopsida > Poales > Poaceae > Oryza > Oryza meyeriana. Next base: position 43,562 of record RYFJ01000711.1, read on the forward strand.
TGAGTCCAAGAGGAAGCAGAAGCTAACAACATGCGACATCAACTCGGTCTCTATAGCAGACGCCCCCCAATTCATGCGTTGCTCAGAAACGCCCATCACGTTTGATCGCGCAGATCACCCAGATCGGGTTACACACCTAGGACGATACCCACTCGTCCCAGACCCGGTCGTCAAAAACATCAAGCTAAAGAAGGCTCTCATAGATGGAGGCAGCGCTCTCAACATCCTGTTTGCCAAGACCTTGGATGAGATGAAAATTCCTCGTTCAGAGCTACGATCGAGTATGATGCCCTTCCACGGGATAATCTCCGGCCTATCTTCAACACCCCTCAGGCAGATAACTTTGTCGGTCACCTTCGGCACGCGGGATAACTTCCGCACAGAGAACATTTGCTTTGAGGTCGCCAATTTCGAGACCGCGTACCACGCCATACTCGGACAGCCGGCACTAGACAAATTCATGGCAGTGCCACACTATACCTACATGGTGCTCAAGATGCCTGGGCCAGCCGGAGTCCTTTCCCTTTGCAGCGATGTAAAGCAAGCCTTCACCTGCTATAAGGAGAGCTGCGAGTTGGCTCAGTCTCAAGAAGCAGCAGTCGGATGCAACAGCATTCGGAAAGCCACTACAACCGAAATCGAGGACGATCAAGTTTCGGCAAAAAAAAAGCAGCAAAGTCAGGAATTTCAGCGGACTCTGACACGAAGAAGATCCCCCTGGACCCTTTCGACCCCTCCAGAACTGCTCTAGTCGGGATCGGACTCGACCCCAAATAGGAATACACGCTTGTCACCTTCCTCTAGGCGAACAAGGACATATTCGCTTGGAAACCGTTCGACATGCCTGGCATACCAAGGGAGGTGATCGAGCATTCCCTCAACATCATGCCGGACGCCAAGCCAGTCAAACAGCGGCTACAGTGCTTCGTACAGGACAGGAAAGATGCTATTCGGGAGGAGATAACTAAGCTCCTTGTAGCCGGGTTCATCAAAGAGGTCTACCACCCAGATTGGTTGGCAAACCTAGTCCTGGTCCGGAAGAAAAATGGTAAATGGCGCATGTGCGTCGACTACACCGACTTGAACAAGGCGTGCCCCAAAGATCTATTTGGTCTACCCAAAATAGATCAGGTGGTGGATTCAACTGCGGGGTGCGAACTTCTCAGCTTTCTTGACTGCTAGTCAGGATATCATCAAATTAGTCTAAAGGAGGAGGATTGGCTTAAGACTTCTTTCATCACGCCGTTTGGAGCATACTGCTACATCACCATGCCATTCGGTTTGAAAAACGCTGGAGCAACGTATCAACGAGCAATTCAGTGATGTTTACACACTCAGATCGGGCGCAATGTGGAGGCATATGTCGATGACGTGGTGATCAAGACAAAGTCCAAAGAAGGCCTCATCGCCAACTTGGAGGAAACCTTCCAAAATCTTCAAAGATTCAAGATGAAGTTGAATCCGGAAAAGTGCGCCTTTGGTGTACCATCCGGAAAGCTACTCGGCTTTATTGTATCACATCACGGCATCGAGGCCAATCTAGAGAAAATCAACGCAATCATGAACATGGCACCCCTAGCTAGCCAAAAGGACGTCTAGAAGCTGACAAGCTGCATAGCGGCACTCAGCCGATTCATCTTCCGACTAGGCGAACGGGGCATGCCCTTCTTCAAATTACTGAAGAAAGTAGATAATTTTCAATGGACTCCCGAAGCTTAGCAAGCCTTTGAAGACTTCAAGAAATTTCTCACATCACCACCGGTGTTGGCATCACCTATGCCCCAAGAGCCATTAATGCTATATTTGGCAGCAACCACTCAGGTAGTTAGTACGGTGTTAGTGGTCGAGCGATCCGAGCTGGGTCATATACAAAAAATTCAACGGCCAGTCTACTTTGTCAGCGAGGTTCTAGCTGACTCAAAAATGAGATATCCTCAGGTCCAGAAGCTGCTATATGGCCTACTCATCACTGTCCGGAAATTGGTGCACTATTTCCAGTCGCATCAAGTCACGGTGGTCACATCATATCCACTCGGGGACGTCCTACACAACCACGAGGCCACCGGCCGAATCGCTAAATGGGCGCTCAAGTTGATGGCATTCGACATCACGTTTTAGCCAAGGATAGCAATCAAATCACAAGCTCTAGCCAACTTTGTGGCCGAGTGGACAGAAGTTTAGACGACTACAACAACAGATAAGCTAGAGTACTGGACAATGTACTTCGATGGTTCTCTATGATCGGTGGCGCTGGGGCCGACGTCGTACTGACGTCACCTACCGGCGAAAAACTCAAGTACATTCTCCAGATTCACTTTCCAGCTTCCCACAATGTTGCTGAGTACGAGGCACCCATCCAGGGCTCCACATTGCTGTATAACTCGGCATTGCCGACTAGTTGTATGTGGGGATTCCCAACTCATGGTGAACCAAGTCATGAAAGACTGGACATGTCTCGACGATACTATGGCAGCGTACTGTCAGGAGGTCAGAAAGCTGAAAAATAAGTTCGACGGGTTGGAGATAACTCATGTAGTATGACAATACAATGACACTGCGGATGAACTGGCAAACATGGGATCCAAGCGAGAAGCGGTCCCTACTGGGATCTTTGTTGAGCAACTACTGGAGCCATTCATCAAGAAGAAACTGGTGCCAGAACAGTCGGGAGATGAACCTACCCCGGCAATAGACGAAGTACTGATCATATCTCAAGATTGGCAGACTCCAAGTCTCAAATTCCTCATGGATGATGAACTCCCAGAAGATCACAGCAAAGCCGAACAAATCAAACGTCGAAGCAAATGTTTCCTAGTAGTTGGAGATGACCTGTAATGAAGAAGTGCATCCGGAGTCCTCATGCGATGCGTCACACCCGACGAGGGCAAGCAGATCCTGCAATCAATCCACTCGGGCATATGTGACAACCATGCCGCATCCAGGACGTTAGTCGGAAAGGCTTACAGACAGAGATTTTTCTGGCTAACAGCAATAACAGATGCTAAAAATATAGTTCGACACATGCGAGGGTTGTTAGTTCTACGCAAGACAAACACATCTCCTAGCCCAAGAACTTCAAACCATCCCAATCTCTTGGCCCTTTGTAGTCTGGGGGCTTGACATGGTCGGGCCTTTCAAGAAAGCGTCAGGAGGGTTCACACACTTATTTGTCGCAGTGGATAAATTCACCAAGTGGATTGAGGCAAAATCCGTTGCTACCATAACAACGGCATGAGCAAAGGACTTCATCATGAGTATATTATACTGATTCGGGGTTCCTAACCGCATCATAACAGACAACGGTACTCAGTTCACGGGCGGCGTATTTCAAGATTTCTGTGTCGACTTCGGCATCAAGATCTGTTATCCTTCTATGGCACACCCACGGAGCAATGGGCAAGTTGAGCGTGCCAATGGCATGGTCTTACAAGGTATCAAGGCTAGGATATTCGACCGACTACAACCATATGCGGGGCGGTGGGTACATGAACTCCCATATGTTCTCTGGTCTCTACGAACCACGGTTAGTCGGGCTACAAGGCAATCCCCTTCCCCTTTCTTCCTAGTCTATGGTGCCAAGGCTATGTTACCAACTGAGTTGGAGTTCGGCTCTCCGCTAGTTCGGGCCCACTCAGAAGATAAATCAAACAATACCCGATTGGTCGAACTAGATTAGTTGGAAGAAGTGCGAGATATCGCAACTATCCAGTCGGCAAGGTATCTACAAGGCCTGCGTCGTTATCACAGTCAACATGTCTGTGGCCATGCCTTTTTGGTCGGGGATCTCGTCTTGAGAAAAATACAAACCACCAAAGACAGGCATAAACTATCCCCATTATGGGAAGGGCCATTCATTATAGCTAAGGTTACATGGCCAGGTGCCTACCGACTGAAGACCGAAGACGGTGCCCTACTTAGCAACTCATGGAACATAGAACAACTACGTCCTTTCTATACCTGAGTTCTGTACTTTATCATATACATATGTGTAAAGTTTCTTCTCTGACTCACTACGTCGCTTCTCCTAAAGTAGTGAGTTGGGGGCTGCATATATTATGTGTGCTTTGTCAACAACATACGAGCTTGTTTTATTCAAGTTGAGATGCCCGTGGGGCTAGTGCCTTGTGATGAGCGATTGACAACACGGTGTGCGTGTGACGTGTCTCTTGGCAGGCTGTGGTTGCAGGTGACAGGTGGAGACTAATCATACGGCGATCTGTGAAGAACGGGGATAGGATGCCATGCTGATGAACCGCGGGGCGGTGAAGGGTGGTTCGACGCTCGCGTTCGAGGGACAGAGATTGTGCGGTGTACGTCTACTGTATCTAGCTACACGGCGGGAGGACGTCGGTGGACGGTTTCTTGGTTGAGCCACAAAACCAAGGACGTACCGGGACGCTCGTGCGGCGAGCGTGGCCGGAGATGGAAATTTCCGGCGATCGCGATATGATTTCGGATGGTCGTGCGGCGACATCGCGAGGATCACATCGTGGAGATGGAGGGATCGCGAACATCGCGGAATTTGCCATGGAGGACGTGATTGATTGGATATGATTATCATGCCATTACGTGTCGTTTACGTCGCGTAATGACAGTCTTGTAATTTAGGTGGGCCACCTTTTTGGAGATATAAATATGTGACACCTAGGGTTGAGATAGTGTGGCGGCTTTTGGGATTTTTGGGGCGAGATACTGTTCACGTGAACAGTACCCGTGCCTAGGGTTCCAGGGAACACACCTTCTCTCTCGATCTAGCCTAGGTCTTCAAGTCTAGGGAGAGATTTTTATTGATCTCTCCAATCAAGAGAGGGAGGACGATTGGGCGGAGGCTAGATGCAATCTTGTAGAACATTCACTCGGTTTAATCATTCGTATTCGTGAATTGTTTCTATGTGTGCATCTCGTCTTGTTTCTGTTTTCTGCTGGCAGGGAACAAATCAATCTAGGCATGGGGTGCGCGAGGGTGCTGCTGCCCCTCTTCTGTGCGACGTGCAGGGAGCAGGAGGGGGCTTCAATCCTCGCGGGTCCCGCTGCTGTATGGCCTGCAGCCATCTCATTGGTCGCCCAGATTGCATAAGGAGAAGGGTACCTGCTGCTGTGGTTTTACTGCTCGTTAAATTCTTCTCACAATTTTTCATTGTTTGGTTGGCTATTGGTTCTGTTCGTCCTTCTCTCAATTGGTTTTTATCTGAAATTTTCTCGAATTACTTTCGTGAATTTTCGTGAGGCTCCCATTCACCCCCCCCCCTCTGGTCGCTTTTTCGGTCTTACACAAGTTGTGAAGTTTTACAACGACTATGTATTTTCTACCCGAGTACAGTTTTTCTAAGGTGAACGATTTTGTAAGTTCCTATCAATCAACTAAGCATAGACTACATAGTCGGGTGAAACTAATGACAACTAAGGATAGCAAGAACTCGGCAGCTTTGTACACATATTTACACATGTCCTTACAAAAGCTTTACATACACTGACTGCATGATGGATTTGTTCTTACATTCCTAGGTCCTTTGCGATCGCCTCTGCAGTCGGCCTCGCCTCGGTGATCAACTCCAATGCCTCCTTAGGTGTTGTCTCTTCGGCAAACCCCTCACCGATGGCCTCAAGGTCTACCCTAGGGTAGATTGATTTAGTCATGACAAGGGTCTGGGCCACGCCAACAGCAACACGCTCATCCGAGTACTTCTTCAAGATACTCGGGGCTTGGCTAAGGCACGCTTGCACCTGGGAGATTGTATTGGAGCTGGTTCCCACATAGTGAGGATCCATAATGTCAAGTAGCCCTTTCACGGATTTGGCAAGAATCTCCCGTGACTCCTTGATGACTTTTATCTCCTCTACAAAGGCTTGGAACTAGGTTTGGGCATTGGCTCTTGAAGCTGCTCAGATTCATTGGCAAGTATACTTGTTAGTCAAAACTGCAGTTGGAGCAACAAAAGGATTGGTTAAAGTTATTGTTAGAGGGAAGGCTTACTCTCATAGTCGGCCTCCACTTTGGCTTTGGCCTTCTCCAGTTCTGCTTTAGCCTTTTTGGCCTTTTTTAGTTCAGATTCTTGTTGTCTCTTCTCCTCTGTCCTGGTCTTCAACTCGGCTTCAAGGGTTGTATATCAGAATAGTCAAGAACTCGAGGTTGCAGCTAAGACACAACTAGGCAGTCGGGAAACAACAAAGCTGGAAAATTATACTCGGAATTTATTCGGGAAGACAAATACAGGAGACTTACATCTGATCTTCTCGGCTTGAGCCCAATTTTTATCCCTGAGTTGGTCAACTGCTCCCCTTAGCCAAGTCTCCCTCTTCTGACTAGACCATTACAGGTCGGCCTTGTCGGCTTGGAGTTGGCCCAATCGTTGGAGATGGGGGGCGAGCTGGGTCAAGACCTTGTTCATTTTTGCAGAGCGGTCGACTATCTTCTGCTCGGAGCACAAAACAGAGTCAAGAGGTAGAAAACCAATACAAGAAAGACTGTCAAGAACTCAATATGGCGAGAATCATACCTGGACTCCCCGGGACACGGCGATTGCGGCACGAAGAAAAACTTCGCACTCCCTCTCCGCTGCCTCCTCATCATGCTCGTAACTTTCCGCAGTCCCCTCGGGGGATACCCAGTGGAACGTCTTCGGGAACCTACGGGGAGGGGCTTCAAGCCTGGGGAGATCCATTTCATCTAAAGATGACGATGACACGGATGGCGACAAGGTCCTGGCTTCTAGCTCGATGGCTGCTGGGGCAGCAAGGACTTGCTTAGGGGCTGGAGCCACGGCTTCAGTACTTGCCCCTTGGTCAGCCAGCACTAGCTGTCCTACCGTTGGGACAGCTTTAGTTTCTGTAACTGAGGAAGTCACCGGCTCAGCAGATGTACTTGTTGGTGTTGGCTCAGCTGGGGCTAGCTCGGCTATGGGAGCAGTCGGCATAGTCCCCTTGAGGTCTACGTTGACTCGCCTCCTACATAATGAGCCAACTATCAAGACACTACTACACTGATCAAGATTTACAAAAGATTCAAGACTGCTTACCTCTTGAAGGTCTTGAACCTCCACGAGGGGGCTCCAGATGTTGGTGGTGGTGAGCCGCTGGCTGTCGGGCTAGTCAGCGCGGCGGTCGACGGTGGCACTTTGCCCTTGGTTGGCCCAATATCTATGACGGCCGACTGGGGCATCGAAGCACTTGGTGGCTGTCACGCCCAGAAATTCACCAGAATTTTCAAAGCTAATTTGTGCAATAAATCCTTGTCCAGGAATCAGCCGAGGTACACAAATTGACAATTTGATAAACATAACCAAACGAAATAATGATAAATACTTACAACAGAGGCACTTAGTCCTCACACAGAAGAAAACGGCAGCGGAATGGCAACTAGCGTAGCTTCAGCACCAAGCCACAGGCAGCTCAACTGGGGTATAAGCCAAACACCATCTTCTCCTCCACGCAAAGCTTCACTCTAAAGATTGCAATAATGCAAGACTGAGTACCACCCACCGTACTCAACAAGCCACACTAGGGAATGCAATGTAATGCAACAGGATACCAAAGGAAAGGTATAATATGGCTTATTTGCATGAAACAGCATTTAAAACATTTGCATTCAAAATCATTAAAAATAGTATAGTTTCATCATTAATCAGTATTGAATCAACCACTGAACAACGCTCCAACGCAGTTCAGGCCCAAACCAAAACTTCTCCAAACAGGAGTTATCCATATTCCATCACTTATTTCCATTAATGAGTAGTGTGGGACTAATCACAGAAACATTGCTAGGCCGCTCATTAACCGCGAGCACGGCTATTCAAATAGTTTTACTCTGGCCAGAGATATACCAATTTACCCACAAGACACAATCTCAACATCATGTCAGCCATGCGTCGTGATACTCGAAAGTACCCGAATAGAGATTGTGATAGGACCCTCCATGTAACCCGCACAACAAAGGAGCCACTCGCTGGACCACCAGTTTCCGGCAGGAGCTGATCAGGCCCCCAACAGGGAAATGATCTAACGCCCAAGACATGAACTTATTGACGCAGCCATGGTGGTCTTATTGACACAGCCACAACACACCATGGTGGACCCCGGTTGAACGTACTACACATTGGATCCTACCATTACCCATGCTGGCTTGTGGTTAGCACGAGTATTGCTTTGCAATAGGTAATCCGCGAACCGGTCCTTAACTGTCATGAGTACCGCTAGCAACATTCCAACCATGGTACTCACAACCCACCATTTATCCATATTTTAGTTGATACCATTAATTAACCAGCCAGACTCACGGTCGTGAAAATATAGCCATTAATCCACCATTAATCATAAATGAGTCATTAATTACCCACATAAAATGACACTATAGTTTCTAGGCATGGCTAAGCAAATCCTAAATAATCTAGCTAGACCTTTAAAGAGTCATCCAGCTAGTCAGTATTATTACCCGGGGTATCAAGGTAAAGGAATCAACATCAAAATGGCCATAATTATCAAGGATCATAGGATAATAGATAAATACCCATATAATGACATTCAAAAGCATTTCATGCAATAACTTTAAAATACAATAGCTTTCACAAACGGGATCAACATGCTCAAGGAGATTGTCGTGTGACTTGCCTTGCAATCACAAAAGTCTTCAAATACTCTTCCGAACTCTTCCGCAGACTCCGCAGTCTTCCGAATCGGCAATATATACGTAACTACACGCAAAACGATAACAAACCCTAAGAAACTCCAAATAAACAGTAGATAAAAATACGTAAACAAGTAAATTATGATTTTAAATGAATTTAGGAAGAAACGGGTCGATTCGGACTTCAAACGGAAAAGATATGGCTTTTGGAATATTGAATTCAGAATAATCCCGAAAAGAAATAGAAAAGAATATTCTCGGGAATATTCTCTGGATTTTGGGTTTAACAAGAATATTTTGGCTATGTCACAGGAAATGGACGGTCATCGAGGCCCACATGGAGTGACACACAAAGAGATAGAACCGCCGGTCAATGTCTGGGTTTTTGGTGGGCTGAGCTTATGGAACAGAGGGGTTTTGGTATACCGATGACAAGAATGGACACGTGGATAGAACCACTGAAGTGGCATGATGAGATGGCTAGGGCTGACGTGACAAGGATATAGGGCTTCGGGATGGCGACAACGAACGTTGGCAACACAGATCGGCGAGGATTTTATCAAAATGTGTCGGAAGGCTGAGATTGGTTAGGCGTGTGATCATTGAGGTACACACGTCATTGACGGAGAAGAGAAGGCTGCACGAGGGCCTTACATGTCAATCACAGGAGGAAGACCAGTCCCTGCCATGGTGCGTTGCCGGCCCGCGGCGAGACAGGGGAGGTCAGGAGATGACGGCAACAGGACGGCGACAATGCTGGGCGGGGAGCAGTGCGGCGCCCGGTCGGAGAAGATGGAGGCTGTGCTAATGTGCTCACCGGTGACGGCGACGACTGGGCACAGCGGCGCTGGGACAACAGCAGGAGCGACGGTGCACGCGGGAAGCGAGGCAATGGCACGGCACAGAGAACGGCGACGGTAGCTCGACGGAGGCACCAAATGACGACGTCGGCGACGACGGACGACAGTGCACCCGTGGGGTAAAGACGAAAGGCGGCAGCTTGACCATGGGGCCGAGGCGGCTTGGGGACCAGAGATCGGTGGCGACGAGCAGGGGAAGAACAGAGGAGGGCGGCGGCTTCTGGAGAGAACGACGCACAGGCGGTAGACGACGACGACGACTACCTGGCAACGACGATGACCGGTGGCTTCCCGATCCGAGGCGTCGAAGGAGGAAAGGAAGGTGGAGGCGTCGGGGACGACGGGCGGCAGCGGACGTCGAGGGACGCCGGAGCTACGGGTGTAGATGAAGACGACGACGCCGATGACGACCAACAGGGAGGAGGGGAAAGGGATAGAGTCGGCAGTGACGGCGGTCGGGCTCACCAGCGGCTGGTGAAGTTGACGATGCCGACGGCGGCTTGAGGCCTTCTAGCGATGGCCGACGATGGGACGACGTCGGAGTATGGGCAGCGGCGGCAGCTGCAGGGGAGGAGCAGGCCGAGGCAGCAGATGGGGGAAGACAGAGGGCAGCATGATAGGGTGCTCACCGGCGACGGCTTGCAGGGCAGAGGCGGCGACGTCGGTGGCGTCCTCTGGTGGGGATAGATGACGAAGACGGCAAGGCCGAAAGGATGAAGCGGCATCCGGTGGAGGCAGCAGAGGCAGGGCACCGGCGCGGCAGCAGGTGTAGACGGCGGCGGTGGCTTCCGAACCAGTGGCGCACGGGAGAGAGCGGCACTGTGCGACGGTGGATGGAGACAGCAGGGCGGCGCGACGGGGTGGCGGCGGCGGCCTGGCAGCGTGGAGAGGAGCAGAGCCCGCTAGGGCACAGGGATGGCGGCTGTAACATATATAGGGGCGGTGGCGGGTTCGGCGGTGGCCGTTGCGGGGCGGAGGCGCAGGGGGCGACGCACGGCCGAGATCGGGCGCAGGCCAGCGCGGAGTCCGAAGGGGCTCGGGGCCGGGGTGGCAACAGGCCACGCGGCGGCGTGGGCCGAGGAGGCGGGCCGGTGGCGGCACGTGGCGCAGGCCGGGCTGAGAAGCAGCGCGAGGGGCGTAGGAGAGGCAGCTCGGCCTCGGGAGGCAGAGGAGAGAAGAAGCAAGGAGAAGGAAGAGGAACAGTGGCCCGGAGAGAAAAATAAAAAGAAGGGAAAGAAAAAGAAAATAAAAGGGTAAGATTGGAAAGGAAAAATAGGAATCTTTTTCCGGAAAATTCCAATTTCACAAAAATTGGAATTTGGGGATATTTCTGGAATCTGAGTCGCATTCTAGAATTTAGAAATTTCGGAAATATTCAGGACATTGGAATTATCTGAGTACGAGGATATATATATATATACACGTATATATATATTGGGAATCGAAGGGTATTTGGACGAATTTAGAAAACAAAAGTATATTTATTAGGGTCCACGAAACAGAATATTTGCTGGGATTCCGAGAATGGAGAATATTTTCCTGATGGAAATTTGGGGAGTAGAATATCGGGATATTCAAGAAATATTTGGGGAAACGAATATCGGATTATTCATCAGGTTGGGAAGTAGAGGAGATTTTTCGGGAAATATTTATATATCCAAAATAGATGAATATCTTGGCGATGTGGGAAAATAGAATATTTTCCCGGGAACTGGAAAATAGAATATTCCGAATAAAATATTTTGGGATTAGGGCATTGACAAGGGTGTTTTATTGGGACCGGAATTTGGAGAAATTTCAGATGATTGGGGATTTGGATTTATTTTGACAGAAAAGGGGTTTAAGGGAATATCTGGGATTTATCTCAAAGGGACATATAGATATTTCGAATACAAAGGATCTTGAATTGGGAGTCCAAAAGAGTTCTAGGGTTTCAAAAATGAATAAATCCGGTAACTCCGAATTTACGTTTTCAAGGCAACTTTAGGGTTGTGGAAACGACACAAAACCCTAGAGGAAAAGGAGTCAGAGTTCACAATGAACGGGAAGACTTCAAAGGACTGAATTAGGAACGACCTGGACAGGGGAAAGGAAAAGGAATTTATTTATATTTAATTACTTTACTTTAGTGATCTTTATAGCATTAAAATTAATTCTGTAGCTCCGAAAAATCCGAGAAAATTTCAGAGAGTTTATTAAATCACAGGGAATTTACCAGAAGTAAATACCACCACGAAACACGAAGGATTTATTATTATAAATACTCAAACGCTTAAAATACTCCGACAAAACCCCTGGAATATAAAAGCATCCAAGTATTTATTTAAAGATTTAAACTCGGGATTTTTAATATTGGAAATTTCAAAATTTTATTCAAACTCTTTTCTCAAACAAAAATTTCTAGTGTATTCTTGCATTTCCATTTACCCGTGATAATTTTTAATTAAGGCAATTTTCAGGGCGTTACAGTGGCGTTGCTCTTTGGCTCGCCACAACTGATCTTGTACTCAGCGGTGCCAGTCTTGGGCTCGATGTTGCTGAGCTGGATGTTGGTCTTGGGCTCGGAAGCGATGGCCCTAGACTCGGCGGCCTGGGAGCTATACTGGTGGTATCTTTAATCCTCAAGCTCCCGGCTGCGGCACTCGGCCTGCTGACTCTCTTCTTGCCCGGATCTTCGATGGGTTTCTTCCCAGCTCTCCTCGAGCTAGGCTGGGCAACAGAGGGGCTCAATGGCCTCTTCTTTGACTTGGCGGCCGACAAAGTTTGGGAGTCCTCGTGAAACTCCTTACATTCTTGCGAGAGATTCATGCAACACACATCACACATTGCAAAGTGTTAACGCCAAAATTTGGCATGATTCATATCGGGCTTGGTTAAAGGAAAAAGATTGGGTCAGCCAATGGAAGTTCATCTGGAAGAGACCAAGTTTGGAAAGGAATTGTGAAGACCACGGCATGGCAGTTAATTACCTTATCTATTTAGGTAGTTTTAATACTTTTTAGAAAAAACCTGATCTCGTGTCCGATCAGGGCTTGTAATTTTCCTTTTCTAGATAGGACACTCCTATTTCGTGTTCGATCAGGACTGTAGCAAACTCGGGGTATAAATACGTATGCCCAGGGACCTTGTAAATGATCACAACGATCAATCAAATTCGGCGCATCGCCACCCTTTACCAACGGGTTCTTGCTTCTCGAGCCGGGCTGCATCGGTTAGGTCCGAACTCCTGCGAGAGGGTAAGTCTCGTTACCCCGACTACCTATCGACTAGGACTTCCTCGGTTAGGTCCGATATTCTAGACGGTTTATGGTAGTCGGCTTACCACGGTATATTCTGCTCTGTCTACGGCTGCATCAGTTAGGTTTGATCTCATAGGCCGAGTAGATATATCACATCACGCGTGCATAGATCGTATCGGTTTACCGGGAACAGTTTATCATCAGTTTGTGCTGCATCGGTTGGGTCCAACCTACTAAACTGCAGTGATAAATTGTTCCTGTTAGATCGATGGTTTTTGTGCAAGCGTCTTATCGGGATGTATAACCGATAAGTTATCATACATCACAATTGCATTAGATCTATCGGCTCATCGAGGTTCTTTTATTGTTATTAAATCTGTGCTGCATCAATTGAGTTTGAACTACTAGATTGATAATAATGGATTTATCCTTGCTAAGCCGATGGGTGTTTATGCGATGTTCTGTCGGAGTGATTAGCCGATAGGTTATCTTTTTATTAAATAAAGCCGACTGCATTGTTTATTGGTTATTGCTCTGCCCATTTATTCTATCATCGGCTTCTAGCCGATGTCCAAGTGTTTCCGTTTTTGGCAGTCGGCTGGATTACTTGCTTATATCAGTATCGGCTTCTAGCCGATGCACGGTTGGGTTATTGCTAGTTTATATCATCAACCTCTAGTCGATGCATATCTTCTGTTTATCATTGACTGATCTAATGTTTGCTGATACTACTATCGGCTTCTTAGCTGATATACAAGTCCTACTGGTGGTCAGGCAGTCGGCACGAGGGAAGCTAGCGAGTTCTCCATCTTTATATCATTATCGGCACCTAGCCGATATACAAGCGCCATCGGTAATCAACCAAGGACCCAGGCGCGGGCACGAGCAAGGACCCGGGCACGGACAATTAGGACCTGGGCGCTAGCACAAGCAAGGATTCGGGCGCGGGCACGAGCGAGGACCCGGGCGCGGGCACGAGACCCCGGCACGGACAACTAGGGCCCGGGCACGGTTTTATCATCGGATTTCAGCTGGTGCTCAAGTGTTCCTTCGGCAATCAGCTAGCAGGGTTCTTATCGGCCGATTGAATCTCTGAGCTAATATTTTCTCCTTGTCAATTGCTGGGTCAAATTGACTGGCACGCCTGCGACCCTCAGATATTTAGGACCTGCACTGGAGCTAAGCCGATCTCCTAGGCCTTCGCGTGTCTCTAGGCGCCGAACCAGATCGTCAGCAAGCTTTTTGGCACACCCAGTGGTTTTCGGCGTCAACACAAAGCAATCCAGAATACATATCTACAAGCATTCATCATAGATGGACATCAAGTCCACGATAGCAAGCATTTCAATATTACCTCTGGACGAGGCCTTTTCTGGCTGTAGGCCACAGTGGTGCGCTCTGCATCCTCGGTCTCAACCACCCCACTGGCAAAATAGCTGAGCATGATGTCAGTCACCTTACGCTTATGTCGATGCTTTGCACCGGCAATAAAACTATAGGGCTACTCGGCGAAGGTAAATTCGGTGGATTGCAGAGGAACATAGAGAAGATTTATATTGGTTCAGGCCCTCGATGTGAGGTAATACCCTATGTCCAGTTGAGGTGTTATTCCTCTGAGGTGGTTTGTGATCAATGATCTTCTGTGCCCTCATGGGGTGCCCTGCCTCCCTTTATATAGTAGGGGACATGGGTACATGATAAAGATCCCAGCCAGATACGGCCAAGGGATTTCCTTCTTAGAGATAGAGACATATCTGACTAAGACTATGTTTCCTTATTATACAAGGTAAAACCTGCCGAGTGCTATCTTATCTCTAATTACATGGTTTGGCCCATCCTCTATCCGAGTGGCCCATATGCTAGTAGTGAGGTACCCGGGGCCCATGGCCTCTACAGTAGCCCCTGAGACCTTCATAGTTGAGTCACAGCTGATGCCGAGTGCTCGTCTTCCACAGTGAAGATTGCCCGAGTACGATGCTCCCGAGTACTCTTTGTCCGAGTAAGTCTTCTTCCCGAGTCCTACTTCATGTCAGCTGGCAACGAGGCTATGAAGGGCTTTATGGAGATATATGAATAGTGTGCACCGAATAGGCGCACCTATTAGGTGTAGCTCCCAATTTTGTGCTTAATTGCGAAGGCAATTAAACATAAAGTCAAAGATCTTTAACCTGGAAGTCTTTCATGAGTAGATTACTATTGGTATATGAGACTCTTCGGTATCATGTCAACCGGAATAAACTTTATAGTCTTGCCGAGTGGGGAACTACTCGTATGTAGGACTCTTCGACTTCATGTCAGTTGGAATATGTGTTTATAGTCTTGCCGAGTAGAATGCTACTCATTTATGGGACTCTTCAGCGTCATGACAGCTGGAAAAGGGAGTTTATAGTCTTTTCCGAGTGGCGTCCCACTCAAAAGTTAGACTCCTTCGCATCATGTCAGTGGGAAAAGATATTTATAGTCTCTCCCGAGTAGTGCACTACTCGAAAGTTAGACTCTTCAGCGTCATGTCGGCTGGAATAACGTTGATCATGGCAACTGGTGGCCACGCATGTAGGCCGAGTACCACAGCATGAAAATAAATCCACGGCGTGGTTAGGTGTACCCAAGAGAGATACCTACATCCCCAATTTTAATGAAGACCAGCTTGTGATCCTTGTAAGGATATATCCTCGAGACCTGGTGGATAAAACTGATACCCAAACATATATGTTTAGCAATAAGGCTCTCATGAAGCATATCTGTTTACCTCATCGGCTCCTGTTGGTAGCACCAGCGCTATAATTTCAGCTCAGCCTGCGGGCGGCCCACGTGGGGCATGCTACTGTAGGAACACATATCTTCATGGCCTAGCTCTGACTGTGTAGGCCTAAGCCCATCTAGTCGGCATCGGCTCTATAAAAGTGGGGAGAGAGAAAAAGATTCCTTCATCTTCCCCAAATCAACCAATCGCTTCGTCTTCCACCTTCGCGCCCAACTTTTCGCTTCCCGCCCGGCTAGGGTTAGCTGCTGCTATTCCCCACCCGAACTCAAGCGATTCCAATCCTGTTCGTTTGTTCCAAGCCCCCGATTCGTTTTCCCTCAAATCTTGCCGCTTCCAGCCATGCCGAAAGCTTTAGATCTTGCGGGTGCGGCGGAGAGTGCTTGGCCGATTTCAGATTGCGGCTCGGTGAAGCTGAAGCTGCTGGAGAGTCAACTAAAATTGCCCAGCCAAGAGGTGATTCGCTGGCGGCCGGCTAAGGGTGAGTCGGTCCCAAATCCCCAACCTGGTGAAACAGTAGTTTTCGCCTCTTTTTTCGATCGCGGCTTGTGCCTTCCATCTTCCGATTTCTTCCGCCGCGTCCTTGACTTCTACGGGCTGGAGTTGGTGCATTTGAACCCCAACTCGATTCTTCAGATCTCCATATTTGTTACTCTCTGTGAGTGCTTCTTGGGTGTTGAACCCCATTTTATTCTCTTCCGACATCTGTTCCACATCAAACCCCAACCCTCCAAGAATAATATTAGTATGATTGGGGGGGCGTCTCCAGCTGAGGAGCGATGGGAAGAAGACATATCTTGATCTCCCCTTGAAATCTTCTCTGAAAGGCTGGCACAAGGAATGGTTCTATTGCGCAGATCTGGCTCCCTCCTTGCGCCCATTTACCGGCTTGCCACTCGTGGTTTCACCAAATTGGTCAGCAGAGCCATCCTTTGAAGAGATGGGCCAGGCACATCAATTGTTGGTGAAGTTAGATGACCTTCAAGGAGGCTGGCCTGATAGGGCCTTGGGTGGCTCGTCGCTTCCTGACTCGGCACATCCAGCCGCTAAAGCTGAGGAGCGCATTTGGCTAGGCCTTTAAGGGCAAAAATGATCCTGACCGAGTGAGTAACGAGTCAGCCAGCAAGCGCGTAGTGACCGAGACCCTGTTCGGTTATTTCTCCGAGGGGGTGATCGCGACCGAAGACGATAATCGCCGGGTCGCGGCCTATAGCTTCATTCGGCCCCGGACCAAGGTAACCTTTAACCTTCTTCTGTGATGAATGCCTGTGGAACTGTGTTTGTTCAGCACTGCATGATGTATTTTGTTGACTCGTCTGTAGTGGCACGAAGAGTTTGATGAAGACTCCCGCCCGTTGTCGGCCGTCGCATCGAAGAAAAGGCCGAGGAGCCCCTCTGCTACCCAGCCCTCCAAGAGAGCGGGGAAGAAGCCCATTCTGTATCGGGGCGAGGGGGCCATGACGCCGCACGCTGTGGCTGGAAGCCTGAAGATAAAGGACACTGTCACCGTGGCGCCCAGGCGATCAAGTCCAAGGTTGAGACCTATGGGTTTGAGCCCAACATTGCCGAGTCCGGCAACAGCACCGCCGAGGGGCCGGCCAGAGCAGACACCGCTGAGGACGGAGGCACCCAAGCCAGCCACACCAGAACCGGGGCTCACTCGAGCTGATATGCCGCCACCGACTGTGGCGCCGACCAATTCGCCGGCCGGGCTGACAACCGGAGGTAGCGCTCCGCTAGGACCCGGGTCGCCCGGCAGGAAACTGAAGTTCTCCAAGAGGTATGCTGTTCCGGATCTTCTGGAATTCTTGCGTGTTGCAGTAGTGTTTTGATGTCTTGCTTCGTCATGCAGGAAGCGAGCCGACATCGATCTCAAGGAGACCGATCTGACCGCTCCCCTTGAAGAGCCTGCCCCAGCCGAGCCAGCGGCCGCGAACATACCCGCTGAGCCGGTGGCCAACCCAGTCGTGGAGACTGAGGTGGTCCTGACTGCAGGGTCGCCGTCGCCACCCGACCAAGAGGCAGTTGCTGAGGTTGAGGCCCCTGCCCCTGAATCGTCGCCCGTCACGGAGGCCGCTGTCGGAGCCCCCGAGCCGGTCCCCGAGGCCGTGGGGGACGGCGGCATGGTGGCCAGGACCCCGTCGCCGTCGTGGTCGTCATCGTCATCGTCGCCGCCGCCAGAGATCCCGAACCTGCCTCGGATTGAAGCTCCTCCGCGTAGGATGCCCCGGACATTCACTTGGACGACGCCCGACGGGACCGCGAAGAGCTTCAAGCTTGACGAAGTTGCTGCGAGAAGGGAACACGAAAGCTTGCTTCGCGCCGCTATCAACGGGTCCCAGGGAGTCGGGGTATGATTCTTGTAGCAGAGTCATGGTGATCTTCTCGTTTTGACGTCTGAGTCCATCCTAGATTTGTTTTTTACCCTGAGCAGAAGCTTGTCGACCGCAATGAGGCAATGACAGAGATCCTGGTCGAAATGGCTCCCCACCTCGTAGAATTGGAGCAGCTCCAGGCATTGAAGGATGAGATGGAGGAGCGTCACGCGGGGAGGGAAGCCTGGCTGAAGAGTGGCACCGACCAGCTCAGGGAGGAGACTTGGGCCCTAGTCGGAAAGATCAGAGGTAAATTCTCCGAATGCGCCTTCCCGACTGAACCATCGACGTATTCATCCAGCTACGCTGTTCCTGACTGCCCAGTTATGTCATGACTGCACGGTTGAGCTCTTGGCTAATCTGTCGTACAGCCCTCGAAGCAGAGTTGAAGACCCGAACAGAGAGAGAATCCCAGCTAAAGGAGGACAAAGAAGCCAGGGCCGAGCTTGAGAAGGTCAAGGCTGACCTGACAAAGGCCAACGCCAAGCTTGATCGGGAGAAGGCCGAGTTGAAAGAGGCCGTCGTCAACGTCGGTAAGGAAAAAGCTGAACTGGAGAAGACCGTGGCCGGGTGGGAGGCCAACTATGAAAGTAAGTCCTCAACCTGACCGTGATCTTAGCCAATCCATTAGTCATTCCGTCTTCAACCGAGTCTGACAAGTTTTACTCACCGGTGGACCCGGACAGATATGAGAGTCAATGTCCAGGCCCAGTATCGGTTTTACACAGAGGAGATAAGAGTCATCAGGGAGTCACGGGAAGCCCTCGTCGGGTCCGTGAAAGGGCTCCTTGACCTCATAGATCCCAGCCCTGTGGGAACCAGTTGCAGCAGGATCCCCTAAATAGAGGCACGTCTTGAGAATGCACCGAGTGCCTTCAAGAAGTACTCGGATGAGCATGTTGTTGCCGGTGTGGCCCAAACCCTAGCGATGACCAAATCCATCTACCCAAGGGCAGACATTGAAGCCATTGGGGAGGGGTTTGCCGAGGAGACGACGCCCGAGGAGGCGCTGGAGCTGATTGCCCGGGCGAAGCCGATTGTTGAGATAATTACCCGAGACCTAGGTCTGTAAGGGTAACAAATTATGTAGTCGGTATGTATAAACTTTTGTGGAAAACATGTGTAAATATATGTGCGATGCCACCAAGCTTATGTACTCAGTCGTCATTAGCTTTACTTGGCCGTGCGGTCTGTGCCGAGTTATTCTGTTAGAACTTAATAAAATTGTTCAAAGTAGGAAGCTGGACTTGGGCAAACACGACAGTTGTAGTAAAGCTTCATGACTGAGTAGGATAAGCTTGTATATTATTGACAGCACGTATATACATGTAGCCCTTGACTCACTACTCGGTTGATGCAAGCGGCGTAGTGAGTCAGAGAAACTGTACACATGGAAAAGTATAAAACTCAGGTATAGAAAGGACGTAGCTGTTCTATGTTCCATGAGTTGTTGATGAGGACACCGTCTTTGGTCTTCAGTCGGTAGGCGCCAGGCCGCGTGACCTCGGCTATAATGAACGGCCCTTCCCAGATTGGGGATAATTTGTGCCTGTCTTTGGTGGTTTGTATTTTCCTCAGAACGAGATCCCCGACCAAAAAGGCGCGGCCACGGACATTGCGATTGTGGTAGCGACGTAGGCCTGGAAGATACCTTGCTGACTGGATTGTTGCGGTGTCCCTTGCTTCTTCCAACTGATCTAGCTCGACCAGTCGGGTATTGTTTGAAACGTCTTCTAAGTAAGCCCGAACTCGCAGAGAGCCGAACAGTAACTCTGTCAGTAGCATAGCCTCGGCACCGTAGACCAGAAAGAAAGGGGAATGCCCTGTTGCCCGACTAACCGTGGTTCTGAGAGACCACAAAACAGACAGGAGTTCTTGTACCCACCGGCCCGTATATGATTGTAGTCAATCAAATATTCTGGCCTTGATGCCTTGTAAGACCATACCGTTGGCTCATTCGACCTGCCCGTTGCTCCACGGGTGTGCCACAGATGCGTAGCAGATCTTGATGCCGAAATCTTCGCAGAAGTCTTGGAATACGCCGCCCGTGAACTGAATACCGTTGTCGGTGATGATGCGGTTAGGGACCCCGAACTGGTATAGTATACTCATGATGAAGTCCTTTGCTCGTGCCGCTATAATTGTTGCAACGGGTTTAGCCTCAATCCACTTGGTGAATTTATCCACCGCGACGAATAGATGTGTAAACCCTCCTGGCGCTTTCTTGAAGGGCCTGACCATGTCGAGCCCCCATACTAGGAATGGCCAAGAAATAGGGATGGTTTGGAGTTCCTGGGCTAGGAGATTTGTTTGTCTTGCGTAGAACAGGCAACCCTCGCACTTGCGAACAATGTCCTTGGCGTCTGTTATTGCTGTGGGCCAGAAAAATCCCTGCCGGTAAGCCTTTCTGACTAGCGTCCTGGATACAGCATGGTTGCCACATATGCCCGAGTGAACCGATTGCAGGATCTGCTTGCCCTCCTCGGTGGTGACGCAACGCATGAGGACACCGAATGTGCTCCTTCGGTACAGGTCTTCTCCGACTAGTAGGAAGCTTTTGCTTCGGCGCTTTATCTGCTCAGCTTGACTGCGATCTTCTGGGAGTTCATCATCCAGGAGAAATTTGACAACAGGAGTCCTCCAGTCTTGACATATGTGCAGCACCTCGTTTGTGGCCGGGGTAGGTTCGCCTCCCGACTGCTCCGGCATCGGTTTCTTCTTGACTAATGGCTCCATGAGTAGCTCGACAAAGATTCCAGTCGGAACTGCTTCTCGCTTGGATCCCATGTTTGCTAGCTCGTCTGCTGCGTCGTTGTATTGACGCAGGACATGTGTTATTTCCAGCCCATCGAACTTGTTTTCCAGCTTGCGAACCTCCTGACAGTATGCCGCCATGGTGTCGTTGAGATAAGTCCAGTCTTTCATGACTTGGTTTACTACGAGTTGGGAATCCCCGTGCACAACCAGTCGACGTATGCCGAGTGATATGGCGATGCGGAGCCCGTGGATAAGTGCCTCGTACTCGGCGATGTTGTGGGAGGCCGGGAAGTGGATTTGTAGAACGTACTTCAGTTTTTCGCTAGTGGGGGATGTCAATATGACTCCAGCCCTGGCGCCGCCGATCCATAGAGAACCGTCGAAGTACATTGTCTAGTACTCTAGCTCTGCTGTTGATGTAGGTAGTTGAACTTCCGTCCACTTGGCCACGAAGTCGGCTAGAGCTTGTGATTTAATTGCTGTCCGTGGCTAGAAGGTGATATCGAACGCCATCAGCTCGAGTGCTCATTTGGCGATTCGGCCGGTGGCCTCGTGATTATGAAGGACATCCCCGAGTGAAAACGCTGTGACCACCATGACTTGATGTGCTTGAAAATAATGCACCAGCTTCCGGACTGTAATGAGTAGGCCATATAGCAGCTTCTAGACCTGCGGATATCTCGTCTTCGAGTCGGCAAGGACCTCGCTGACAAAGTAGACTGGCCGTTGTATTTTCTGAATGTGACCCTGTTCAAATCGCTCAACCACCAGCACCGTGCTGACTACCTGAGTGGTCGCCGCCAGATATAGCATTAACGGTTCTTGGGGCAGAGGTGACGCCAACACGGGAGGTGATGTGAGAAATTGCTTAAAGTCTTCGAAGGCTTGCTAGGCTTCCGGAGTCCATTGGAAGTTGTCCGCCTTTTTGAGTAGTTTGAAGAAGGGCATACCCCGTTCGCCCAATCGGGAAATAAACCGGCTGAGTGCCGCCATGCAGCCTGTCAGCTTCTGGACGTCTTTGAGGGTAGTCGGGGGTGCCATGTTCATTATGGCGTTGACTTTCTCCGGGTTGGCCTCGATGCCGTGATGCGAGACGATGAAGCCGAGTAACTTTCTGGATGGCACACCAAAGGCGCACTTTTCTGGGTTCAGCTTCATCTTGAATCGTCGAAGATTTTGGAAGGTTTCTTCCAGGTCAGCGATGAGGTCTTCTTTAGACTTGGTCTTGATCACCACGTCGTCGACGTAGGCTTCCAAGTTGCGCCCGATCTGAGTGTGCAGACACCGCTGAAAGGCCCGTTGATAGGTTGCTCCAGCATTCTTCAAACCGAATGGCATTGTGATATAGTAGTACGCTCCAAACGGCGTGATGAAAGATGTCTTTAAGCAGTCTTCCTCCCTCAGGTTGATTTGATAGTATCCCGAGTAGCAGTCGAGAAAGCTGAGTAGGTCGCACCCTGCCGTGGAATCAACCACCTGATCTATCTTGGGAAGACCGAATGGGTCCTTAGGGCACGCCTTGTTGAGGTCGGTGTAGTCAACGCACATGCGTCATTTACCGTTTTTCTTCCGGACCAGAACTGGGTTTGCCAACCAATCCGGGTGATAGACCTCCTTGATGAACCCGGCTGCGAGGAGCTTGGTAATCTCCTCCCGAATAGCATCCTTGCGGTCTTGAGCGAAGCGCCGCAGCCGTTGCTTGACTGGCTTGACATCTGTCTTCACATTGAGGGCGTGCTCGATCACCTCCCTTGGTACGCCCAGCATGTCGGACGGTTTCCATGCGAAGATATCTTTATTGGCTTGTTGGAAGGTGACGAGCGCGTCTTCCTATTTCGGGTCGAGTCCGGTCCCAACTAGAGCAGTCTTGGAGGGGTCGAAAGGGTCCAGGGGGATCTTCTTCGTGTCAAGTCCGCTGAAATTCCCGACTTTGCTGCCTTTTTCGCCGGAACTTGATCCTGCTCGACTTCAGTTGTGACGGCTTGCCGAATGCTATCGCGCCCGACTGCCGCCTCTTGTGATTGGGCCAGTTCGTAGCTCTCCTTGTCGCAGGTGAAGGCTTGCTTGATGTCGCTGTGGAGGGAGAGGACTCTTGCTAGCCCAGGCATCTTGAGCACCATGTATGTATAGTGCGGTATCGCCATGAATTTGGCGAGTGCGGTCGTCTGAGTATCGCGTGGCATGTGGTCTCGAAGTCGGCAACCTCGAAACAGACGTTTTCATGCGGAAGTTATCCCACGTGCCGAAGGTTACCAGCAAGGTTATCTGCCTGACAGGCCGGGAATTATCCCATGGAAGGGCGTAGTACTTGACCATAGTTCTGAACGAGGAATCTTCATCTCGTCCAAAGTCTTGGCGAATAAGATGTTGAGTGCGCTACCTCCATTGATAAGGGTTTTCTTTAGCCTAATGTGTCTGACGACCGGGTCCAAGACGAGTGGGTAACGTCCCGGGTGAGAAACCCGATCTGGGTGATCTGCGCGATTGAAGGTAATGGCCATCTCTAACCAGCGCAGGTACTGGGGGGTGTCCGACGTAGAGACCGTTTTGATGTTGTGCGCTGTTAGCTTTTGTTTGCGCTTGGACTCGTACGCGGACGGCCCTCCGAAGATATGATTGAGCTCGGCTTGAGGATCTTGAAAATCATCAGCCGGACCCGAGTCTGCTTGTCTTTGTCCTTGTTAGCGCCAGACGATGAAGCCTGCTCGGAGGCAAACTTCTTGAGCATGTAGCAGTCTTTGGCCGCGTGCTTGCCCTTGGGGTGGAAGGGGCATGGCCCGCTCATGACTTTCTGGTAGTCGTTATTCCGCTGGGGCCGCAACCGAGTGCGCTCCATGTTGGCCACCTCGTTGTCCGACTTCCGCTTGCGGCTGCCAGACTTGTTTTGAGACGGCTCGTTGTCGGCTTTCGCCTTTTGGTCCTTCTGTCGGGACTCCTTCTTCTCGTTGAGGGCCTCTGCGACCGCTTCAACCGAGTCGGCATATTTATTGTCCATGTCGAACAGAGCCCAGACAGACGGCGGTGGTTTCCGAGTGAACTTCATGATGAATGGGGCGTCCTTTACTCCCTTGCGGAAGGCGGCGTTGACAGCCTCATCGCGGATCATTGGGATCTTGTTACGCTTCTCGGAAAACCTCTTGATGAAATCTCGCAGACTCATTCTTCTTCTGGTGCAGCTGATAAAGATCGTGCTCTGAAGACGGCCTCTCGTAGGTCCCTTGAAAGTTAGCGATGAACCGATCCCTGAGTTCTCCCCAAGAACCGATCGACTGCCTTGGAAGCCCTGTCAGCCATGTCCTTGCGGAGTTGGCTAGCGTGACTGGGAGGTAGTTAGCCATGGCTTTGCTGTCGTCCCTAGCAGCTCGAACTGCCAGGGTATATACGGTGAGCCAGGACTCGGGATTTGTCTTGCCGTCATACTTTTCAATCCCAGTGGGCTTAAAGCCAGTCGGCCAATGGATGTCCTGTAGCTCCCGAGTGAAAGCTGGGATGCCTTCGTCTGCGTGAGGGCTCGGGCTTCGACCACGGCGGTTAAACCACTCGTGATGGAGGCCAAAGCTTTTGTTTTCATCTTCCAGTCGGCGGCGCTCATCTTCTCGTCGTTCGCAACACCGAGTGCTGATAGTGTGGCGAAGGTCGTGTTGTAGGCGCTCTCGAAGATCTTGATTAGGCTGGCGATCATACTGGTGACGGCGCCGTTGTCGTTATTGGTGTTGCCGAGTGTAGTTTGCCTAGACTCCTCGCGTGGCCGACTTGAGCCGGCCGCCCGACGCCGAGCTGATGTGGACGAGCCCGCTGCTGGAGATTCCGACCGGTTAGTCGGTACTAGGGTGTCGCCCGATTGCTGTTGTTGTTGTTGGCAGGCAGCAGCCGTGATCATCGCCTTGATCTTGGCGATAGTTGGGGTGGCCTGGTGATCAGGCCCGAGCTAGAGCGTGTCCAGCAGAGTTGCGGCGGCCACAACGTTCTGTTGCGGTGTGACGAAGACGTCGTGATCGCCGACTTTAGTTTGGAGAATCTGCTGCTGGGCTGCTTACCAAGCTCTGCGCAGCCCGTCTTTGCGAGCCTCGCGATCAGCCTCCTCCTATTGTTTCAGTCGACGTGCCTCCTCCTGTTGCTCCTCTTGTAGTCGGCGCACCTCGGAGGGTGGTGTTGAAGCCATGAAGATCTCGCGGGGGAGGAGAAAACTCGCCAGACTGGAGTCCGAACTGGCGTTCGAACCGTTATCCGACTTGGAGTCGGACTCCGAGTAGTTTATCGGAGTGAGAACGACCCCAACCTCTCTAGATCCAATCTGAAACGGCACTTGGCCGTGTCCAAACTGAACCGCAGGAGATCGGGTCTATTGTGCGGGATATAAATCCGCAGCGTCGCCAAGTCCGTGTGGGAGATTGACGATCTCTCCTCTTCTCGGCCCAACCCGGGCTGGCTCAAGGCCTAGCGCAAGTCGGACACCGAAGGAGAGAGTTGTCCCGATGCTTGGCGATGTGAAGGACTGCCACAATAAGTCGTGGAAGTAGATCGCGACGTCCTGTGGGCCGACTGGTGCTACGTCGGCTGGCTCCTCGGCCGGCTGGATTAGATCTATTGCGGCTAAGGTAAGGTTGCCGATCTGGTCGGCAACGAAATCAAGGCTTCCAAAGGAAATCTTGTCTCCGGGGGAGAACTTGTTGCCGTCGACTCCGTTTGTTGGATCCATCGAATTTGCTGATGAAGAATTTGCCGGAGCCCCTACCTGGCGCACCAACTGTCGATGCTTTGCACCGGCAATAAAACTATAGGGCTACTCGGCGAAGGTAAATTCGGTGGATTGCAGAGGAACACAGAGAAGATTTATACTAGTTTAGGCCCTCGATGTGAGGTAATACCCTACGTCCAGTTGAGGTGTTATTCCTCTGAGGTGGTTTGTGATCAATGATCTTCTGTACCCTCATGGGGTGCCCTTCCTCCCTTTATATACTAGGGGACAGGGGTACATGATAAGGCTCCCAGCCAGATACGGCCAAGGGATTTCCTTCTTAGAGATAGAGACCTATCCAACTAAGACTATGTTTCCTTATTATACAAGGTAAAGCCTGCCGGGTGCTATCTTATCTCTAATTACATGGTTCGGCCCATCCTCTATTCGAGTGGCCCATATGCTAGTGGTGAGGTACCCGGGGCCCATGGCCTCCACACCTTATTAGTCAGATCTAGGTATTCTCAGTTGGGATCTTTTTTCCCTTATAGTCCCAGCCAAAGTGATTCCTCAGCTTCAACGGCCTTATGCGGCGACTCAGGAAACGTCGGCCACCCATGGACCAGTCAATCCAGAGCTTTTCAGCTTGTCAATTTTGTCAATCAACTAATATACTTGGCCCATCTCCTCGAAATTTGGTACTGACGACTAATTAGGCGAGACCACCGGGGAGAAGCCAGTGAACAGGGGTAGAGAAGGATCAAGATCAGAGCAATAGAACCACTCTCTGTGCCAGCCCTTGAGGGAGGTTTTCAGAGGGACATGGAGATAAATCTTTTTCATCTCATTCCTTAGCTGGAGGCTAGCTCCCCACTATCACCTGGACCTTGTTTTTGGAAGGCTGAGGTTTGATGTGGAACAGATATCGGAACAGATTGAAATGGGGTTCCACACCCAGAAAGCATTCACAAAGAGTCGCAAATATGGAGATTTACAGGATGGAGTTGGGGTTCAGATTTACGAGCTCTAGCCCATAGAAGGAAAGAAGTTGGCAAAGAAAATCCAAGGAAGGAAGAGCAAGTCCCTGGTCAAAGAAAGAGGCAAAGACTACAGTCTCACCAGATTGGGGCGTTGGAATCGATTCCCCTTCCGCCGGACTCCAATGGATGACCTCACGGCTCTGCATTCTCAGCAGCTTCTCCAAATACTTCAGCTTAGTTGAGCCGCAATCCGAGGTTGGCCAAGTCTCATCGGACACCTCCGGGATCTCCGACGCTCTCGGCATGGCTTGAGGCGAGGAGATTTGGGAGAAATACTACTAGGGGCTTGGAATGGACGCGGAGGAGCGGGATCGCCCAAGTTTCGAGAGGGAAGAGCTAGCAATGGCGAACCCTAGTGAGGCAAGGTGCGAAATTTCAGCGTGGAAGTTGGAAGACGAAGCGATTGGTGGAATGAAGATGAGGGAATCTTTTCTTTCTCTCCCCGCCTTTATAGAGCCTGAGCTAATAAGTGGGCTTGGGCCTACGAATTCGGTACTAGGCCATAAGATATGAGTTTCTATAGTAGCACGCTGTATCTGGGCCACTCGCTGGTTGTGTTAAAAACACAGTGCTGGTGCTACTCACAGAAACTGATTAAATAATCAGGTATGCTTCATGCTAAGTTGATAGCCGGATGTATACATTTAGGTATCTGCATTATTTATCAGGTATTGAGGATATATCCTTATAAGGATCACAGCTGGTCTCCATTAAAATTGGGGATGCAAATATCTCTCAAGAACACCTGACCACATATTGGGTTAAAATTCATGAAGTGGTACTCAGCCTACATGCTTAGCCAATAATTGCCATGAGCAAAAACTCTTCCGGCTGACATAAAGCTGAAGAGTCTAACTTCCGAGTGATACACTACTTGGGAAGGACTATAAAAAATCATTCCAGCTGACATGATGCTGAAGAGTCTAACTTCCGAGTGATATACTACTCGGGAAAGACTTAAAAATATTCCGGTTGACATGATACCGAAGAGTCTCATATACCAGTAGTGCACTACTCGGGAAAGACTACAAGGTTAAAGATCTTTGACTTTATGTTTAATTGTTTCACAATTAAGCACAAAGTCGGGGGCTACACCTAATAGGTGCGCCTATTCGATGCACACTATACATATTTCTACATGAAGCCCTTCATAGCCTCGTTGCCCGTTGACATGAAGCAGGACTCGAGAGAAGAAGCACTCAGACAAAGAGTACTCAGGAGCAATGCACTCGGGAATTTTTCACCATGGAGGATGAGCACTCGGCATCAGCTGTGACTCAACTATAAAGGTCTTAGGGGCTGCTATGGAGGCCATGGGCCCCGGGTACCTCATGACAAGCATATGGGCCACTCGGAAAGAGGATGGGCCTAGCCTTGTAATTAGGGATATGATAGAACCTGGTAGACTTAGCCTTGTACGACAGGGAAAATACAGTTCTAGTCGGGTACGTTATATCTCTAGAAGGAGATCCCTTAGTCGTAGTCCGACTGGGACTCCTACTTTCTAACCCTGTCCCCCAGTATATAAGAGGAGGTAGGGCGCCCCATGAGGGCAAGTTCATTAGAACCATCAAAAAATCCTCAAAGGAAATACACCATAACTGGACATAGGGTATTACCTCATATTGAGGGCCTGAACTAGTATAAACTCCTTGTGTTCCTTTGCAGTCCACCGAGTTTCGATCCGACGAGTAGCCCTATATTCATATTGCCGGTGTAAAACATCGACAATAGCCTCTCGTACGTCCCTTGGAAATTGGCGATGAAGCGTTCCTGGAGTTCTTCCCATGAGCCAATTGATCTCTTAGGAAGTCCTGTTAGCCATGTCCTCGCCGAGTCAGCTAGAGCAACCTGGGAGGTAGTTAGCCATGGCCTTGTGATCTCCTCCAGCTGCTCGGATCGCTAGAGTGTAAACTGTGAGCCAGGACTCGGGGTTGGTCTTCCCGTCGTATTTTTCAATTCCAGTCGGCTTGAAGCCTGACGGCCAGTCGACTTGTTGCAGCTCATAGGTGAAGGCCGGTACTCCTTCATCGGCATGAGGACTTCGACTCCGACTACGGCGGTGAAACCGCTCATGGTGGAGGTCAAAGCACTCATTCTCGTTTTCTAGTCGATGACGCTCGTCTTCCTCGCATTTGCGGCGTCATGTGTTGATGTCTTGCCAAAGATCACGTCGTAGTTGGCCTCGGACATCCTGGTTATCTCGATGGTCATCTTCATATCGGCGCCGTCAATCATTGTTGCGGTTGCCAAGTGACGTGTGGCGTGACTCCGTGTGCGGCTGACTGGAGCCGGTCGCTCGGCGTCGTGTTGAGGCAGATGAGACCGCCGTTGGAGAAACCGACCTATTGGTCGGTATGAGAGTGTCACTCGACTGTTGACGCTGCTGACATGCAGCAACGGTGATCATGGCTTTTATCCTTGCTATCGTCAGGGTGGCCTGGTGGTCAGGCCCAAACTATAAGGTGTCCAACAATGTGGCAGCAGCCACGATGTTCTGTTGTGGGGTCACGAAGACGTCATGGTCACCAACTCGGGTTTGGAGGATATCTTGTCGAGCAGTCCACCCGGCCTTGCGCAGATTGTCATTGCGAGCATCGCGCTCGGCCTGCAGGTATCTTGCATCGTCCTCCTGTTGCTCACACAGTCGGTGAGCATCCTCCTCTTGCTAATCGCGTAGTCAGCGTGCATCTTGAGTGGGAGTTGAGCCCATCGACGCCATGAACACTTCGCGTGGTGGAGAAAAGCTCATCAAAGTGCTGTCCGACTGAGAGTCAGAATCAGGATAGTTGAGGGGTGTAATAACGACTCCGACCTCCCTTGATCCAATCTCGAGCGGCTCTAGGCCGTATCCGAGTTGAACTCCAGGAGATCGGGTTTGCCATACCGGATGCTTATTGAAGATATCCGCGACATTGCCGAGTTCGAACGGGAGATTGATGATCTCCTCCTTTCTTAGCCCGATCTCGGTCGGCTCAAGGCCGAGTCCGAGTTGAACACCCAAAGAAAGAGTTGTCCCGAGACCCGGGCATGTTGAAGATTGTCGCAGCATGTCGATGAGGATTGTTGCAGCGTCATGTGGGCCGACCGGCGCAGAGTCGGCTTGCTTTCTAGCCAATCGGATCGGATCTGAGTCAGACAGGGTGAGGTTGCCGAATTTGTCGGCGACGAAGTCGAGGCTCCCGAAGGTGATTGTTTCCTTGGGGAAGAAGTTGATGCCATCGACTCCGATGGTTGAATCCATCAGGCTTATCGAAGATGATCTCGCCGATGCCCCTACCTGGCGCACCAACTTTCGATGTTTTATATCGGCAATAAGAATATGGGGCTACTCGTGTGACCTAAACTTGATGGACTGCAAACAAACATGAAACAATTTATGTTGGTTCCGACCCTCGAGATGAGGTAATACCCTATATCCAGTTGTTGTGTATTGCCTTTGAGGTTTCTCTGGTGAGATTGTGCTATGATTCTGATCTTGGTCATCCTGCCCTCAGGGGGCGCCCTGCCTCCCCTTATATACTGGGGGACAGGGTTACAGAGTAGGAATTCCAATCGAATTCTGACCAAGGGATTTCCTATGTACCCGACTAGGACTATATCATTTCCTTGTCGTACAAGGTAATGTATGCCGAGTCCTATCGTACCCCTAATTACAAGGTTAGGCCCATCCTCTGTCCAAGTGGCCCATATGCTTCTCATGAGATACCTAGGGCCCATGGCCTCCACAAATTTATACCAGTTTAGGCCCTCACGATGAGGTAATACCCTACGTCCAGTTGTAGTGTATTGCCTTTGAGATTTCTCTACTAAGATTGCGCTATGCCCTTAGGGGGCGCCCTACCTCTCCTTATATACCGGGGGATAGGGTTACAGAGTAGGAATCCCAGTCGGACTCCAACCAAGGGATTTCCTTCTAGGAATACAACGTGCTCGACTAGGACTATATCCTTTCCTTGTCGTACAAAGTAATATATGCCGAGTCCTATTGTATCCCTAATTACAAGGTTAGGCCCATCCTCTGTCCGAGTGGCCCTAATGCTTCTCAAGAGGTACCCGGGGCCCATGGCCTCCACACAGCTACCCGACGTCGTGCTGAGGCAGAGGAGACCGCCGTAGGAGAAGCCGTCCTATTTGACGGTATGAGGGTGTCGCTCGACTATTGACGCTGCTAACAAGCTGCAGCGGTGGTCATGGCTTTAAGCCTTGCAATCGTCAGGGTGGCCTGATGATCAGGCCCGAACTGTAGTGTATCCAATAAGGTAGCAACGGCCACGACGTTCTGTTGAGGAGTTACGAAGACATCGTGGTCGCCGACTCGGGTTTGGAGGATCTCCTGTTGAGTAGTACGCCCAGCTTTGCGTAGATTGTCGTTGCTAGCGTCATGCTCGGCCTGTAGGCGTCTTGCGTCTTCCTCCTATTGTTCACGTAGACAGCGGGCCTCTCCTCTTGCTGATCGCATAGTCGGCGTGCCTCCTGAGTAGGAGTGGAGCCCTTGGATGTCATGAAGACTTCGCGTGGTGGAGAGAAACTCGCCGTACTCCTGTCCAACTGAGAATCGGAGTCAAAATAGTTAAGGGGGTAATGACGGCCCCGACCTCCCTAGATCCAATCTCGAGCGGCTCTAGGCCGTATCCGAGTTGAACTCTAGGAGATTGGGTCTGCCGCGTCAGATGCTGATTGAAATTATCCACGGCGTTGCCGAGTCCGAACGGGAGATTGACGTTCTCCTCCTCTCTTAGCCCAATCTCGGCTGGCTCGAGGCCGAGTCCGAGTCGAACACCGAAAGAAAGAGTTGTCCCTAGACTCGGGCATGTTGGAGGTCACCGCAGCATGTCGCCAACGATTACTGCAATGTTGAGTAGGCCGACCAGCATGGAGTCGGCTTGGTGCCTAGCCGATCGGATTGAGTCCAAGTCGAACAGGGTGAGATTGCCGAATTTGTCGTCAATGAAGTCAAGACTTCCAAAGCTGATTGTTTGCCTGGGGAAGAAGTTGATGCCATCGACTCCGGTGATTGGATCCATCAGGCTTGTCGAAGATGATCTCATCGATGCCCCTACCTGGCGCGCCAACTGCCGATGTTTTATATCGTCAATAATAATATGGGGCTACTCGTGAGACCTAAACTTGATGGATTGCAAAGGAATACGAAACGATTTATCCTGGTTCAGGCCCTCGAGGTGAGGTAATACCCTACTTCCAGCTGTTGTGTATTGCCTTTGAGATTTCTCTGGTGAGATTCTGTCATATGCCCCAGGGGCTCCCTACCCCTCCTTATATACTAGAGGGATGAGGGTTGCAGGGTAGGAAACCTAGTCGGATACGACTAAGGGCTTTCCTTATTAGTACATAGAGAGTCCGGCTAGGATTATATCCCTTTGCTAGTCTTGCAAGGTAACATGAAGCAACTAGCAAGGTAACATGAAGCTGAGTCCTACTCTATCTCCGATTAAAGGGACCGGTCCACCCTCTGTCCGAGTGGCCGTAATTGCCTTCTTTGAGGTACCCGGCGCCCATGGCCTCCACAAACAGCTAATGATCTCTTAGTCATTAAAGATGTGTTGGATATTTTTGGTCAAGCCTTGGGGTTGGTGACAAATATGCAGAAAAGTTCTGTAACTCCCATTCGGTGTGGTGATGAGGATTTGGAAGTGATTGCAAATGCTCTGCCTTGTGAGCTAAAGTCATTCCCTTGTTCTTATTTGGGTCTTCCTCTCAGCATAAAGAAGCCTTCTAAAGCGGAGTGGCAAGCTCTTATTGACAGGATAGCAGATGATCTCCCTAAGTGGAAGGCCTCACTTATGAATAGCGCTGGTCGTCTAATCTCGGTGCGTGCAGTGCTCTCAGCCATTCCTATCTATCTTATGATTGCAATGGATCTTCCAAAATGGGTGACTAAAGCTATTGACAAAAGGCAAAGGGGTTTTCTTTGGTGTGGTCGAGAGAAGGCAAACGGAGGCAATTGTCTAGTCTCGTGGGACAAAGTTTGCCGGCCTCTTGCTTATGGTGGTTTAGGGATTTTAAGCTTGGAATATATGAGTTTGGCTCTTCGGATCTGTTGGCTTTGGTTCCAAAAAACGGATACTTCTCGAGCTTGGCATGGCCTCCCCGTCCATGTCCCTCACCTGTCACATGACATTTTTAAAATGGCAGTGGTTTCTCAAGTGGGGGATGGGCAGTCTACCTTGTTTTGGACAGATAAATGGCTGCAGGGTAGAGCCATCACAGATTTGGCTCCCAATTTGATCTTGTTGGTTGCAAAGAAAGTGGGTAAAAGGGGCATGGTGGCTCAAGCTCTGGCCAATAATAAATGGGTTGGCGATACCAAAGGATCGTTGACAGTACAAATAATTGTTGAATTTCTCCAAATTTAGGATCTGGTGGAGGGAGTGGCCCTTCAAGGGGGTACCCCGGATCAGCACCTTTGGAGGCTATCAAACACCGATGTTTATTCTAGCAAGTCCGCTTATGAGGCCTTCTTTGTTGGTACAATTCGTTTTGCTCCTTGGCGAAAGATCTGGAAGCGCTGCGCACCTCTTAATTGTAAGTTCTTCCTGTGGTTGGCGGTCAACAACCGGTGTTGGACGGCTGATCGGCTCGCCAAGCATGGGCTGCCACATCCGGCCATTTGTCCCCTATGTGATCAAGCCACCGAGACAATTCAGCATATCCTTGTGTCTTGCGTCTTCAGCCGGCAAGTTTGGATTTAGACCTTACAAAGGCTTGGTTTCTTTTCCGTCTCGCCTAATCAGGACACTATTGACACCGAAAATCACCGATCAGCGCTAAAGACGAGTTGATGATCTGGTTCGGTGCACTAGACACGCGAAGGCCTGGGAGATCTGCTTAGCTCCAGTGCAGGTCCTAAATTTGAGGCTCGTGGGTGTGCCAGTCAATTTGACCCGCAATTGACAAGGAGATAGAAAAAAGTTAGATCATTGATCCAATCGGCCAACAAGCCGATACAGACTCCTTCCAGCCAATTGCCGATGGCACTTGTACATCGGCTAGAGAACCGATAATATAAAAAGATAGAAAACCAGCCGACTTCCCTCGAGCCGATTGCCTGACTACTGACAGCACTTGTGTATCGATTAGGAAACTGATAATGATATAAATAAATAAATCAGCCAACTACCAATAGAATATGTGCATTGGCTGGAAAGGCGATGATAGTGTAGATAATCAAAATAGTAATCAATACAATGCAGTCGGCTTTA
This sequence comes from Oryza meyeriana var. granulata, assembly GCA_003991445.1. Taxonomy (NCBI): domain Eukaryota; kingdom Viridiplantae; phylum Streptophyta; class Magnoliopsida; order Poales; family Poaceae; genus Oryza; species Oryza meyeriana. The sequence continues at coordinate 77,115 of RYFJ01000711.1, forward strand.
TCTAGTAAAAGATAACTTATCGGCTATACATCCCGATAAGACGCTTGCATAAAATCTATCAACCTAGCAGGAATAACTTATCGCAGGCAGTTTAGTAGGTCGGACCTAACCGATGCAGCACAAACTGATGATAAATTATCCCCAGTAAGCGATAAAATCTATGCACGCGTGATGTGATATATCCACTCGGCCTAAGAGATCAAACTTAACTGATGCAGCCGTAGACAGAATAGATACACCGTGGTAAGCCGACTACCGTAGATCAGCTAGAATATCGGACCTAACCGAGGAAGTCCTAGCCGATAAGGTAGTCGGGGTAACGAGACTTACCCTCTCGTAGGAGTTCGGACCTAACCGATGCAGCCCGGCTCGAGAAGCAAGAACCCGTCGAAAAGGGTGGCGATTCACTAGCTAGTGGTGTTAACAGACACTAGCAAATTTTGGTGTTAACAGACACTAGCAAATTCACTAGCTAGTGGTCGAAGGTGGTCAAGGGTGTAGGATCGAACACAAGAACCAAGGCTACCAGAGGGGGGGTGAATGGTAGGAACACCAAAAATAAAAATCTTTTTTGGAATAAAAAACCCTCAAACCTGGACAAAGTGCACCGATCAGATCGTCTCTGTTGCACCTGTCTGACCGCCGTATGTTCGCCGGTAGAACCGCCATCTCGCCGCTACACTCTTATTGGATGAACCGTTGAAATTTAGAAGGATACACACCGAAGATGCTTTTCAAAGTAGATTAACTTTATTGCATCAAAATGTGTTTACAAAGCACATACAAAGCACTTATCTCTCTCAAAACTAAACTCTAGATTTTCTCTCTTCCAAAAATTATTACTTTAGAGTCTCCACCCCTCATCTATTTATACCTAAAACCTCCTACACAAAGTAGGAGTAGAACTCCTAGTCCCACTAGGACTCAAACCTTATCCTAAAAACAATTACAATTTTCCAAATTAAAATCTCCTCTCTCTCTCTCTCTCGTTGTATCAAAATTGCCTTCTGCCTGTTGCTGCTACAGTAGAACGACTACTGTAGCAAAGCCCAGTCCAACTCGGTCGTACCAGGACGAATCCCACTGCCGCTGCTCCACATGGGTCAAGCCGCCTGAGCCTGCCTGTCTCCCAGCCGGGCTCGGCTTGTTACTGTTGCCTCCCGATCACATGCATGCATCCATGCTCTAGGCCAATGTCTCCCTTGATTAACACATTGACAACATCTCTAAAATGTAAATTGATGTTTTCGAAAAATAAAAACCAAAAAGTGTCAAAAACACTGATGGCTCAAAAACCACAAAAGCGAAATAGAAAAACTCTCCCCATTTTTAAAAGAAAGAATTTCGCCTCTATATTTGCAATAAAAGCACAAAATCGACTATTTTTAAGAATCGATTAACTTGTCAAAACTTTTAAATTCTCCTTTTTTCTCAAATAGCTCATCCTTTATTTAAGCATGCATTTTGTATATTTCTCCCCCTTTGGCAATGATTTCATCAAGAATTTCAAAAGAGAAAATATAAACCATGAAAGCACAAATGCAATGAATATGAAATATTTATCAATTTTTCTTCTTCTGTATTTTTCTTTTCTAGAAGCTTTGAAATGTACCTAAAGCAACTCAGGGACATGTGTTGCAACACAATGGAGATAAATTGACCAACTAGCAAACAGGTATGAGTTTTAGTCCAAACATGAATCAATGATATTACAATCAAGATCAAATCAACATTAAAAATTTATGCTTTCAACAATTTATAATGCAACATAATCACTAGCACATAGATTGAAAGCAAAACCCCCACACATAGACAAACTGAACTAAACATTCTTTCTCAAATTATCTTGCCCTTTATAAGAGAATTTTCATCAAGTTTTATTTCTGAGCTTATGCTCAATTTGCCTTTTAATAGCACAAAAGAAAATCTCTCAATTATTTTGGGTACGTCCTTATCGTGAATATTGTTTCCAAGGATTCGGTACCTATTATTTTTCTCACATCGGATAGGTTCTTGTCGTGAATATTATTTCCATGTATTCGATATCCTTTTTTTTCTCTCATATAAGCTTTTTTTTACTTGAGGAATCTCTAGAGCATTTGAGGAATGAAATTTTCAGTAAGCATATATATGAGCATAAGTCATTCAAATAAGCACTAGTGTCAATATTGCATATTGACTTAATTCAAGTAAAAGAATTTAAGTGTCATGCATCATCTCCCTTAAAAGCAACATCAAAGACTCATTAAAGACTAGAATGCATACAAGTTAAACTAGCGACCAAAAAACCTCACTCATATTGCTAGCAAGTACAAAAATATACTAGAGGTATAAAACAAAACTCCACTTTTTTTTATTTTTAAATTGAGAGCAATACAATAAATTAAACATGAATGTATTGAAAAACATAAACTCCCCCTCAAAACAACCTCCAAACCCTCCCGACGTAAAAACAAAGCAAACAGAGAAGATATCAAAGGTTTTGAAAAAGACAACCGATTGCCAACGATATCACCAAGATTCTCATTAATTGACATATATCCACTTGTATTATTATGAAAAACTACTATCTCCATAACTAGCGAGGAAAAAGCTAATGAAGAAGTAGATATTATATTGCCAATTCATAAGTACATCAATGTTATCTTAAAAGCAATGACGTCTCAATCGTTCGATGCACATAGGGAGTATGCTGCCAAAAGACATATGCATAAGAAGATATCGAGGTCTTTGTGTTAGGATTAGAAATAAGAAATTTAGAAATCCAACACTGAGACACATGACCAATAGAACCAGTAGGCAAAGCACATATATATGCATAAATAGAATCAGCACCAAACTTACCTAAAAACTTACATTGGGGCTTTACCGAAAACTGATCTGACCAATGTTGAAAAGTCGATTTAACCACCGTCAACCGTTGGTCTGATTGCTGATGTGCCTGTGGTCTAACTACCCATGGCCACCGGTTGGACCTCCCTGGGGCTTGTGGTCTGACTGGGCCTCTTGAAGAAAAACTCAACCTTTGCCACCCCAACCTTGCAAGTTCACGTTCTCTGTCTTTTTTCGGTTTTCTTACAAGTCTAAAGCAAAACTGAACCAAATGCCCATTCTTACCACAATGAGAGCAATTGTACTTCACACGTGTTTTTCCTTAGAAGAAGAAGAAGAAGCAATTGCACAAGTTGTAGAAAGGTTCGACAAAATTCTAGCGGATTTGAAAATCGTTTTCTTTAGTTTGGATTTTGTCAAAATCTCACCGCTTTTAGAAAAATCAAGAATACTCGGTAAATGATTAATAAAATATGCATGTGCATCAAAACCTATTCCTCTGTTGTGTATGCTCATTTTTGATTGATCAAAAATCATAGTTAGTTTCCTATTTTCATTGGAAAATCTTTGTAAGGAACTTTTTAAATAAGAAACCACTTTTGTCAAAATAGCACAATTTTCGCAACCAAAACACAATTTTGTTTGCGACACTTTGAGCAAGAAAGCACATCATGATATTTCACAATATCCTTTATGTACTCAACACGACCTAAAGCATTTTTTACTTTCATTTCATTTAAAGAATATGTTGAGCAAGTTTTAGATACAGAAATATTTTTTTGTTGTTTTAGTTTTTTAGCACTCAAAATATTAAACATGGAACTTGCATCAAAAGTAATTTTATATTTACTCAATAGCTTTTTAGTCAAAAGTAATTCATTCAAGATTTTAGTATGCAGCATAGTTCCAAGAGCAAAACAAGATTCTAATTCTTTATTTTTAATGTGAGCATTTTCAAGTCTTAAGCATGTAACAACATTTACATCTCTTAAAGCAGAAATTTCAGAGAATAAAACTTCACAAGAGTTGTAATTATCATCATCAGGAATCAAAGATGTTAGTCTAGAAATTTTAGATTTTAGAGATTCAACAATAAAATTATTTTTCTTAATTTTTTTCGTAACTCTGAATTTTAAGACTAAGAGCAACTACCATCTATTGACAAGTTTCAATGGAAGGAGTAAAGGTAGATACCTCATCATTATCGCACTCAGAATTACAATCGTCTGAACTTGATCCTTTACGAGCCATGAGGCAAACCCCTGAGATGTTCTTGTCTTTATGATCGCCTCCATCTTCACTCTCGTAATCGACATCGCTTGCCCCAGCTTGTTCAAAAGCAGCATAGACTTGATTAAAGAACTTCTTAAAATCTTTCTTGCTTTGCTTTCCTTTGAACGCTTGTTTCTTCTTTACGTCTTTGGGCTTCTCCCCTTCATCTTTCTTTGTAGATCTCCCAAGCTTCGGACATTTAGATCGAATGTGGTTCAACTCGCCACACCCGAAACACCGAATTGGTCCACTTCTTTTCCTGGTTTTGACATTATTCAAAGCTCGAGAAAACCTGTTAGTTAATAGTGCCAAGTCCTCCTCGGAGAATTTCTCGAGTTGATCATCGGAAATGGCATTTAAAGCATTGAAAGAATTCGATGAAGAGCCATCAAAAGAAGAATCAGATGAAGAAACTAAAGCAGTAGTTTTTGAATCTGACTTATGAGATAGAATATTCAACTCATGGGTTTTTAGCTTTGTATAAAGAGATTTTCTAATCGATGTAACTTTCATCTCCGAAGCTTTCATATCTAATCCAATCAAAAGATATCTTGCAATTTCATATTGATGATAGTTAACATCAAAAGAATCATCAACAATCTAAGATTGCTTAAAACTTTGTTAAAGCGACCAAAATAATCATCAAAAGTTCTCCAGGTTTTATCTCAAATTTCATATAGTCCTTTTTGAAAATATCCCTGCGAATTTCCTTGATGTTAGAAGATTCTTCGTGAAAATCACGTAGAGCCTTCCACATTTCATGCGCAGTTTCAAGATGAGAAATTCGATAAAAATCCGAGCGAAAAACTCCACACAAAATCATGTTGCGCGCTTTACAATTATTTTCAAACTTAATTTTATTTTCTGCAGAAATAAAATCAGGTATTTCATAAGGATAAGAAACTATTTGCTAAATATCGTATCCCTGAGACATAATATAAGATTGCATCTTTTTGCACCAAAATTAAAAATCAACTCCATAAAAAACATGCACCTTGGTTAAAAATCGGTTAGCCATGGCTAAATCTCAAGATCGGTGAAGATCAAAAAGAGAAAACAAGGCTCTGATGCTACTTGTAGAATCGAATACAAGAACCAACCCTACTAGAGGGTGGGTGAATGATAGGAATACCAAAAACCAAAATCTTTTGCGGAATAAAAGAAACCCTCAAATCTGGACAGAGTGCATCGGTCAGACCGTCTCTGTTGCACCGGTCTGACCGCCGTATGTTCGCCGGTACAACCGCCGCATCGCCGCAACACTCTTGTCGGATGAACCGTCAAAATTTAAAAGGATACACACCGAAAATGCTCTTCAAAGTAGATTAACTTTATTGCATCAAAATATGTTTACAAAGCGCATACAAAGCACTCTTCTCTCTCAAAACTAAACTCTAGCTTTTCTCTCTTCCAAAAGTTATTACTCTAGGGCTTCAATCCCTTATCTATTTATACTTAAAACCTACTACATAAAGTAAGAGTAGAATTTCTAGTCTCACTAGGACTCAAACCTCATCCTAAAACCAATTACAATTTTTCAAATAAAAATCTCCTCCCTCTGTGTATCAAAATTGCCTTCTGCCTGTTGCTGCTACAGTAGAACGACTATCGTAGCAAAGCCCAGTCCGACTCGGTCGTACCTGGGCGAAACCCACTGCCGCTGCTCCACATTAGAGAAGTCCAAATGGGTCGTGCCCCGTCGGGCCGGCCCGGGCCGGCCCGGCATGGCCCGAGTAGCCGTGCCGTGCCTGGGCCGGCGGTGCAGCACGGCCCGTGGGCTGTAGCGGGCCGGCATGGGCACGGGCACGGCATGGGGCACGGGCACGGGCACGGGGCACGGGCAAGCACCGGGCACGGGAACGGGCAGGCAGGCCCTCCCGGAGGGCGGCGGCGGAGGCCGCGCCGCCGTGGCAGGCGTCTGCGGCCGGCGGAGGTGGAGGCAGGCGTCGGCGGCCGAGGCCGGGGAGGCGCCCGGGCGCGGAGGCGGCGGCGGAGTGCGCCGGCGGAGGCTGAGGAAGCAGCCGGGAGGAGGCGGGCGCGGGAGGAGGCGGAGGAGCCGAGGAGGCCGAGGCGGCGGAGGGACGGAGGAGGCCGAGGTGGCGGGACGAGGCGGAGGAGCCGAGGAGGCCGAGGCGGCGGGAGGCCGGGAGGAGGCCGAGGCGGCGGCAGGCGGCGGAGGGGGCGGCGCGCAGCCGGGAAGGCGGCGGCGGAGGGCGGCGGAGGCCGCGCGCGGCGGCAGGCGGCGGAGGCTGGGGACGCCGGACGCGCGGTGGCAGGCGTCGGCGGACCGGGCCGGCCCGGACACGGTGAGCCGCCGACGGGCCGTGCCGGCACGGCACGGCCCACGACCTCGGCGTGCCGTGCCTGGGCCGAGGGAGGCACGCAAGCCGGCACGGCACGGCCCGCTACAGGAACCGTGCCTACACGGGCCGTGCCGGCCCGATCAGCCCGTTTGGCCACCTATACTCCACATGGGTCAAGCCGCCTGAGCCTGCCTGTCTCCCAGCCAGGCCTGGCTTGCTACTGTTGCCTCCCGATCACTGCGCTCTAGGCCAATGTCTCCACTGCACTGTCTTGATCTGAGTACACTACGCGCACATCTAAAGTAACCCGATACACTGTAGCATAATATACTGTAGCAACTTTCAATTCTCTATTTTTTTCTTCTCCTTTTATACTCTGAGTTTATTCATAATTTTTTCGCCGCTTGCACACATGACTTGTGAAGCCCGTTGTGAGAACCTTCCACACGGTGTCTATCCACCGTGTGCCACCTTGTGTCCAATCTCGTCATCCGGCATCTTTAATCATTCTGGATCTCAGCTCCTTTCTGAGCATAGTCACGATCCTATCGTTGACTAAGATTGACCACAAGTCACCTGTACACCAATAGACAAAACAACCATTTCTAGGTACAGATATCGCAACCTAACCCTCATTAGTTAAACACACTACATCAACATCGACTTATATTTTTTAACAAATTTTCGTTAAATAAATAATTTACAAAGCCAATTGTTCATCATAAAATATTAATCATAACAATGATTTTATAAAGGGAAAACGAAAGAATGTGAGGAAAAGGCTCAACTCTCTGATCATTTTGGTCATGTGGGAAATATGAAAACACAGGAATGACTGTGTGTTTAATGGTGCTACATCTAGTGTTACGGACGTCCTACTAGCAGTAGTTAGGGAAGACGGCCTTTGGTGCTTGGCAGGTGCTTCCAAGCTTCAAAATTTGGTCGCTAGGGCCTTGTCTAATGGCTCTTAGAGCTCTTTAGCGTGTTTGTGTGTTTTTACTCTTTGTTCTCTCTTTCTTTATGTGTGTTCTTGTAAGACTATTTCGGCTTCTTTGCTCCTTGCTTAATGAAATAATATACAGATCTCCTGCATGTTCAAGAAAAAAAAAGGAGTCAAGGAAAAAATGGATTTCTTTAGAAGAATGCTTCTGTGGCAGGAGGATTAAGGTATAAGAAAATACCACTTGGTCCAATGGCCTACAGTTTGCCTACCAAAAGACCAAGGGGGCCTTGGAATTTTGGATTTGGAGGCAATGAATAAAGCACTATTGGGAAAGTGGCTTTGGAATCTGGAAAATGGAGAGGGTCTGTGGCAGGAAATGTTGAGAGGTAAATATTTGACCAAAGAAATCCTATCTCAAAAAAGGTTTAGAAATGGAGATTCTCATTTCTGGAATGGGCTGATGGAAATAAAAGAACTGTTCTGTAGATATTGCAAAAAAAGACCAGGAAATGGGAAGAATATTTTATTTTGGGAAGACAATTGGCTGGGAGGTAGACCTTTAGCTGAGTAATACCCAAATTTGTACAATATAACTTTCTCCAAAAACATCACTCTAGCAGAGGTAAAACAGAAAGGACGGGAGGTAATTAAATTCAGAAGAAGTATGTATGGTGACAGACTACATTTGTGAAATAACATCAAGGTCAAATGTGAGGAAATTAGTCTAAATCAGCAAAAAGATCAGGTAACATGGTTGTTAAGTAAGGATGATAACTTCTCGGTTAAGGTTATATTCTTGAGTGCTTATTGATTGGCTTAAATAAACCGCACGTAAAACGAGAAACATTATTAGCGTGTGATTAATTAAGTATTTACTATTAAAAATTTGAAAAATGGATCTATTTACTTTTTTAGAGCTACTTTCATATAGAAAATTTTTAAAAAAACGCACCGTTTATTGTTTTGGGAAGCGTGCGCGCAGAAAATGAAAAAAATAAGCTGGATGAAGAAGCCATCCCGAAGAGGCCCTAAATCCTTTTATCAAACCATGAAAATACAAAATGTCAATTGTCCTTACAGAAAACTCTGGAAATTTAAAATTCCCCTTAAAATCAAGATTTTTCTTTGGTTATTGCTGGGGAATAACATTCTTACAAAAGACAATCTTTTCAAAAGAGGATGGAGGAAAGGGGATAAGATTTGTCAATTCTGTGATACAGAAGAAACTATACAGCATCTGTTCTTTTGTTGTCCTATGGCCAAGTTAATATGGAATGTAGTGGCTTGTGCTTTTAATTTAAACCCACCAACTGGGTTGAATCATCCCTTTGGGGCTTGGCTCCAAAATTTTGACAAAAGAATGAAAAAAAATAGTCATTGTGGGCATTGCTGCTGTTTTCAGGGCTGTTGGGAAAACTAGGAACACTGCTTGTTTCAGGAAAAAATTACCAAGAGATCCTATTGAACTAATTCATTATGTTTTGTCACTGGATATCTGCTTGGTCCAATTTACAGAAGCTGGAGGAAGAGCAAAGAATGCTGCTGTGGGGGGCCAAGTTACTAAAGCAAATTGCAGATGAGATCTACTGCTGAAAGTTTGGATGGAGGGCAAGCATGAAGAGATTGGCGTGACAAAAGTTGTTGAAGAAATTCTCTCTGATGGCGTCCGTTTGATATCACCTTGTTCATTTTGGGTGCGAACTCGTGGAAGTTGTTTTTTCTTAGTTGTAGCCCTTCCGTGCTTTTGGCTGAGTAGACTTTGTGGGCATACCTCTAATGCTCAGTAGTTTTAGTGTTTTCAGTCACGGAAACTGAATGTTTGCTTTATTTGTAGTAACTTACATTCTGGTAATGGAAATGGGGTTTCCACCCTTGATAAAAAAAAGAGCAAATTCAAAGGAACCCCATATTTTATAGTCAAAGTTGCACAAAACCCCGGATATTATGACTGGTCATACATAACTCCAAGTATTATAGTTCAAAAGTTTCACAAAAACACACCGTCGGTGATGTGGAAACCAGGGTCCCCCATGTCATAGGCACAGGACAGCTGGACGCCATGTCATGGGTTCCCCGAGCACGGAAAACGACATAGGCCCATGTGGGGCCTGAGCACTCCCCTTTTTGGAACAAATTGGAGTATGACAAGAGCATGAAGGCGCAATGACGTTCGAGCCGCCGTTAACCCAAGAAATGCAATTCAGGGTCCCAAGCATGCTTCTCGGGGGCACGCTCCAAGCCATTGCCTAGGATCTCCCCTAACGGGCGGTCCCAAGGAGGACTCCCCCGAGTACCTGTGGGCCAAGAGGCCTGCAAGTCAGTGCTTAGGGACCGAACTACGCTCCCGAGGTCCTGCGAGCCGCGTAGGCCTATGGGGCAGTCCTCGGGGACCTAGCGGCACCCTCGAGGTCCTGGGCGCCACGTGGGCCTATGGAGTCCTGCTTGGGGGATGAGTGGTGCCATTGAGCTCCCGCGGGTCACATGGGCCTACAAGCTAGAGCTCGGGATCCGAACAACTACCGCCGCATTTAATGCGACGAGACAAGGTGTGCAAGCATGCCTAGACCTTTACGTGCCTCTCCAAGGAGGGGCGATGTGACGGATATCTACCTGCCAGGGCATACGGCGTGGTAGATGAGTCAAGCCATGTAGCCTGTCATTCAGAGCACTGCGCGGGCTGTCAGGTGGTTTGACCCCTGATGACCTACACAGCCTTTCTAGCTTTCTGCCTACTCTGTCTAGACACCATCAAGTGGGACCGAGGATATCAATGATGACCGTGGATTTCTCCACCAGGACACTCCCACATGAGAGTGGTTGGCGTTCTGATGCACGTGGCAGACGACTACGGCCTCCTCCTGGACCTGCTCCATGGGGGCCCCGCTTGGAAGAGCGCAAGGTCTGTTGGAGAGGGACGACCAACACTGTTCAGCACACTTAGTAGGATGTGCTTATCTTGTATCCTATCGTAACATAGTTGTAATTATGTAAATCTAGTGGTAAGTTTCCACGCACATCTCTCTGGTTCGGCCACTTTGGTACCACATGTGTTCTATATGGGTAGGACCAAGACCATGAGAACGAGGATCGAACTAGGTTCATTTCACAAGCTACACTCTACGCAAGAACACACCACACAGGACTAGGGTATTGCGCCACCATACAGCCCAAACCTATCTAAGTCCTTTGTGTCCATCTTGTCCACTCCCCGAGTAGACTTAGGAAACAAAACCCCCCGGCTGAACCTCAAAGGGGGTCTATCCGGTTCCCCGCTCTCGGCATCCATAAGCCGAAACACACCCTCTATACATGTTATGCATGTATTTACTTAAAATTTTAATTATAGACTATATATGAAAATAGTAGTTGTTGATTTTTTTATTAAGGTTGTCAGTTTAACTCGTCACTACTTTGTACAATATTGTTTCAAATAAGGTGAAATTAATTGAAATTTGAATAAGGGTGGGGTTTTATGAGACACTTAGATCGTAAAACATGTGATTTTCTATAACTTTGACTATAAAATGTGGGGTTTCTAAAATTTACTCAAATTTTTATGACCTGAGCATCTAAGAGCATCTCCAACAGGGACCCTAAATAGGGCCCCTATTCTATTTTTTGAAGTCAGACAAAAAAACTGAAGTCCAACAGGGCCCCAACTCAGAGCATCTCCAACAGTAGCCCCAAAAACAGAGTCCCTACTTTCTGAGTAGGGACTCATTCTATTTTCTGGGGCTCTGTTTGTGACACCCAACTCCAACAAGGGTCTCTAAATCTGAGTCCCTATTTCTTTTTCTCTTATATTTCAATATAATCTATATATATATTCTTCATATTACATCTCTCATATTATATAATTGTATATTCTTCATATTCTTCGGAGGCGTCGGCGAGGCGGAGCAGGACGACGTCGGAGGCGTCGCGTGCTCGGCGCGAGGCGGAGCAGGACGGCGGCCGCGCTCGGCGTCGGAGGCGTCGGCGAGGCGGAGCAGGACGCCGCGCTCGGCGCTCGGAGGCGTCGGCGACGCTGAGCAGCTCGGCGTCGGCGAGGCGGAGCAGGACGGCGGCCGCGCTCGGCGCGAGGCGGAGCAGGACGGTGGCCACGCTCGGCATCGGCGAGGCGGAGCAGGACGCCGCGCTCGGCACTCGGAGGTGTCGGCGAGGCGGAGCAGGACGGCGGCCGCGCTCGGCATCGGCAAGGCGGAGCAGGACGGCGCGCTCGGCGCTCGGAGGCGTCGGCGAGGCGGAGCAGCTCGGCGTCGGCGAGGCGGAGCAGGACGGCGGCGGCGCTCGGCGTCGGAGGCGTCGGCGAGGCGGAGCAGGACGCCGCGCTCGGCGCTCGGAGGCGTCGGCGACGCTGAGCAGCTCGGCGTCGGCGAGGCGGAGCAGGACGGCGGCCGCGCTCGGCGCGAGGCGGAGCAGGACGGTGGCCGCGCTCGGCATCGGCGAGGCGGAGCAGGACGCCGCGCTCGGCACTCGGAGGCGTCGGCGAGGCGGAGCAGCTCGGCGTCGGCGAGGCGGAGCAGGACGGCGGCCGCGCTCGGCGCGAGGCGGAGCAGGACGGCGGCCGCGCTCGGCATCGGCAAGGCGGAGCAGGACGCCGCGCTCGGCGCTCGGAGGCGTCGGCGAGGCGGAGCAGCTCGGCGTCGGCGAGGCGGAGCAGGACGGCGGCGGCGCTCGGCGTCGGAGGCGTCGGCGGAGAGGTGGAGCACGGCCGCGGAGGAGGTCAATCCGGCGACGCCGGCGGCTCGGATTGAGGCCGAGATGGAGGGTAGAAGGCGGCGGCGCGAGGACGGGTGAGAAAAATTGTTTCGCGCGAGTGAAAAAACTTCCAACCGTAGAGTAGGGAGCTCCCTACGTACCCGTGGGAGATGGGGCTGAGGAGGAAGATTTCGGGGCCTCCATAAACTAGGGACTTGAGTTGGGGCCCTGTTGGACTTCAGTTTTTTTGTCTGACTTCAAAAAATAGAATAGGGGCCCTATTTAGGGTCCCTGTTGGAGATGCTCTCAAGTCCCTAGTTTATGGAGGCCCCGAAATCTTCCTCCTCAGCCCCATCTCCCACGGGTACGTAGGGAGCTCCCTACTCTACGGTTGGAAGTTTTTTCACTCGCGCGAAACAATTTTTCTCACCCGTCCTCGCGCCGCCGCCTTCTACCCTCCATCTCGGCCTCAATCCGAGCCGCCGGCGTCGCCGGATCGACCTCCTCCGCGGCCGTGCTCCACCTCTCCGCCGACGCCTCCGACGCCGAGCGCCGCCGCCGTCCTGCTCCGCCTCGCCGACGCCGAGCTGCTCCGCCTCGCCGACGCCTCCGAGCGCCGAGCGCGGCGTCCTGCTCCGCCTTGCCGATGCCGAGCGCGGCCGCCGTCCTGCTCCGCCTCGCGCCGAGCGCGGCCGCCGTCCTGCTCCGCCTCGCCGACGCCGAGCTGCTCCGCCTCGCCGACGCCTCCGAGTGCCGAGCGCGGCGTCCTGCTCCGCCTCGCCGATGCCGAGCGCGGCCACCGTCCTGCTCCGCCTCGCGCCGAGCGCGGCCGCCGTCCTGCTCCGCCTCGCCGACGCCGAGCTGCTCAGCGTCGCCGACGCCTCCGAGCGCCGAGCGCGGCGTCCTGCTCCGCCTCGCCGACGCCTCCGACGCCGAGCGTGGCCGCCGTCCTGCTCCGCCTCGCGCCGAGCACGCGACGCCTCCGACGTCGTCCTGCTCCGCCTCGCCGACGCCTCCGAAGAATATGAAGAATATACAATTATATAATATGAGAGATGTAATATGAAGAATATACATATAGATTATATTGAAATATAAGAGAAAAAGAAATAGGGACTCAGATTTAGAGACCCTTGTTGGAGTTGGGTGTCACAAACAGAGCCCCAGAAAATAGAATGAGTCCCTACTCAGAAAATAGGGACTCTGTTTTTGGGGCTACTGTTGGAGATGCTCTAAGAGACCCAAAAATTAGTCCCCAATAATGTTGGATTGGGGCCATCCCAAAAGAAACTAGGCCCAAAAATCTCTCTCATCTCCAACAATCCCCTAAAATTGGATTCCAAAAAATTGTTAGTTGGCCACGTAGGAAAGATGGGCCTGGTGTTTACTTCTTCAGTGCAGCTACTTTTTTTCTAGTGCCCAAGGCATTATGCGCACGCAGATTAAGCGGATTGGCATAGAAGCCGTTGATGCCAGCAGTGCCATCACGGCTTGACCTTTGCCACCAGCAGTGCTGCCTCCGGTACACCTTGCTATTAGATAGCCATATTATACTATTCTAAATGCTTATCAGGTTGAGATACTGCATTGTCAATTGTATTCTTCTTGAATAGTGCATCTTTTTTTATTTCAATGCATCAAGCATTATGATGATTAAAGCCCATTCTACCTTGTGAGCAAAGCACATGTCACACCTTGAGTTTTACCCTATAGAGCCTTAAATTAATTGTGGAAATGGAATGAAAGAATTTGTTTTAAGCCAAGAGAGAAGAATTATAAATAAAAATATTAAATAATAATTTGTCATGGTTGAGAATATTTTTCCTGTATTCTCCTTGCCTAAATACATTAACATGATTTTTACTAGAATTTCAAAGCACGGGAAGTATTTTTAATAAATAAAAAAGCTTTACCAGAATTAAAATACAACAGGCAATCTGGGAGAAATCCCTTTTCTTTTTCATTTTCTTTTCCCAGTGGGCCGTCCTCGGTCCACTTCCCTCCCGCATGCGCGCCGTGCCGGCCTGCATCGCCCATGTGCCCCTCGGCCTCTCTCTCCCTCGCGCTGCTCGGCCTGCATGGCCCATCTACTCCTGCTGTCCACTCATCTCCTCACCCACTGACATGTGGGGTCAGGGCCCACATGTCGGTGCCGTCTTCAACCTCCGAATAAATTGGCTAGAGGAGACCAAGCTCATGCCATTGGATTTCGCGCCCGTTGCCGCTCGTTCCCTCTCCACCCTCCGTTCGAATGAACGCGAATCGATCCCCCTCTCTCCACCCCCCCGCCCATTTCCCCCACTCACCGTGGATTTCACACGTGGACTCACCCCACGTCGCCGCCAGCCGACCTCGCTCCATCATGGTGAATTTGCACTGCCTCGGCTGCAGTTTCTCTATCCCGAGCCCATATAAAAGCATCCCAAGGCGTCCTCTCCCTTTCCCCTCATTTACCCGCACCCGCCGAGTTCCTGAAGCGCTGCCGCCATTCGCCGCCTCTAGTCCCTCGCCTCCGCTACTCGCAACCACGCTAGCCATGTGCGCCTGCGACATCGTCTTTGCCACGTCCAGGAGATTCCTGTCCACCCATCCGCCACCCCGTTCCACCACCGGAGCTCCCGTTCACTGCACGAGGTGAGCTCTGCCGCCACCGAAGTCCTTCGGCCGTGTTTTTCCTTCGCAGTATTCGCCCATTCTCCCTCCTAACCCTCGAAATGATCTTGTCAGGTCTTGGTTCACCCTGTTAGCTCCTCTGTCTCCGCCGTTCACCGCCGGAACATGCCGTCACCATCGGACCCATGTCCCATCATCGTCAAATCCTCTCCGCCGCCGTTGCTCATCGTGTTCCTACTCCCATGAGCCCTTGGTGAGCATCCCTCTCGCCTTCCCGTTCCTTTCCACCGCTCCAAGCCGACAGGTGTGCTCAACGCCACCTCGGCCATCCGATCTGCCTCGTCAGATTGGGGCTGTCCATGTGGCACCCGTTTTGTGTGCCCGCGTCCTGCCACGTTGTCGCCGAGTCGGTGCCTTTGTCCGCCATGGCTGCCATGTTGGTAGCCACGTGGTGCGCTCGTGCGGCCACACGTGTGGACCTGGTTCATCGTGCGGTGCCACCTTTAGTCATTGACTCATGGGGCCTGCCTGTTAGTGCCGGCCTCCTCCTAGTCAGCTAACGCCATAAAGTTTATTTAATGCACAATAATCAATTAAGGACTTTTTCTTGTATAGTAAAAACACAATGAATCTTCAAAAAATCATAACTAATTCATACGAGCTCCGATTAATTCTATTTAAATTGCATTATATCCAAAAAAAATACAAGAATCCAATAAAAATAGTTTTAGCCTCTGTTTCTATGTTCTTATGTGTTGTTTTATCTGTTTATTCATTGATTGTCGATAGAGACCGACGTTTCCGAATCCCCGATGTACTACGAAGTGGTTGCAGAGCAGAAGTTGCAGGAGCTGAGCAAAGCAAGTTGCATCTCCATCTTGAACATATTGTACCCAATTTTTGCAAATGATTTGTTTTCTAAATAAAATCACATGTTTTTAGTATCTCATGTAGATTGGGAATTATCTAAGTATTATATTGTTAGCCCTAGTTTGTCAACCATGATTCCTTGATAACCTAGGTAATAATGTGACTAGATTATGACTAGGATTTGCTTAGTCATGCTTAGATTAAACTAGCACACTTTGGGACAATTATTCATTATGATATTTATGTTTGACTTTGTGTCAAGATGATGGATACTTTGGTAATGGATAATTACATGTCTAAAATATGACCTAATGGTGGGCTGTGGATGCATGGTTTTGCTGGTCGCACCCATAGCAATTAAGGACCAGTTCGTGAGACCCCCTTGAGCAGAATTACGTACTTACCACAAGCTAGTGTAGGCAACGGCTGGGCTTGTAGCGTAGCTCATCCCTCTCCTAGGCACTCTTTGGTGAGGATTGGCGTGATGGAGTTGGGTTGGCTCGAGTTACGGGTTGATCGGCTTTCGGATCCATCGTGGCGCAAGGGGGGCAGCCTATCCAACACGGTGTACCCAATCGGCAGGTGCAACCTCAGCGTGGTGTGGATGGTTAGGAAGGAGCTGCGTGCACGGTCCTATCACAGTCTCTTCATGGGGTGCCGTGGTGGCACGCCGGCACACGGGAACGTGCGTGGGGCTGTGTCTTGTGGATACAGTTGTACACCTCTGGCCAGAGTAAATCTATTTGAATAGTCATGCCCGCGGTTATGGGCAATTGGTCAAGTCTCATTGTGATTATTCTCACCTTAATAATTTGACCTAAAATACTGTTAAGACCAGGTTGGATGGTTTGGGCCTGATCAACATGGTGTAGCATTGTTTAGTGATGGATTAATATTAAATAATATAAACATTGTTTTACCTATTTTACAACAACCACTATTTACAACTTCTTTATGCAAATGAGCCTAAAAGCCCTTCTTTGTCACTCGTGCATTATTGCATTATTGCATTTTTGCTGGTATGACTTGCTGTAATGCCCAGAAATTCACCACCGAAACTCTGAACATTCACGGCAGCGGGTCGGGTTCGGGTCGGGTACCCGCGGGTTTTGGACCCGACGGGGACGGGGGCGGGTCTATTTTTCCCCCCGCGGGTCTGCGGGTTCGGGGACCCGAACTATGGTGGGCGGGGGCGGGTTTGGTATTTGCCCCGCGGGTTTCCCGCGGGGACCCGAAATATACAAAGCATCGTAAGTTCGTAACCCAGTTCTACATCAAGTCATCAACCTTATCCACACCACCCCCAGTCCGTCGGCACTCGGCAGCACTCCACTCCGCCACTCCCCACTCCCAGTCCCAGCCGCCAGCTCGCCGCTCGCCCGATCCCCTTGCTACAGCGCGCGGCGGGCCTCGTCAATGGGGAGCTTCCGCGCCGACTGCTCAAGGTCGGCTAGCGCCTCCAGCTCCGCGTAGAGCGCGGCCATGGCGGCGGCGAGGCGGTCGAGCTTGCGCACGAGCGCCGTGGCCTCGGAGGGTGAGGCGACGGCGAGGAGGTCAGCGTAGACGTGGTCGAACCCCAGGAGCGCCGGGAGCGTGCACCGCCGGCCGAGGCGTGCCGCGACAGCGGCGACGCGGTTGAGCGCGTCGAGCTTCTCGGCAAGCGCAAGCAGGCCAGCAGCCCAGCACCTCCACGGGTCTGCCTGCTCTAGCCTCCAGCGCGCGATCTCGGCGGACGGCGGACGACTGGCGTGGTGGAGGCGGCTCTCCCTCTCCTGGACGGCTGGACCCCGTCCGGACGGGTGGTGCGCAAGCTGCGGGCAGCTCAGCCAAACGCCCGCCGCCGCCCGCAAGCTGCACGGAGCACGGTGCCCATTTGCTGACGCCCTCGCGCGTGCGTGCCCGGGTACCTCGCCCGGGGACCGGCGTGCGTGCGTGCCCGGGTACCTCGCCAGGGGACCGGCGTGCGTGCCCGGGTACCTTGCCCGCCCGGGGACCGGCGTGTGTGCCCGGGGTACCCGGGATCTTGCGTCCGGGATCTCGCCTCGGCGCCCGCGGTGAGCCTTCCACTTCGCCAGTCGCCTCAGGATTACAATGCTTACAACTGTGCTGTTGAAACTCGGGTCTCGGGTCCCCGTCGGGTTTCGGGTCCCCGTCGGGTTCGGGGGCGGGGGTGGATTTTCACCCGAATCGGGGTCGGGTGCGGGTGCGGGTTTTTTTGGCGGGTTTCGGGGGCGGGTCCGCGGATGCTGCACCCGCCCCGAACCCGACCCGCTGCCATCTCTAGCTGTAATGCCCAGAAATTCACCACCGAAACTCTGAACATTCACGTGTAATAAATCCCTGTCCAGGAAAGCCAGGGTACACAATTTCAAGTTGCCATACAGAGTGCGTCTTACAAACAGAATAAAATTATATTACATTAATGCAGCGGTAAAGATAAAGAAAGCCTATATATAGCTAGACAAGCGGAGGCTTCCAATCCATAGGCATCTTGACGGCGGAGCCAGCCTAGTCCTCCAGTTGATCATCATCAGACGCGTACTCCACCACTGAGAGGGAGAAAAGGTGCAAGGCTGAGTATCACCCACAGTACTCAACAAACCACACTCACAATTATGCACAATGCACAGGGGTAAGGATAGGCTAGAGGTTTATTTGCGTAAAAGCAGTTGTAAACGGTAGTAGTTTGCAAATAGTAAAAAGGTTGATTAATTGAACAATACTAACCCCCCACTGATTAATGTTACACCACGATAACCAGGCCCAACCATCCACATGAACTACACCAGTTCCATTAAGTCAAGTTAATTATGTACAGGTGAGACTAATCACGGAGAGTCTTGACCAACATGCCCATAACCGTGGGTGCGGCTATTCGAATAGTTTTAACTCTGATCAGAGGTGTACAACTGTACCCACAAGACACAGCCCCACACACGTTCCCGTGTGCCGGCGTATCACCACGACACCCCACGAGAGGCTGTGACAGGACCATTCACGCAACCTCTCCCTAACCATCCACACCACACTGAGGTTGCACCTACCAACAGGGCACACCATATCGGCCAGGCTACCCCCCTTGCACCACAATGGATTTGGAAGCCGATCAACCCATCCCCGGTGTCGATGTTTTACACCGGCAATATGATTATAGGGCTACTCAGCGGATCGAAACTCGGTGGATTGCAAAGGAACACGAGAAGGTTTATACTGGTTCAGACCCTTGATGTGAAGTAATACCCTACGTCTAGTTGTGATGTATTCCTTTGAGGATGTTTGTTTGCTTCTATGAGCTCGTGCCCTCGGGGGGCGCCCTGCCTCCCCTTATATTCTGGGGGACAGGGGTACAAGGTAGGAGTCCTAGCCGGATTACAGCCAAGGGATCTCCTCTTAGAGATATAACCTACCCGACTAGGACTGTATATTCCTTATTGTACAAGGCAAAGTCTGCCGGGTTCTATCATATCTCTAATTACAAGGCTAGGCTCATCCTCTATCCGAGTGGCCCATATGCTTGTCATGAGGTGCCCGGGGCCCATGGCCTCCACAGCAGCCCCTAAGACCTTTATAGTTGAGTCACAGCTGATGGTGAGTGCTCATCCTTCATGGTGAAGACTGCCCGAGTGCATTGCTCCTGAGTACTCTTTGTCCGAGTGCTTCTTCTCCCGAGTCCTGCTTCGTGTCAGCTGGCAGCGAGGCTATGAAGGGCTCCATGTAGATGTATGAATAGTGTGCGCCGAATAGGTGCACCTATTAGATTTAGCCCTTGATTTTGTGCTTAATTGTGAAAACAATTAAACATAAAGTCAAAGATCTTTAACCTTGCAGTCTTTCCCGAGTAGTATACTACTGGTATATGAGACTCTTCGGTATCATATCAACCGGAAATAATTTATAGTCTTTGCCGAGTAGCATGCCACTCGTATATGAGACTCTTCAGCTTCATGTCAGCTGGAAAGGGTGTTTATAGTCTTTCCCGAGTGGCGTCCCACTCGGAAGTTAGACTCCTCAGCTTCATGTCAGCTAGAAGAAATTTATAGTTTTTCCCGAGTAGTGTACTACTCGGAAGTTAGACTCTTTAGCGTCATGTTGGCTAGAAGAATATTTGCTCATGGCAACTGTTGGCCAAGCATGTAGGCTGTGTACCACCTTATGAAATTTAATCCATTATGTGGTCAGGTGTACTTGAGAGATACCTGCATCCCCAATTTTGATGAAGACCAGCTCGTGATCCTTGTAAGGATATATCTTCAATACCTAGTGGATAAGACAGATACCCAAACACTTGTGTTCAGCAATTAGGCATTCATGAAGCATATCTATTTACCTCATCAGTTCCTATTAGTAGCACCAGCACCGTGATTTTAACACAGCCAGCGAGCAGCCCTCATTGAGCATGCTACTGTAGAAACTCATATCTTGGTGGCCCAGTACCGACTTTGTAAGCCCAAGCCCACGAATCAGAACCGGCTCTATAAAAGGCGGGGAGAGAGAGAAAAGATTCCTTCATCTTCTCCAATCCACCAATCGTTTCATCTTCCAACTTCCGTACCGAAATTTCGCCTCCCAATTCGCTAGGGTTCGCCATTACTTGCTCTTTCCCATTGGAACTCGGGCGATCCTGCTCCTTCTCATCCATTCCAAGCCCCCGATAGTCTTTTGCCCAAATCTCCTCGCCCCCAGTCATGCCGAGAGCGTCTGAGATCCCGGAGGCGACCGATGGAACTTGGCCGACTTGGGATTGCAGGTCGGCTAAGCTGAAGCTTCTGGAAAGGCAGTTGAGATTGCAAAGCCAAAAAGTTATCCACTGGCGTCCGGCTAAGGGGGAATCAATCCCGGTGCCCCAATCTGGTGAGAATGTTGTCTTCGCCTCTTTCTTTGACCGAGGGCTCTCTCTTCCTTCTTCGGTCTTCTTGCACCAACTTCTTTCTTTCTATGGGCTGGAGTTGGTGAATCTGGACCCCAACTCCATCTTGCAAATCTCAATCTTTGTGACTCTTTGTGAGTGCTTCCTGGGTGTGGAACCCCACTTCAATCTATCTAGGTATTTGTTCCACATCAAACCCCAGCCCTCAAAAAACAATGTCCAGGTGATAGGAGGGCTGGTCTTCAGCTTAGGAGTGAAATGAAGAAAATCCATCTCTATCTCCCCTTGAAAACCTCCCTCAAAGGCTAGCACAAGGAGTGGTTTTATTGCTCTAATCTTGAACCTTCTCTGCCCCTGTTCACCGGCATGTCTCTAGTGGTCTCATCCAATTGGTCATCGGTGCCAACTTTCGAGGAGATGGGCCAAGTATTTCAATTGCTCGAAAAGCTGGATAAGCTGAGGAATTCTGGGTTGACTGGCCCCTGGGTGGCCAGATGCTTCTTGTGTCGCCGCATCAGGCCGCTGAAGCTGAGGAGTCACTCTGGCTGGGAGTATAAAGGGAAAAACGATCCTAGCTGGGAATATCCGGACCTGGCTGACAAGTACAAGGTGACTGACATCCTGTTCAGCTATTTTACCAGTGGGGTAATTGAGACTGAAGATGCAGAGCGCACCCCCAAAGCCTTCAGCAGGAAGAGGTCTCGCCCAGAGGTAACACCGAAATCCCGATTTGATATCCATCTGTGATGAATGCTTGCAAGTGTATATCTTAGATTGTCCTACAGTGTGTGATGTATGCCGTTGAACTACTTGCAGTCATCTAAGGAGTTCGATGAAGACTCCCAAACTTTGTCGGCTGTGAAGTCAAAGAAGAGGCCGCTAAGTCTCTCTGCTGCTCAGCCCGACTCCAAGAGAGCGGGGAAGAAGCCTATTGAAGGCCAGGGCAAGAAGAAGATTATTAGGCCGAGTGCCATAGCTGGGAGTTTGAAAATCAAAGACACCGCCAGCACAGCTCCCAGGCCGCCGAGTCCTAGACCGAGACCAGCACAGTCAGGCTCAGCATCATCGAGCCCAAGAAGGGCGCGCCACCGAGTACAAGGTCGGGTCGAGCGCCGCCGGGCTCAGCAACATCAAGCCCAAGGATGGCACCGCCAAGTACCTGAGCGTCCCAGCTAGCCGCGCCAGGAGTGGGGCCAACTAGGACAAAAACACCACCGCCAACTGCCACGCCGTCCAGCCCGACAGCCGGCAGCAGTCCACCGCCGACATCAGGAGCCCCCAGGTGTAGGCTCAAATTCTCCAAGAGGTATGTGACTTCAAGTCTTCCGAAAGTCCTGTTCAGCATTATGGTGTGTTGATGTCTGACTCATCGTGCAGGAAGCGCGCCAACATCGATCTCAAGGAGAGCATGCCGACTGCTCCCATTATAGAGCCAGCCCCAGCTGAGCCAGCACCAACAAGCGCATCTACTGAGCCGGTGACCACCCCAGTCACTGAGACCGAGGTTGTCCCGACTGCAGGGCCGCTAACACCGGCTGACCAAGGGGCAGATAAAGAAGCCATTGCCCCAGCCCCCGAGGAGATCCTCAAAGCCCCAGTAGCCGCTGAGTCGGGGGCCGGGACCTTGTCGCCGTCCATGTCGTCGCCATCTTCAGAGGAAGCGAACCTCCCTAGGCTTGAAGCCCCTCCCCGCAAGTTCCCGAGAACCTTCCACTAGGTGACTCCCAAGGGGACTGCAAAGAGTTATGAACACGACGAAGTGGCGGCGGAGATGGAGCGCGAGATGCTACTTCGTGCTGCGATTGCCACGTCCCGGGGGGTCTAGGTATGTAGCGAGTCTTGCAAAGTTGAGTCCCTGACGATTTCCTTTGTCTCTGGTGTTCCACCGATTGACTCTACTTTGCTTTATTTTTTCCCGAGCAGAAGATTGTAGACCGCTCGGAGAGGATGAACGAAGTCCTGACCTAGCTTGCCCCTCAACTCCAGCAATTAGGCCAGCTCCAGACCTCGAAGGCCAAATTGGAGTGGTTGAGCCAGGAGAGGGAGGCTTGGCTGAGGGGAGCCATTGACCAGCTCAGAGATGAGAACTAGGCTCTGGCCAAGAAGATCGGAAGTAAGTCTTTCGTATTTGTCTTCCTAACTAAATCCCATGCATATTTCTCCAACTTTGTTGTTTCTCGACTGCCCAGTTGTGTCCTAACTGCAATCTCGGGTTCTTGACCATTCTGATGTGCAGCCCTCGAAGCCGAGGTGAAGACCCAAATAGAGGGGGAATCCAAGCTGAAGGAGGCCGAGAAGACCAAAGCTGAGCTCGAGAAGGACAAGGCTGACTTGGAGAAGGCCAACGCCAAACTCAAGAGAGAGAAGGTTGAACTGGAGAAGGCCAAAGCCAAATGGGAGGCTGACTATGAAAGTAAGTCTCCGCTCTTGACAATGATCTTAATCAATCCATTAAGTACTCTGTCTGCAATTTAGCCTAACAAGTTTACTTGTCGATGAACCCGGGTAGCCGCTCGAGCCAATGCCCAAATCCAGCTTCAAGCTTTTGCAGAGGAGATAAAAGTCATCAAGGAGTCACGGGAGATCCTTGCCGAGTCTGTGAAAGGGCTCCTTAACGTAATGGACCCTCACTATGTGGGAACCAACTCCAACACGGTCTCCCAGGTGCAGGCGCGCCTTAATGAAGCCCTAAGTGTCCTGAAGAGGTACTCGGACGAGCGTGTTGTAGTCGGCATGGCCCAAACCCTGGTGATGACCAAGTCCATCCACCCCAGGGTAGATATTGAAGCCATCGAAGAGGGATTCGCCGAGGAGACGACACCTGAGGAGGCGCTAGAGCTGATAACCAAGGCAAGGCCAACAGCAGAGGTGATCACCCGGGACCTGGGTATGTAAGAACAATCCATCATGTAGTTGGTGTCTATAAATTTTTGTAAGGATATGTGTAAATATATGTGCAATGCCGCCAAGCTCGAATTTCTGACTTAGTTATCATTAGCTTTACCCGACTATATAGTCTACGCCGTGTTAGTCTATAGGAACTTAATAAAATCGTTCACCGC
The DNA here is from genome assembly GCA_003991445.1 of Oryza meyeriana var. granulata. Taxonomy (NCBI): domain Eukaryota; kingdom Viridiplantae; phylum Streptophyta; class Magnoliopsida; order Poales; family Poaceae; genus Oryza; species Oryza meyeriana. Next base: position 100,578 of record RYFJ01000711.1, read on the forward strand.
AGAAGGCTATACTCGGGCAAACATAACAAAGTCGTTGTAAAACTTCATAACTTAAGCAAAATAGGCTCGTATATTATTGACGAAGCGCATATAATACATGCAGCCTCCAACTCACTACTCGGTTGGAACAAACAGCGTAGTGAGTCAGAGAAAAACTGTACACATGGGAAAGTATAAAACTCAAGTATAGAAAGGACATAGCTATTCTATATTCCATGAGTTGCTGACAAGGTCACCATCTTCAGTCTTCAGTCTTCAGTCGGTAGGCGCCTGGCCATGTAACCTCGGCTATAATGAACGGCCCTTCCCATATTAGGGATAGTTTATTCCTGTCTTTGGTGGTTTGTATTTTTCTCAAGACGAGATCTCCGACCAAAAAGGCACCACCACGAACATTGCGATTGTGGTAGCGACGCAGGCCTCGAAGATACCTTGCCGACTGGATTGTTGCGATGTCCCTCGCTTCTTCCAACTGATCTAGTTCGACCAATCGGGTATTGTTGGATGTGTCTTCTGAGTAAGCCCGAACTCGCGGAGAGCCAAACTCTAACTCGGTTGGTAGCACGGCCTCGGCACCATAGATTAGAAAGAAAGGGGATTGCCCTGTTGCCCGACTAACCGTGGTTCTAAGAGACCAGTGAACGGATGGGAGTTCTTGTACCCACCGGCCCACATATGGTTGTAGTCAGTCGAATATCCTTGTCTTGATGCCTTGTAACACCATGCCATTGGCACGCTCAACCTGTCCATTGCTCCGCGGATGTGCCACGGAAGCATAATAGATCTTGATGCCGAAATCGTCACAGAAATCTTGAAAGACGCCGCCCGTGAACTGAGTACCATTGTTCGTTACGATGCGGTTAGGAACCCCAAATCGGTATGATATACTCATGATGAAGTCCTTTGTTCTTGTTGCTGTTATGGTAGCAACGGGTTTTGACTCAATCCACTTGGTAAATTTATCCACTGCGATGAACAAGTGTGTGAACCCTCCTGGTGCTTTCTTGAAAGGCCCGACCATGTCAAGCCCTCATACTGCAAAGGGCCAGGAGATTGGGATTGTTTGGAGTTCTTGGGTTGGGAGATTTGTTTGTCGAGCATAGAACTGGCAACCCTCGCATGTGCGAACTATGTCTTTTGCATCTGTTACTGTTGTTAGCCTGAAAAATCCCTACCAGTAAGCCTTTCTGACTAACGTCTTGGATGCGACATGGTTGCCACATATGCCCGAGTGGATCGACTGCAGAATCTGCTTACCCTCCTTGGATGTGACGCAGCGCATGTGGACACCGGATGCACTTCTTCGATACAGGTCTTTTCCGACTACTAGAAAACCTTTGCTTCGACGTTTAATTTGCTCAGTTGGTTGTGATCTTCTGGGAGTTTATCGTCTAGGAGTAATTTGAGAATAGGAGTCCGCCAATCTTGACATATGTTCAGTACTTCATCTGGTGCCGGGGTAGGTTCGCCTCCCGCTGCTCTGGCACTGGTTTTTTCTTGACTGACGGCTCCATAAGTTGCTCGACAAAGATCCCTGTCGGGACCACTTCTCGCTTGGATTCCATGTTTGCCAATTCATCTGCAGCATCATTGTATTGTCTTAGGACATGAGTTATCTCTAGCATCGAACTTGTTTTCCAGCTTTCGGACCTCCTGACAGTACGCCGCCATGGTATCGTCGAGACATGTCCAGTCTTTTATGACTTGGTTGACCACGAGTTGAAAATCTCCACGCACAACCAGTCGACGGATGCCTAGTGATATAGCAATGCGGAACCCGTGGATGAGTGCCTCGTACTCGGCGACATTGTGGGAAGCCGAGAAGTGGATCTGTAGAACGAACTTGAGTTTTTCGCCAGTGGGAGACGTTAGTACGACGCCAACCCCGGCGCCGCCGATTCTTAGAGAACCGTCGAAGTACATTGTCTAGTACTCTAGCTTCGCTGTTGATGTAGGCATCTGAACTTCTGTCCACTCGGCCACGAAGTCGGCTAGAGCTTATGATTTGATTGTTGTCCGTGGCTGAAAGGTGATGTCGAACGCCATCAACTCGAGCGCCCATTTAGTGATTCGGCCAGTGGCCTCGCGGTTATGCAGGACGTCTCCGAGTGGATATGATGTGACCACGATGACTTGATGCGATTGGAAATAGTGCACCAGCTTCCGGACAGTAATGAGTAGGCCATAGAGCAACTTCTGGACCTGCGGATATCTCATCTTCGAGTCGGCAAGGACCTCGCTGACAAAGTAGACTGGCCGTTGAATCTTCTATATGTGACCCAGTTCGGATCGCTCAACCACCAACACCGTGCTGACTACCTGAGTGGTTGTCGCCAGATATAGCATTAATGGCTCTTGGGGCATAGGTGACGCCAACACGGGTGGTGATGTGAGAAATTTCTTGAAGTCTTCGAAGGCTTGCTGGGCTTTGGGAGTCCATTGGAAATTGTCTGCTTTCTTTAGTAGCTTGAAAAAGGGCATGCCCCGTTCGCCTAGTCGGGAGATAAACCGGCTAAGTGCAGCCATGCAGCTTGTTAGCTTCTGGACGTCCTTCTGGCTACTTGGGGGTGCCATGTTCATGATTGCATTGACTTTCTCCGGGTTGGCCTCAATGCCGTGATGCGATACGATGAAGCCGAGTAACTTGCCAGATGGCACACCGTAGGCGCACTTTTCCAGATTCAACTTCATCTTGAATCTTCAAAGATTTTGGAAGGTTTCTTCCAGGTCAGCGATGAGGTCTTCTTTGGACTTGGTCTTGATCACCATGTCATCGACATAGGCCTCCACGTTGCACCCGATCTGAGTGTGTAGACACCGCTGAATTGCTCGTTGATACGTTGCTCCAGCGTTTTTAGACCGAACGGCATAGTGATGTAGCAGTATGCACCAAACAGCGTGATGAAAGACGTCTTTAGGCAGTCCTCCTCCTTTAGGCTGATTTGGTGGTATCCCGAGTAACAGTCGAGAAAGCTAAGAAGTTCGCACCCCCGCGGTTGAATCCACCACCTGATCTATTCTTGGTAGACCAAATGAATCCTTGGGGCACGCCTTGTTTAGATCGGTGTAGTCGATGCACATGCGCCATTTACTGTTTTTCTTCTGGACCAGGACTGGGTTTGCCAGCCAGTCCGGGTGGTAGACCTCTTTGATGAACCCTGCTGTGAGGAGCTTGGTGATCTCCTCCCGAATAGCATCTTTCTGGTCCTGTGCGAAGTGTCGTAGCCGTTGCTTGACTGGCTTGGCGTCTGTCTTGACATTAAGGGCATGCTCAATCACCTCCCTTGGTACGCCCGGCATGTCGGACGGTTTCCATGCGAAGATATCTTTGCTGGCTTGAAGGAAGGTGACGAGCGCGTCTTCCTATTTGGGGTCGAATCCGGTCCTGACTAGAGCAGTCTTAGAGGGGTCGGAAGGATCCATGGCGATCTTCTTCGTGTCAGAGTCCGCTGAGATTCCCGTCTTTGCTGCTTTTTTTTGCCGAAACTTGGTCATTCTCGACTTCAGTTGTGATGGCTTGCCAAATGTTGTTCCATCCAACTGCCGCCTCTTCCGATTGAGCCAACTTGCAACTCTGCTTGTCGCAGGTAAAGGCTTGCTTGACGTCGCTGCGGAGGGAGGGAACTCTGGCTGGCCCGGGCATCTTGAGCACCATGTAGGTATAGTGCAGTATCGCCATGAATTTGGTGAGCGCCGGTCGTCTGAGTATCGCGTGGTACGCAGTCTTGAAGTCGGCGACCTCAAAGCAGATGTTTTCTGTGCAGAAATTATCCCGCGTGTTGAAGGTGACTAGCAAGGTTATCTGTCTGAGGGGAGTTGAAGATAGGCTGGGAATTATCCTGTGGAAGGGCGTTGTACTCGGCCATAGTTCTGGACGAGGAATCTTCATCTCGTCCAGAGTCTTGGCAAATAGAATGTTGAGCGCACTGCCTCCGTCTATGAGGACCTTCTTTAGCTTAATGTTTTTGACGACCGGGTCCAGGACGAGTGGGTAGCATCCCGGGTGTGAAACCCGATCTGGATGATCTGCGTTGTTGAATGTGATGGACATCTCTGACCAGCGCAGATACTGGGGGGGCGTCTGCTATAGAGACCGCGTTGACATCGTGTGCTGTTTGCTTCTGCTTTCGCTTGGACTCATACGCAAATAGCCCTCCAAAGATGTGGTTGAGCTCGGCCTGGGGATCTTGAAAATCATCGGCCAGGCCTGAATCTAGCTTGTCTTTGTCCTTGTCAGCGCCAGATGATGAAGCCTACTCGGAAGCAAACTTCTTGAGTACGAAGCAGTCCTTGGCCGCGTGCTTGCCCTTGGGGTGGAAGGGGCAAGGCCCGTTCATAACCTTCTGGTACTCGTTGTTCCTTGGGGGTCGCGACTGGGTCTGCTCCATGTTGGCCACCTTGTTGTCCAACTTCCGCTTGCGGCTGCCGGATTTGTTCTGTAATGGCTCATTGTCGGCTTTGGCCTTTTGGACCTTCTGTTGGGACTCTTTCTTCTCGTCGAGGGCCTCTGCAACCGCCTCAGCTGAGTCGGCGTATTTATTCGCCATATCGAAGAGGGCCCTGACGGAGGTTGGTGGCTTTCGAGTGAATTTTGCGATGAACGGGGCATCCTTGACTCCCTTGCGGAAGACAGCGATGACGACCTCGTCCTTAATCATCGAGATGGAATTGCGCTTCTCGGAGAACCTTTTGATGAACTCACGGAGAGACTCGTTCTTCCTCTAGTGCAGTTGATAGAGATCGTGCTCGGAAGACGGCCGCCCATAAGTCCCCTGGAAGTTGGCTATAAAACGTTCCCGGAGTTCTCCCCAGGAGCCGATTGATCGTCTTGGGAGCCCTGTTAGCCATGTCCTCACTGAGTCGGCTAGTGCGACCGGGAGGTAGTTAGCCATGGCTTTATGATCACCTCCGGCAGCTCGGATTGCTAGAGTATATACGATGAGCCAGCACTCGAGGTTAGTCTTGCCATCCAATTTCTTGATTCCTGTAGGCTTGAAGCCCGACAGCCAGTTGACGTCTTGTAGCTCCCGGGTGAAGGCTGGTACGCCTTCATCTTCATGAGGGCTCCGGCTCCTACCACGGCGGTTAAACCGTCCGTGGTGAAGACCGAAACGCTCGTGCTCGTCCTCCAGCTGGCGTCGCTCGTCATCTTCGCGTTGACGGTGCCGAGCATTAATGTCTTGGTGGAGATCACGTTGCAGTCGGACTCGGAGGTCTTGGTTGAACCGGCGATCATTCTAGGGACGCCGCCGATTGTTGTTGTTGGTGTTGCCGAGTGATGTTTGCCGTGACTCCTCGTGCGGCTAACTTGAGCCGGCCGCCCGGTGTCGTGCTGATGTGGATGAGATTGCCACTAGAGAACCCGACCGATTGGTCGGTACATGTGTATCACCCGACTGCTGGTGCTGCTGACATGCGGCAACTGTGATCATGGCTTCAATTTTGGCAATAGTCGGGGTGGCCTGATGATCAGGCCCGAGCTAGAGTGTGTCCAGTAGAGTTGCAGCGGCCACGACATTCTGTTGAGGCGTGACGAAGACGTCGTGGCCGCCGACTCTAGTCCGGAGGATCTGTTGCTGAACGATTCGCCCAACCCTACGTAGCTCGTCGTTGCGAGCCTCGCGCTCTGCTTCCTCTTGTTGCCGTAGTTGGCGTGCCTCCTCTTGTTGCTCCTCTTATAGTCGGCGCACCTCCGGTGGAGGGGTTGAAGCCACGAACGGGGCAAAAGGAAACTCGCCAGACTGGTGTTCGAACCGTTGTCCGACTTGGAGTTGGACTCCGAGTAGTTGATCGGAGTAAGGACGACTCCAACCTCCCTAGATCCAATCTGGAACGGCTCTGGGCCATGTCCGAACTGAAGCATAGAGGATCGGGTCCGCCGCGTGGGATGTAGATCCACGGCATTGCCAGGTCTGCATGGGAGATTGACGATCTCTCTCCTTCCTAGCCCGACCCGGGCTGGCTCAAGGCCTAGCGCGAGTTGGACACCGAAGGAGAGAGTTGTCCCGAGACCCGGGCAGGTGGTAGATCGCCACAGCGAATCGACGAGGGTGGCTGCAGCGTCTTGTGGGCCGACTGGCGCGAAGTCAGTTGGTTCCTCGGCCGGTTGGATCAGGTCTGCATCGGCCAAGGTGAGATTGCCGAACATGTCAGTGACGAAGTCGAGGCTTCCAAATGAGATTGTATCACCGGGGGAGAATTTGCCGCCGTCGACTCCGGTTGCTGGATCCATCGAGTTCATGCCCTCGGGGGGCGCCCTGCCTCCCCTTATATACTGGGGGAGAGGGGTACAAGGTAGGAGTCCCAGCCGGATTACGGCCAAGGGATCTCCTCTTAGAGATATAACCTACCCGACTAGGACTGTATATTTCTTATCATACACGGCAAAGTCTATCGGGTTCTATCATATATCTAATTACAAGGTTAGGCCCATCCTCTAACCGAGTGGCCCATATGCTTGTCATGAGGTACCCGGGGCCCATGGCCTCCACACCCGGGCCGACCCAACTCCATCACACCCATCCTCACCATCGGTGCCTAGGAGAGGGAGAAGAGATGCTACAAGCCCAGCCATTGCCCACGCTGGCTTGTGGAATATACGATTAATTGCCCAAGGGGTTCCTGTGAACCGGTCCTTAATTGCCATGGGTGCGACCAGCAAAACCATGCACCCATAGCCCACCTTTCGAGTCAAATTTTAGTAATTTAAGAGTAACATATCCAAAGTTTTATTTTCCCGACATAGAGTCGAACCAAGAAAGTAATTGATTTTATTTAATTCCCAAGAGAACTAATAGCTTCTAAGCATGGCTAAGCATCCTAAGAATAGTATTCTAGTCATGTTGTTATCCAAGTGACAAGGAACAAGGTTCAATGTCTAAGGCATAGTCTTATCAATATATGGGTCATAAACCATACCACATGAAATAATAAAAACATGCATGTTTAGTTAAATAAACAAAATATTTTAGCAAAATGTAGGTACAAAATGATCAAGATTACAGTGTGACTTGCCTTGCTCCGGCTCGACGTACTCGGCTATGACCTTGTACTACACGGAAGAGTCACCAGTGTCGGATTCAATAACACACAATGCACAAACAATTAAAAACAGTACATGTGCGCAATCAAACATGAGTTGAAAATATTTTTAATAAATTCTTGGCATTTTTCTAGATTTAATGAAATTTGAATGGACTTAATCGGAGTTCGTATAAATTGGTTATGAATTTTCAAAGTTTGACTGCGATTTCCTATACAAATTTAATTATTAAATGATTTATGGAGCAATTAATTGAATTAATGCGTCACCGGACCCCGGGAGCTAGCGCCGATAGGCGGGCCCCATAGGTCAGCGACACAGGAGAGGACGGCGCACGGTGGACCGAGTCCACCGCGGCCCTAGCAGGAGGTGGCCACGTGGCTGCCACGCGGCAGCCACGATGGCCGACGGGCCGACGCGGCGCCCGGGTGGCGCCGACGTGGCAGGGAAGCGGGGGCGCCACGTGGTCAGTCCGGATCTGCCCAGAGGCAGATCGAACGGTCCCGGACGAATGGCGGCTCGCCCCTGCTGGCACAGCCGTGCCGCGGCGGGGCGAGCGGCCCGATAGTCGCCACCGGCGACCATTCGGCCCCCGGAGAACGGCGGCAAGCCGTGGGATGGGACGAGCAAGAGAAAGGAGTGCTCACCAAGGGGTTTGTGATGGCCGGAAGGTGGTGAACGGCGGTGAACAGAGGAGATAGGCGGCAGCGGAGCTTCGGGTTGTCGATGCTGACGGGATTCCGGCGGCGCTGAGGAGCAACGGGGGTGCGAACATCGTTGAGAAGGGCCTGGAGATGGTGTAGAGCAGATTAGCAGAGAAAAAGGCTAGGAGAGGTGGCAAAATTCTGTGGCCGAAGACCGGCGGAAAAGCTCACCGAGGAGGACGACGGTGACAATGGGCCTCCGATGGCGTAAAGGCTCTCGGATGCGGCAGCCGGGCACCGCACAAGTGCGGCGGAGCTGGTGGTGGCGAGCGTGTGGTCTGGCTACGGCTACGGCTACAGCGGCGGCGGCAGGTGGCTGAAGGCAATGGAGCGTGGCGGCGGCTCTAGATCACGTGGCGGGGGGTGCTAGGGAGCTCGGGAAGCGTTAGCGTTTGAGGGGAAAGAAAGAGGAGAGGAGGGCAAAGGGTTTTAAGGGCTCAAGCGGGCAAGATCGTGGCCAAAACGGCTCCATTTTGCACGGGTGAGAGGGCGGCGGCTGCGGCATCGTGTGTGCAATTCTCGCGCGAGAGGGGGTGACGGCGCCGGAGGTCATGGGGGAGTGGGCGAGGACCATGTCCTCTGCCGTTTGAACCAAGGACGGGCACGCAGGGAGCCGAGGCGAGGCGTCGATCGAACGGCGGAGGGGAATTTCTCCTCCGCCCGATCCAGATGAAGGAAAGAGAAGGAGCTAATAGGCAGGCCCAGCTTGTCAGTGGGAAGGCGAGAGAGCGAGCAAGTGAGGCAGCCTGACGTGCCGGCCCCACGGGACAGCGAGAAGGGGAGCGGGCGAGCGACCGACAGGTGGGCCCATGGCAAGGCGCGCGCGCGAACCGCGTGCCAAAGCCGGCACAGTGTTGGGCCACAGCCCAGCAGGAGGGAAAATAGGAGAAAAAGGGAAAAAGAGAAAGGAAAGAAAAGAAAGGGATTTTCCAGTGCAAATATAATTCCGATAATCGTTTTTGATTTATTAAAAATACTTTCTGTGCTCTGAAAATTTCAATAAAAATCCTGTTAATATATTTTGGCAAGAGAAATATAAGAAAAATATTCCTAGCCCAGATAATTAATTATTTTACATTTTTCACCTTTAATTATTTTGTTTGGCCATTTTAATTTATTTTTCTTGGATATATTTTATGTGGCTCTTTTTAAGGGGAAAATTTTAGGGTGTGACAAACCTACCCCTTAAACGGAATCTTGTCCTTGAGATTCGGACGTGCTGGCGAAGAGGTGTGGATAGGCGGACTTCAATTCATCCTCTCGTTCCCACGTGGCTTCTTCCTCTGAATGATGACTCCACTGTACCTTACAGAACCTAATCACCCGGCTTCAGGTGTTTCTTTCACTGACCTCCAAGATCCAAATTGGCTTCTCTACGTAGGTGAGGTCTTCCTGGATCTCGATCTATTTCGGATCGGCCTGTTCTGCTGGTATCCTCAAACATTTCTTCAGTTGTGACATGTGGAACACGTCGTGTATACCTTCCATTGAAGCTGGGAGGCCCAACTAATATGCCACTTCACCTTTATGAGCTAGCACTTGGTAGGGTCCCATGAAATGAGGTGCTAGTTTCCCTTTGGTTTGAAACCGGTGTACTCCTCGGAGTGGCGTGACCTAAAGATACACATAGTCTCCTTCCTCGAAACTTAGATCCCTACAACGGTTGTCGGCGTAACTCTTCTGTCTGGATTGAGCTGTCTTTAAGCGCTCCTGTATTATGGCTACTTTCTCTTCTACCTCTTTGAGTGCGTCGGTTCCAAATACTTGGCATTCACCCGTCTGATCCCAGAAAAGGGGTGTACGGCACTTCCTGCCATACAGAGCTCCGAACGGCGCCATCTGCAAGCTGGCTTGGTAGCTGTTGTTGTACGAGAACTCGGCATAGGGTAGGCTCTTATCCCATGTCCCTCCAAAGTCCAACGCACAAGCCCTTAACATATCCTCCAATATCTGATTGACTCTTTCAGTCTGACCATCTGTTTGTGGGTGATAAGCTGTGCTGAAGTTTAGTTGAGTTCCCAGTTCTGCTTGTAACTTTTGCCAAAACTTGGAAGTGAACTGGCTACCACGGTCGGATACAATCCTCTTGGGTACTCCGTGTAAACACATTATGCGAGCCATATAAAGCTCTGCCAGTCTTTTACCCGAATATGTTGTATGCACAGGGATGAATGAGCAACCTTGGTGAGTCGATCAACGATTACGCAGATTGAGTCATATCCTAAAGATGTGCGGGGCAAACTGGTGATGAAGTCCATCCCGATCTCTTCCCACTTCCACTCTGGGACTTTGAGCGGCTGTAAAAGCCTGGCAGGCCGTTGGTGTTCTGCTTTGACTCACTGGCATACATCACAAAGTGCCACAAATTCTATGATTTCCCTTCTGATGCTAGCCTACCAAAACTTTGTTTTGAGGTCTTGATACATTTTAGTGCTTATGGGATGAATGGAGTATTGCATCTCATGAGCTTCCCGGAGGATTAAATCCTTGAGTTCCTTGTTTTCTAGGACACACAAACGTTCACCCATCCATACTGTCCCGTTTTCATCTTTCGTGAAACCCTGGGCTTTTCCAACTCTCATGTTTCTCTTGAGTTCTTTGATCTCTAGGTCATTTGCTTGTGCCTCGCGAACTTGATTAAAGAGTGTAGGCTAGGCCTCTAGGGCTGCCATGAATCCATGATCGACAATGCCCAGATTTAAGTGTTCGAATTCCTGCTACATTTCCTTGCACAATGTCTCTGCTCGAGCAGTGTTGCAGTAACCTTTCCTGCTCAAAGCGTCTGCCACGACATTGGCTTTTCCCGGGTGGTAGTGTATTCCCATATCATAATCTTTAATCAATTCCAGCTACCTTCTTTGACAGAGGTTCAGGTCAGGCTGGGTGAATATGTATTTCAGGCTCTTGTGGTCTGTGTAGATCTCACTGTGGTTACCAATAAGATAATGCCGCCAAATCTTCAAAGCATGGACCACTACAGCCAATTCCAAGTCATGTGTCGGATAGTTGCCCTCATGGGGGCGTAACTGACGTGATGCATAGGCTACCACTCTGCCTTCCTGCATCAACACGCATCCTAGCCCTTGGCGAGATGCATCACAGTATACCTGGATGTCTTTCTTGGGATCGGGCAAGATTAGGACCAGTGCCGAAACTAACTTCCTTTTGAGTTCTTCAAAGCTACGGCTGCACTCGGTTGTCCAGACAAACTTTACATCTTTCTTCAACAATTGAGTCATGGGTCTCGCAATCTTTGAGAAGTTCTCGATGAACCAGCAGTAATACCCCACAAGTCCGAGGAAACTCCGCACTTGTGTCACTGTCTTGGGTGGTTTCCAATTGGTAACAGACTCCACGTTCGTTGGATCCACATCAACTTCTTGGGCAGTGATGATGTGTCCGAGGAACTGCATTTCTCTCAGCCAGAAGTCGCATTTGCTAAACTTGGCATATAACTGGTGTTCTCTCAACTTTTTGAGAATCAAACAGAGATGTTGCTCATGCTCTTCGGTTGATTTCGAGTAGTTCAGGATATCATCGATGAAAACCACCATAAACTTGTCCAGAAACTCCATGAACACCTTGTTCATCAGATTCATAAAGAAGGCTGGTGCATTTGTCAGTCCGAATGACATAAAAGTGCACTCGTACGACCCATACCGAGTGGTGAAAACTGTCTTCGGTATATCCTCTTCCCGGATCCTCAGCTGATGATAGCCTGATCGCAGGTCTATCTTGGAGAAGACGGTGGTACCCTCTAGTTGATCGAAAAGATCATCAATCCTTGGCAAGGGGTATTTGTTCTTGATGGTGACATCATTTAGTGCGTGACAATCCATGCACATCCGCTTTGTTTTGTCTTTCTTTTCCACGAAGATGACTGGTGCTCCCCAAGGCGATGTGCTTGGTTAGATGTACCCCTTTTGTAGCAGATCGTCGACTTGCTTCTTGACTTCTGCCATCTCATTCGGTGCCATTCTGTATGGCCTCTTGTATATTGGCACTGTTCCTGGCGCCAAATCAATCCTGAACTCGATTTCCCTTTCTTGTGGCATCCTCGGTAGATCTTCCGGGAACACATCCGGGTATTCCCTTACTATCGGAATGTCCTCTATTTTCCTTTCTAGCTTCGTTTCACTTTCAACTTGTTGCTCTGCTGCGACCAGGTTCAAGCTCACTTCCTACCTCTATGGCACTGGTGATTTGAAAATAACCGCCTTTCCTTCCGAACTGGTTACTGTTACGGTACGATCGGCGCAGTTGATCACTCCTTTGTGTCGGGTCAACCAATCCATTCCTAGGATGATAGCTAAGTCTTTGGATTCCAGGAGGATGAGAATAGCTAGAAAGGGTGATCCTTGGATTTCTAGACTCACTGAAGGGCTATAGTAAGCTGTGGTGATGCGGTTCCCAGGTGTATGAACCCGCATAGGGATCTTAAATTCCACTACCTTTATCCCATGTGTCCCCATAAATTTTTTGGATATGAAAGAATGTGTTGCACCAGAATCAAAAAGTACGGTTGCAGGTATTGAGTTTACGAGGAACATGCCCAGTACCACTTCTGATGTAGCCTGCACCTCTTCCGTGGAGACATGATTAACATGCCCCTTTATCACCTGTTGGTTGGCGTTGGGGTCCTGGGTAGCTTCTGGCCTAGGTCCCATTCGTTTCGGCTTCGGGCATTTGTCGGCAAAGTGGCCCGGTTCATTGCAGTTGAAGCAGATGAGGGTCTTGCCCCCGCTGTCTTTTCGTGGCTGACTCTGCTACGCTGGCGCCATTGGTAGGCCCAGAGCAGGATGACGGTTGTGATGCCCGTTGTGGCTGCTGTTGCCTCCGAAGTGCCCTGGGTGGAACGGATGCTGCTGGCGGACAATCATGGTGGAAGGTCCACCCTGATGCCCCAGCATCACCCGTGGCCTATGGTGCTGCCCCTGGTAAGCTCAGAACTAGGCCGCCTTTCTCTTGTGGTCCATCTGGTTGTGCTGATTTTCCTGGCGGATCGCCTTATCCACCAGTTTCTCGAAGTCTGGATAGTCACTTGAGAGGAGCTGGTTAGTCAGCTCATCATCTAGTCCGTCCAGAAACTTCTCCTATCTCTCCGCATCTGTGCGGACATCCTCGGGCGTGTAGCACGCCAAATGGTTGAAGTCATGGAGGTACTCTATGACAATCCTGTTTCCCTGCACCAACTCCCTGAACTCCCTCTTCTTCTGTGCCGCGATTCCTGCCAGAATTTGAGACTTTCGAAAGTTGTGGCAGAATTCAGCCTAGGTGACCTCGGTGGTAGCAGTGCGGGTCACAAGGAAATTGTCCCACCAAGCTAATGCGAGACCTTGGAGCTGGTGGGTTGCAAAGGCGACCTTTTCCTAATCGTTGCACTGGAGGAGGTTGAGCTTCTTCTCGATTGCCAACAGCCAGTTGTTGGCGTCCATGGGGTTGGTGGTGCTAGAGAAGGTTGGCGGCCTAACCCTCAAAAACTCAGGCAACTTTGACTAAGGAGAGATGGCCGGGATGTGAGGTTGCTGGTGCTACTGCTGCAGATTGTTTTGCTGCATTTGCTGCATCATAATCGCCAACATCTGGTTCTGGTTGGCCAGAACCTATGCAAGCGTCAGGTTTTCCGATAGCAGAGGTGGCATGTGATTGGGAGCCCCAGGGTTCTGGGGTGCTCCATCCTGCTGGTTGGTAGCACTGGCGTCACTGGCAGTGCGATTACCGTTCCTTGTGTTCACCATCTGAAGGGAATAGCAGTGGAAGGGAAGGAGAAAAAATAGGGGGACTCAGAAACAAGAGTGATAATTAAATGGCTGAATTAAATTAACTGAAATTTATAGATGGAAACATGAGAAAAACCAGTTCAACTCCTAATTACGGTGGACACACCACAACATACGGTATGCCACCAACTAACCCCAAGCAAACATCCTAACATTATAACTAATCATGAAATCAAACTAAGAAAAATGATGAAAACTAAGGACGACGTGCCTAGTGCTCTGAGCGGCTCCTGCGGTCGTCCGAGTTGTACTCCAGCTCCTGCTTGTCGCCCACCTCGTCGTCGGTGCGGCTCCTGGATCCTCTCACGTAATCCACACTCCCATGATCCGAGGAACTAGCCTCACTACGGGTGCGGGATCCGCTAAAGGAGCTGCTGTCGTCGGTGGAAGTGAAGCCCCCGTGGATGCTGGTGCCTCCCTAAGAGCTGTCGTCGCTCGACAACGCGCTGATCATGCCGCCCGTCGGTGCTGGTGCCGATGCTAGAGTTGGAGCGGGCGCTGGCGCTAGAGCGGGTGCTGGTGGCGGTGAATGTGGCCCATTCCTAGGGGCCAACTAAACCTGCACCGAAGGAAGGGTCCTCTTCCTCGGGGTCAGATGAATCCTAGCCCCACCGGGTGGTGGCTATCCCTTTAACTCCGCGACCTCCTTCTTCAGGCGGTCGATCCTGTTTTGGAGACCAATGATGGTCATCCTGTTGGCATCCTCCCTGTCTTGGGCTGCACGCACATAGTTGGCGTGCATGTAGTCCATGGCCCACATCGCCCGCCTCATGTGGACAATGGTGGTGTCGTTCTCGTCATCAGCTGGCTGAAAGGTGCTGTAGACCTGGTAGGGAGCTCGGCTGGGGAGGTAGCAGTAGGCGATGCTGCGGAGGGTAGAATGGTGCCTCCGGTGTAGCTCTCCGATCAGACAGAAAGCTGCCTCCTAGCAGGCGTGATCGTAGGTACGCCCGCCGATCTTGACCTCCATAGCAGGTAGGAGGTACAGTTCGCCTGGCAACTCTAAGCGAACCCGGTGCGGGAGCTCACCCTCCATGGGCTCCACGGCAGTATACTCTGGGGCATGGCTGTACCCCAATGTGAAGCTCATCATTCGAAGTTCCTCAACAAACCTACCGATGTTTGCGCCGCGCTGGTTGGGGAGACTGTCCATCTATAGAAGGCAAGGAGGGAGAATCAATGTATGCTCAAATCCAAATAAGTGAACAGTAAATAATTTGAGAATAAACAACAATTTTATGCATGAAATAATTTTGTATGTAAACTTGAGACCGACAAATTAATACAGTAGAACCAACTAGTACCGAATAAATTTTAAATAATAATTGCAAAGCAAGTAGAAATATTTTATGCATGCCTTAAATCATGCATCACCCCGATACCCAATGTTTTTCCAAAGTTTGGACTCCTATGCCATAACCCTGAGTAAAATTTCCACCCCAAACTTGGCCCGACTCCAAAAATTTCAATCAAATAAAAGGTCAAGATTTTATCCCAATTCCAGAACAAAATTCTACTTTCTCGAAATAACTCCAAGTGCAAGAAGCATATGCAAATGGGAATTTTAGAGGGCTCTTAGGGTTTCCATTTAGCTGGTTCGACGGTCAAGCTCAGCTCTGATACCAACTTGTAACGTCCAAAAATTCACCACCGAAATTCTGAACATTCACGTGTAATAAATACCTATCAAGGAAAGCTAGGGTACACAATTCCAAGTTGCCATACAGAGTGCGTCTTACAAACAGAATAAAACTATATTACATTAATGCAGTGGTAAAGAAAAAGAAAGCCTATATACAGCTAGACAAGCGGAGGCTTCGAATCCACATGCATCTTGATGGCAGAGCCAGCCTAGTCCTCTAGTTGATCACCATCAGATGCGTACTCCACCACTGAGAGGGGGAAAGGAGCAAGGCTGAGTACCACCCACAGTACTCAACAAACCACACCCACAATTATGCACAATGCACAGGGGCAAGGATAGGCTAGAGGTTTATTTGCGTAAAAGCAGTTGTAAATAGTAGTAGTTCGCAAACGGTAAAAAGGTTGATTAATTGAATAATATTAATGCCCCACTGATTAACGTTACACCACGATAACCAGGCCCAACCATCCACCTGAACTACACCAGTTCCATTAAGTCAAGTTAATTAAGTACAGGTAAGACTAATCACGAAGAGTCTTGACCAACATGCCCATAACCGCGGGCGTGGCTATTCGAATAGTTTTAACTCTGATCAGATGTGTACAACTATACCCACAAGACACAGCCCCACACACGTTCCCGTGTGCCGGCATATCACCACGACACCCCACGAGAGGCTATGACAGGACCATTCACGCAACCTCTCCCTAACCATCCACACCACGTTGAGGTTGCACCTACCAACAGGGCACACCATATCGGCCAGGCTACCTGTCACGCCCAGAAATTCACTAGAATCTCCAAAGCTAATTTGTGCAGTAAATCCTCGTCCAGGAATCAGCCGAGGTACACAAATTGACAATTTGATAAACATAACCAAAACGAAATAACGATAAATACTTACAACAGAGGCACTTAGTCCTCACACAGAAGAAAACAGCAGCGGAACGACAACTAGCGTAGCTTCAGCACCAAGCCACAGGCAGCTCAACTGGGGTATAAGCCAAACACCATCTTCTCCTCCACGCAAAGCTTCACTCTAAAGATTGCAATAATGCAAGACTGAGTACCACCCACCGTACTCAACAAGCCACACTAGGGAATACAATGTAATGCAACGGGATACCAAAGGAAAGGCATAATATGGCTTATTTGCATAAAACAGCATTTAAAACATTTGCATTCGAAATCATTAAAAACAATATAGTTTAATTAATATCAGTATTGAATCAACCACTGAACAGCGCTCCAACGCAGTTCAGGCCCAAACCAAAACTCCTCCAAACAGGAGCTATCCATATTCCATCATTTATCATCATTATTAAACAGTGTGGGACTAATCACAGAAACATTGCTAGGCCGCTCATTAACCGCGAGCACGGCTATTCGAATAGTTTTACTCTTGCCAGAGATGTACCAATTTACCCACAAGACACAATCTCAACATCATGTTAGCCATGCGTCGCGATACTCGAAAGTACCCGAATAGAGATTGTGATAAGACCCTCCATGTAATCCACACAACAAGGAAGCCACCCGCTGGACCACCAGTCTCCGGTAGGATTGATCAGATACCTCGGCTGGGAGACGATCCAACGCCCAAGACATGGACTTATTGACGCAGCCATGGTGGTCTTATTGACACAGCCACAACACACCATGGTGGACCCCGGTTGAACGTACTACACATTGGATCCTACCATTACCCATGCTGGCTTGTGGTTAGCACGAGTATTGCTTCGCAACAAGTAGTCCGCGAACCGGTCCTTAACTGTCATGAGCACCGCTAGCAACAAACACAACCCTGGTGCTCACAACCCACCATTCAGTCAAGTTTTAGTTGACATAGTTAATTAATCAACCACGACTCACTGTCGTGAAAATATAGCCATTAATCCATAATTAGTCATAAATGAGTCATTAATTACCCACATAAAATGACACTATAGTTTCTAGACATGGCTAAGCAAAATCCTAAATAATCTAGCCAGATAAATAATTAAACATCTAGCTAGTCAATATTATTACCCGGGGTATCAAGGTACAGATATCAACATCAAAATGGCCATAATTATCAATGGAGATTGGATAATAAGTAAATACCCATAATAATGTCATTTGAAAACATTTCATGCAATAACTTTAAAATAAAATAGGTTTCACAACTGGGATCAACATGCTCAAGGAGATTGTTGTGTGACTTGCCTTGCAATCGCAAAAGTCTTCAAATACTCTTCCGAACTCTTCCGCAGACTCCGAAGTCTTCCGAATCGACGATAGTACGCAACTACACGTAAAACGATAACAAACCCTAAGAAACTCCAAATAAACAATACATAAAAATACATAAACAAGTGAATTATGATTTTAGATAATTTAGGAAGAATAACGGGTCGATTCGGACTTCAAACGGAAAAGATACGGCTTTCGGAATATTGAATTCAGAATGAATCCGAAAAGAATTGAAAAGGAATATTCTCTAGAATATTCACTGGATTTTCGGATTAGAATAATTATTTTAGATAAATGCTGAGATATGGGATCCATGATCAGTGACCAGGCGTATGGTGGACTGATGACTTGACGACATGTGGTGATGAGATGGCTGTTAGTAATCCGATGGTTCGAATTTGATCGGGATAGATCGAATGGACAAGGTGGACTCAGGGTTTTTAATGGAGATTCAATGGCTCGGCTTGACTTTGGGGATACGGATGACTGAAGTGTCACCGGATTAAAAGTGTGGGGCCCAGTCGTCATTGGCATAGAAGAGAGGAAAGCACCGAGCTCACAGAGCAGAGACTCATGGCTGGCTCGAACAGGAGCCCACGGCAATGCCGTGGCAGAAGAGAAGCTCGGCGGCGCGTCGATGTCGATGGCAGGGAGGATGGCGTGGCGCCGGGTCGGCGATGACAGACTGGTGGCGGCAGGCGGCGACGACAGTAGCCGGCGGCAAGGGCGGCGGTTTCTGATACGAGGACGACGGTCCGACGACGACCGCCCAGATGGAAGAGGAGAAAAAGGGCTGCCGGCTCGGGGAACGGCAGTTCGACGGCAACGCTCGATGGAGGCAGATGGGTGACCAGGACACAGATTGACGACGGCGTTGACGACGCACTGGCGATGCGCCAAAGGGAAACGGGTTCCGACTACAGAGAGGAGGGGAAAAGGGATAGAGTCGGCAGTGACGGCGGTCGGGCTCACCAGCGGCTGGTGAAGTTGACGATGCCGACGGCGGCTTTAGGCCTTCCAGCGATGGCCGACGATGGGACGACGTCGGAGTATGGGCAGCGGCGGCAGCAGCACCACCTGGAGAAGACGACATCAGGGCAGCACCACGGCATCGGGACGACGGACGGCAGCGGACGCCGAGGGGCGCCGGAGGAGGAAAAGAAGGTGGAAGCGTCGGGGACGACGGTGGATGCTCACCGGCGACGGGCGGTAGGCAGGGATGACGACGACCACGGTGACAACAGGCAGAGGAGGAGGGAGGCGGCTACGAGGATGCTCACCGTGAAGAGACGACGGCGACGACGGCTTGGGGTCTCCCAGTGACGGCCGACGTCGGAGGAGACAGCGACGGTGGCAGATGAGAAACAGGGGCGGCTCCGCAGGCGACGGCGCTAGGAGCGGAAGAGGCAGCGGCTCCGGCGGAGGCAGCAGAGGCAGGGCGGCGACGGCTGGGAGCAGCGCAGGGCGCCAGCGCGGCGGCAGGCGTAGACGGCGGCGCGGCACGACGGGGTGGCGGCGGCGCTGGCGGGGAGAGCGGCGACGGCGCACGGGAGCAGCAGAGGGGCGGCGCGACTAGGGTGGCGGCGGCTAGGGCACGCACAGCGCGTGGCGGCTGGCCTTATAGGGGAGAGGATTCCGGGGCAGCACGGGCGACGGCGCACGCGGATTCGGCGGCGGCAGGCGCAGAGAGGAGGCGCAGGCGCTGGCTGGGAGAGCGGGCTGGGCCGGCGGCGGCGTGGGCCGAGGTCGGGCGCGGGAGGCGGCGCTGGGCCGGGAGCGGCCTGGGCAGCTCGGCTGGACGCAGAGAGTGACAGAGGAGCAAGAAGATAAACAAGAAAAGAAAAGGAATGAAGGGAAAATAAAAGAGGAAAGGGAAAAAGGAGTGGGGTTTTGTGAACTATTTTTAGAACTTAGGATTAACGAGACATTTTCGGAATCGAAATATTCATTTAGAATAGAGGAGACCAAGGGGTTTTAGGATGAAACGACTATTCTGAATATTGAGGATATATACATTCATACATATATATATACGTATATATACATAGGTATAAATATATATATTGGGAATCGAACAGTATTTGGAAGCAAATAGAAAAAGAATATATGTAGTGGGGATCCGGGAGACGGAATATATTGTGGGATTCGGAGAACACTTGGAGGAGATTAGGAAACGGAATATACTCTGAGAGGTTCGGGAAACAAAGGGTATTTTATCAGGGAGTATTTAGGGAAATCGGATCTCGGAATAATTCGGGAATCCGATAAAATTGGGAATTATTTTGCAGAGATCAATAGTTCGGATTATTCGAGCATAATTGAACTTCCCAAGATATGTGAATATTTTGGAGATGCGGGAAATTATAATATTTTCCCGGGAACTGGAAAATGGAATATTCCAAATAAAATATTTTGGGATTAGGGAATTGACAAGGGTGTTTTATTGGGACTGGAATTTGGAGAAATCTCAGACGATTGGGGATTTGGATTCATTTTGACAAAAAGGAGTTTAAGGGAATATCTGGGATTTATCTCAAAGGGAAATATAAATATTTCGAATACAAAGGATCTCGGATTAGGAGTCCAAAAGAGTTCTAGAGTTTCAAAAATGAATAAATCCGGTAATCTCCGAATTTAGGTTTTTGAGGTGACTTTAGGGTTCTGGGAGCGACACAAAACCCTAGAGGAAAAGGAGTCAGAGTTCACAATGAACGGAGAGACTTCAAAGGACTGAATCAGAAACGACCCGAACAGGGGGAAAGAAAAGGAATTTATTTTATATTTATTTAATTACTTTAGTGATCTTTATAGCATTAAAATTAATTCTGTAGCTCCGAAGAATCCAAGAAAATTTCAGAGAGTTTATTAAATCACGGGGAATTTACCAGAAGTAAATACCACCACGAAACACGAAGAGTTTATTATTATAAATACTCAAACGCTTAAAATACTCCGACAAAACCCCTGGAATATAAAAGCATCCAAGTATTTATTTAAAGATTTAAACTCGGGATTTTTAATATTGGAAATTTCAAAATTTTATTCAAACTCTTTTCTCAAACAAAAATTTCTAGTGTATTCTTGTATTTCTATTTACCCACGATAATTTTTAATTAAGACGATTTTCTGGGCGTTACACTACCCCCCTTGCGCCACAATGGATTCGGAAGCCGATCAACCCATCCTCGAGCCGACCCAACTCCATCACGCCCATCCTCACCATCGGTGCCTAGGAGAGGGAGAAGAGACGCTACAAGCCCAGCCGTTGCCCATGTACGATTAATTGCCCAAGGGGTCCCGCGAACCAGTCCTTAATTGCCATGGGTGTGACTAGCAAAACCATGCACCCACAGCCCACCTTTCGAGTCAAATTTTAGTAATTTAAGAGTAACATATCCAAAGTTTTATTTTCCCGACATAGAGTCGAACCAAGAAAGTAATTGATTTTATTTAATTCCCAAGTAAACTAATAGCTTCTAAGCATGGCTAAGCATCCTAAGAATAGTATTCTAATCATGTTGTTATCCAAGTGACAAGGAACAAGGTTCAATGTCTAAGGCATAGTCTTATCAATATATGGGTCATAAACCATACCACATGAAATAATAAAAACATGCATGTTTAGTTAAATAAACAAAATATTTTAGCAAAATGTAGGTACAAAATGATCAAAATTAGAGTGTGACTTGCCTTACTCTGACTCGACGTACTCGGCTACAACCTCGTAGTACACAAAAGAGTCACCGGTGTCGGATTCTATAACAGACAATGCACAAACAATTAAAAACAGTACATGTGGGTAGTCAAACATGAGCTGAAAATATTTTTAATGAATTCTTAGCATTTTTGTGGATTTAATAAAATTTGAATGGACTTAATCGGAGTTCGTATGAATTGGTTATGAATTTTTGAAGTTTGTCGATGCTTTGCACCGGCAATAATATTATGGGGCTACTCGGCGACCTAGAATTCGGTGGATTGCAGAGGAACACAAGAGAATTATACTGGTTCAGGCCCTCGATATGAGGTAATACCCTACGTCCAGTTGAGGTGTTATTCTTCTGAGGTGGTTTTTCGATCAATGATCTTGCGTGCCCTCATGGGGCGCCCTGCCTCCCTTTATATACTAGGGGACAGGGGTACACGGTAAGGATCCCAGTCGGATACGACCAAGGGATTTCCTTCTTAGAGATAGAATCCTATCCGACTAAGGCTATGTTTCCTTATTGTACAAGGCACAGCCTGCCGGGTGCTATCTTATCTCTAATTACATGATCTGGCCCATCCTCTATCCGAGTGGCCCATGTGCTGGTAATGAGGTACCCGGGGCCCATGGCTCCCACAGTAGCCCCTGAGACCTTCATAGTTGAGTCACAGCTGATGCCGAGTGCTCATCCTCCACGGTGAAGGTTACCCGAGTGCGATACTCCCGAGTACTCTTTGTCCGAGTAAGTCTTCCCGAGTCCTGCTTCATGTCAGCTGGCAGCGAGGCTATGAAGGGCTTCATGTAGATATATGAATAGTGTGTGCCGAATAGGCGCACCTATTAGGTGTAGCCCCCGACTTTGTGCTTAATTGTGAAGACAATTAAACATAAAGTCAAAGATCTTTAACCTGGAAGTCTTTCCCGAGTAGATTACTACTGGTATATGAGACTCTTCGGTATCATGTCAACCGGAATATAATTTATAGTCTTTTCCGAGTGGCGTCCCACTCAAAAGCTAGACTCTTCCGCATCATGTCAGCGGGAATAAATATTTATAGTCTCTCCCGAGTAGTGCACTACTCGAAAGTTAGACTCTTCAGCGTCATGTCGGCTGGAATAATGTTGCTAATGGCAACTGATGGCCACGCATGTAGGCCGAGTACCACTTTATGAAAATAAATCCATTACGTGGTCAGGTGTTCCCGAGAAAGATACCTGCATCCCCAATTTTAATGAAGACCAGCTTGTGATCCTTGTAAGGATATATCCTCGAGACCTGGTGGATAAAACAGATACCCAAACATATATGTTTAGCAGTAAGGCTTTCATGAAGCATATCTGTTTACCTCATCGGTTCCTGTGGGTAGCACCAGCACTATAATTTCAACTCAGCCTGCGGGCGGCCCACATGGAGCATGCTACTGTAGGAACTCATATCTTGTCGGCCCAATACCGACTGTGCAGGCCTGGGCCCATCTAGTCGGTACAGGCTATAAAAAGATGGGGAGAGAGAAAAAGATTCCGTCGTCTTCCCCAAATCAGCCAATCTCTTCGTCTTCCACCTTCGCGCCTAGCTTTTCGCCTCCCGCCCGGCTAGGGTTAGCAGCAGCCGTTCCCCACCCGGACTCGGGCGATTTCAATCCTCTTCGTTTATTCCAAGCCCCGATTTGCTTTCCCCCAAATCTCACCACCTCCAGTCATGCCGAAGGCGACGAATCCTGCGGGTGCGCCAGGGAGTTCTTGGCCGATCTCAGATTGTGGCTCGGTGAAGCTGAGACGGCTGGAGAGCGAGCTGAAGTTGCCCAGCCAAGAAGTGATCCGTTGGCGGTCGGCGAGGGATGAGTCGAGCCCCAACCCCCGGCCTGGTGAAACGGTAGTTTTCGCCTCTTTCTTTGATCGGGGCTTGTGTCTTCCGTCGTCTGATTTCTTCCGCCGCATCCTTGATTTCTACGGGCTGGAGTTGGTGCATTTAAATCCCAACTCAATCCTTCAGATCTCCATATTCGTTACTCTTTGCGAGTGCTTTCTGGGTGTTGAGCCCCATTTCATCCTCTTCCGACACCTGTTCCATGTCAAGCCCCAACCTTCCAAGAGTAATATCAGTGTGATTGGAGGGGCTGGTCTTCAACTGAGGAGCGATGGGAAGAAAACGTATATCGATTTGCCCTTGAAATCTTCTCTGAAGGGCTGGCACAAGGAGTGGTTTTATTGCGCCGATCTGGCTCCTTCCTTGCGCCCGTTTACTGGTATGCCGCCGGCAGTGTTGCCAAGCTGGTCCTCGGAGCCAACCTTTGAAGAACTGGGCCAGGCACATATATTGCTGACGAAGATAGATGACCTCAAGAAGGCCGGCTTGACAGGGCCTTGGGTGGCTCGTCATTTTCTGACGAGGCGCGTCCAGCCGCTGAAGTTGAGAAGCGCCTTCGGCTGGGCCTTCAAAGGTAAACACGATCCCGACCGAGTGAGCAGCGAGACGGCGGACAAGGGGGCAGTGACCGATACCTTGTTTGGCTACTTCTCCGAAGGGGTGGTTGCCACCGAAGATGATAACCGCCGAGTTGCTGCCTATAGCTTCATCCGACCGCGGACCAAGGTAACCTTCTACCTTCTTCTGTGGTGAACGCCTGTGGGACGGTGATTGTTCAACCTTGCGTGATGGTATCTTGTCGACTTGCTTGTAGTGGCATGAGGAATTTGATGAAGACTCTCGTCCATTGTCGGCGGTCGCGTCGAAGAAGAGGCCGAGGAGTCCCTCTGCTGCCCAACCCGACTCTAAGAGAGCGGGGAAGAAGCCAATTTTATATCGGGGCGAGGGGGCCATGACAGCGTGTGCCGTGAGCGGCAACTTGAAAATAAAGGACACCGCTGCCACAACGCCCACGCGGTCGAGTCCCAGGCTGAGATCAGCAGGTTCGGGCCCAACGTTGCCGTGCTCGGCAGCAGCGCCACCAAGGGGCCGGCTAGAGCAGAGGCCGCTTGGGGCGAAGGAACCTGAGCCAACCATACCAGAGTCGGGGCCGACTCGGGCTGATACGCCTCTGCCATCGATGACGCCGACCGGGCCGACTGCCAACGCTAGCGCTTCGCCGGGGGGCGGGCCGCCCAGCAGGAAGCTGAGGTTCTCCAAGAGGTGCGCTACTCCGGGTCTTCTGTAGTCATTGTACGTTAGAGTACTGTCCTGATGTCTTGCTTCGTTGTGCAGGAAGCGGGCCGATATCGATCTCAAAGAGATTGACCCGTCTGCTCCACTTGATGAGCCTACCCCAGCCGAGCCAGCGGCGGCGAACACACCTGTTGAGCCGGCGGCCAGCCCGGTTGCTGAGACCGAGGTGGTTCCGACTACAGGGCCGCTGCCGCCACCCGACCGAGAAGTGGCTGTTGGAACTGAGGCCCCAGCCCCCGAGGCGCCGTACGTTGCGGAAGCGGCGGACGGAGCCCCTAAGCCGGTCCCCGATGTCATAGGGGAAGGCGGTGCCGAGGCCAGGACCCCGTCGCCGTCGTGGTTATCGTCGTCGCCATCGCCGCCGCTGCCGCCACCGCCGGAGATCCCACATCTGCCTCGGATCGAAGCTCCCCCACGTGTGATGCCCCGGAGCTTTACGTGGACCACTCGCGATGGCACTATGAAAAGCTTCAGGCTCGATGAAGTCGTTGCAAGGAGAGAGCGCAAGAGCCTGCTTCGTGCCGCCATCAGCGGGTCCCAAGGGGTCGCGGTACGATTCTTGTAGTAAAGCTCCAGCAATCTTCTTGTTTTGATGTTTGACTCTGTCGTCGGTTTGTTCCTTGTCCCGAGCAGAAGCTCGTCGACCGCAATGAGGCGATGACGGAGATGCTGGTCGAGATGGCTCCCCACCTCACGGAATTGCAACAACTCCGGGCACTGAAGGCCGAGATGGAGGCGCGTCACACGAGGAGGGAGGCCTGGCTGAAGAGCGGCGCCGATCAGCTCAGGGCGGAGACATGGGCCCTAGCCGAGAAGATCAGAGGTAAAATCCTCGAGTATATCTTCCCGACTGAACCGTTGATGTATTCATCCAGCCGCGTCGATCCCGACTGCCCGGTGGTGTCACGACTGCACGGTTGAGCTCTTGGCTAATCTGTGGTGCAAACCTCGAAGCGGAGTTGAAGACCCGAGCAGAGAGGGAGTCGCAGCTGAAGGAGGCTGAAGAAGCCAAGGCCGAGCTCGAAAGGGTCAAGGCCGACCTGACAAAGGCCAACACCGAGCTTGACCTGGAGAAGTCCGAGTTGGAGAAGGCCGTCGTCAAGCTCGGTAAGGAGAAGGCCGAACTAGAGAAGACCGTGGCCGGGTGGGAGGCCGATTACGAAAGTAAGTCCTCAACCCGACTGTGATCTCAGCCAATCCACTAGTTATCCTGTGTGTAGCCGAATTTGACAAGCTTACTTGCCGGCCGATCTGGGCAGGCATGAGAGCTAACGTCCAGGCCCAGTACCGGTTCTACACGGAGGAGATAAGGTCAATCAGGGAGTCACGGGAGGCCCTCGTCGGGTCCGTGAAAGGGCTCCTTGACCTTGTAGATCCCCGCCCAGTGGGGACCAGCTGTAGCAGAATTCCTCAGATAATGGGGCGTCTCGAGGACGCGCCGAGTGCCTTGAAAAGGTACTCAGACGAGCGGGTTGCCGCCGGCGTGGCCCAGACCCTAGCAATGACCAAGTCCATCTACCCGAGGGCGGACATTGAGGCCATCGGGGAGGGATTTTCCGAGGAGACGACGCCCGAGGAAGCGCTGGAGCTGATCGCACAGGCGAAGCCGACTGCTGAAGTGATTACCCGAGACCTGGGTCTGTAAAGGCAATACATTTTGTAGTCGGTATATATATATGCTTTCATATACGATCATGTGTAAATATATGTGTCGTGCCGCCAAGCTTATTATTTGGTTGTCATTAGCTTTACCCGACCATGTAGCATGCACCGAGTTAGTCTGGTAGAACTTGATAAAAAAACGTTCGGAGTAAGATGCTATACTCGGGCGAACGCATCAGTCGTGGTAAGGCTTCATAACCGGGGTGAAATAAGCTTGTATGTTATTGACAGAACACATATATACATGCAGCCCCCGACTCACTACTCGGTTGGAATAAGCGGCGTAGTGAGTCAGAAAGACTGTACACATGGGAAATGTAAAACTCAGGTATAGAAAGGACGTAGCTGTTCTATGTTCCATGAGTTGGTGATGAGGACGCCGTCTTTGGTCTTCAGTCGGTAGGCGCCTGGCCGCGTGACCTCGGCTACAATGAACGGCCCTTCCCAGATGGGGGATAATTTGTGCCTGTCCTTGGTGGTTTGTATCTTCCTTAGAACGAGATCCCCAACCAAAAAGGCGCGGCCACGGACATTGCGATTGTGGTAGCGACGTAGGCCTTGAAGATACCTTGCCGACTGGATTGTTGCGGCGTCTCTTGCTTCTTCCAGCTGATCTAATTCGATCAGTCGGGTGTTGTTGGAGTCGTCTTTGGAGTAAGCCCGGACTCGCGGAGAGCCGAACTGTATCTCTGTCGGTAGCATGGCCTCGGTACCGTAGACCAGGAAGAAAGGGGATTGCCCTGTTGACCGACTAACTGTGGTTCTGAGAGACCAGAGAACGGATGGGAGTTCTTGTACCCACCGACCCGCATATGGTTGTAGTCGGTCGAATATCCTGGCCTTGATGCCTTGTAAGACCATGCCGTTGGCTCGCTCAACCTGCCCGTTGCTCCGCGGGTGTGCCACAGATGCATAGCAGATCTTGATGCCGAAGTCGTCGCAGAAATCTTGGAATAGGCCCGCCACGAACTGAGTGCCATTGTCGGTGATGATGCGGTTAGGGACTCCGAACCGGTATAATATACTCATGATGAAGTCCTTTGCTCGTGCCGCTGTAATTGTTGCGATGGGTTTAGCCTCAATCCACTTGGTGAACTTATCCACCGCGACGAATAAATGTGTGAACCCCCCTGGCGCTTTCTTGAAGGGCCCGACCATGTCGAGCCCCCATACTGCAAATGGCCAAGAGATAGGGATAGTTTGGAGTTCCTGGGCTGGGAGATTTGTTTGTCTTGCGAAGAACTGGCAACCTTCGCACTTGCGAACGATGTCTTTGGCGTCTGTGACTGCTGTGGGCCAGAAGAATCCCTGCCGATAGGCCTTTCCGACTAACGTCCTGGATGCAGCATGGTTGCCACATATGCCCGAGTGTATTGAATGCAGGATCTGCTTGCCTTCCTCGGTGGTGACACAGCGCATGAGGACGCCGGATGCGCTCCTTCGGTACAGGTCTTCTCCGACTAGCAGAAAGCTTTTGCTCCGACGCTTGACCTACTCGGCTTGACTGCGATCTTCTGGGAGTTCATCATCTAGAAGGAATTTGACAACAGGACTCCTCCAGTCTTGACATATGTGCAGCACTTCGTCGGTAGCCGGGGTAGGCTCGCCTCCCGACTGCTCTTGTGCCGGTTTCTTCTTGACTGATGGCTCCATTAGTTGCTCGACGAAGATTCCAGTCGGAACTGATTCTCGTTTGGATCCCATGTTTGCCAGCTCATCCGCCGCGTCGTTGTATTGGCGCAGGACGTGTGTGATTTCCAGCCCGTCGAACTTATTTTCCAGCTTGCGGACCTCCTGACAGTATGCCGCATGGTATCGTCGAGACAGGTCCAGTCTTTCATGACTTGGTTTACCACGAGTTGGGAATCTCCGCGCACAACCAGTCGACGTATGCCGAGTGATATGGCGATGCGGAGCCCGTGAACGAGTGCCTCGTACTCGGCGACGTTGTGGGAAGCCGGGAAGTGGATTTGTAGAACGTACTTCAGTTTTTCGCCAGTGGGGGATGTCAATATAACTCCCGCCCCGGCGCCACCGATCCATAGGGAACCGTCAAAGTACATTGTCCAGTACTCTAGCTTTGCTGTTGGTATTGGGAGTTGAACTTCTGTCCACTCGGCCACGAAGTCGGCTAGAGCTTGAGATTTGATAGCTGTCCGTGGCTGGAAAGTGATGTCGTACGCCATCAACTCGAGTGCCCATTTAGCGATCCGGCCAGTGGCCTCGCGATTATGAAGGACATCCCCGAGTGGAAACGCTGTGACCACCGTGACTTGATGTGCTTGAAAGTAGTGTACCAGCTTTCGAACTGTGATGAGTAGGCTGTATAGCAGCTTCTGGACCTGCGGGTATCTCGTTTTGGAGCGGCAAGGACCTCGCTGACAAAATAGATTGGCCGTTGTATTTTCTGAAGATGACCCTGTTCGGATCGCTCCACTACCAGCACCGTGCTGACTACGTGAGTGGTTGCCGCCAGGTATAGCATTAGCGGTTCCTGGGGTAAGGGTGAGGCCAACACGGGAGGTGACGTGAGGAACTGTTTGAAGTCTTCGAAGGCTTGTTGAGCTTCCGGAGTCCATTTGAAGGTGTCCGCCTTTTTGAGGAGCTTGAGGAAAGGCATGCCCCGTTCGCCCAGTCGGGAGATAAACCGGCTGAGTGCCGCCATGCAACCTGTCAACTTCTGGACGTCTTTGAGGTTGGTCGGGGGCGCCATGTTCCTGATGGCGTTAACTTTCTCCGGGTTGGCCTCGATGCCGCGATGCGAGACGATGAAGCCGAGTAACTTTCCAGACGGCACTCCGAAGGTGCACTTTTCCGGGTTCAACTTCATCTTGAATCTTCGGAGGTTTTGGAAGGTTTCTTCCAAGTCGGCAATGAGATCTTCTCTGGACTTGGTCTTGATCACCACGTCGTCGACGTAGGCTTCCACGTTGCGCCCGATCTGGGTGTGCAAACAGCGCTGAATAGCACGTTGGTAAGTTGCGCCTGCATTTTTCAGACCGAACGGCATTGTGATATAGCAATACGCTCCAAACGGCGTGATGAAAGATGTTTTTAAACAGTCTTGTTCCCTCAGGCTAATTTGATGATATCCCGAGTAGTAGTCGAGAAAACTGAGTAGGTCGCACCCCGCCGTGGAGTCAACCACCTGATCTATCCTGGGAAGACCAAATGGGTCCTTGGGGCACGCTTTGTTGAGGTCGGTGTAGTCGACGCACATGCGCCATTTACCGTTTTTCTTCCGGACCAGAACTAGGTTTGCCAGCCAGTCCGGGTGGTAAACTTCCTTGATGAACCCGGCTGCGAGGAGCTTGGTAATTTCCTCCCGGATAGCGTCCTTGTGGTCTTGAGCGAAGCGCCGCAGCCGTTGCTTGACGGGCTTGGCGTCTGTCTTGACGTGTAGGGCGTGCTCGATCACCTCCCTTGGTATGCCTGGCATGTCGGACGGTTTCCACGCGAAGATATCTTTGTTGGCTTGGAGGAAGGTGACGAGCGCGTCTTCCTATTTGGGGTCGAGTCCGGTCCCGACTAAGGCAGTCTTGGAGGGGTCGGAAGGGTCCAGGGGGATCTTCTTCGTGTCAGAGTCCGCTGAAATTCCCGACTTCGCTGCTTTTTTCGCCAGAACTGGATCTTGATCGACTTCAGGTGTAGCGGCTTGCCGGATGCTGTCGTGCCCGACTGTCGCTTCTTGTGTTTGAGCCAGTTCGCAGCTCTCCTTGTCGCAGGTGAAGGCTTGCTTAGCGTCGCTGCGGAGGGAGAGGACTCCTGCTGGCCCGGCAATCTTCAGCACCATGTACGTATAGTGCGGTATCGCCATGAATTTGGCGAGGGCCGGTCGTCCGAGTATCGCGTGATACGCGGTCTCGAAGTCGGCGACCTCGAAGCAGATGTTTTCTGTACGGAAGTTGTCCCGCGTGCCGAAGGTCACCGGCAAGGTTATCTGCCCGAGTGGGGTTGATGACAAGCCGGGAATTATCCCATGGAAGGGCGCAGTGCTCGGCCGTAGTTCTGAACGAGGAATTCTCATCTCGTCCAAAGTCTTGGCGAACAGGATGTTGAGCGCACTGCCTCCGTCGATGAGGGTTTTCTTCAGCCTGATATTTTTGACGACCGGGTCCAGGACGAGTGGATATCGTCCCGGGTGGGAAATCCGATCTGGGTGATCTGCGCGATTGAAGGTGATGGCCGTTTCCGACCAGCGCAGGTATTGGGGGGTGTCGGCTGTGGAGACCGTGTTGATGTCGCGTATTGAGAGCTTCTGCTTGCGTTTTGATTCGTACGCAAGTGGTCCCCCAAAGATGTGGTTGAGTTCGGCTTGGGGATCCTGGAAATCTTCAGCCGGGCCTGAGTCTGGCTTGTCTTTGTCCTTATCGGCGCCAGACGATGAAGCTTGCTCGGAGGCAAACTTCTTGAGCATGTGGCAGTCCTTGGCCGCGTGCCGGCCTTTGGGGTGAAATGGGCAAGGCCCGCTCATGACTTTCTGATAGTCGTTGTTCCGCTGGGGCCGCGACCGACTGTGCTCCATGTTGGCCACCTCGTTGTCCGACTTCCGCTTGCGGCTGCTAGACTTATTCTGAGACGGCTCGTTGTCGGCTTTCGCCTTGTTGTCTTTTTGTCGGGGCTCCTTCTTCTCGTCGAAGGCCTCAGCGACGGCTTCAGCCGAGTCGGCGTATTTGTTGGCCATGTCGAAAAGAGCCCGGACAGTGGATGGTGGCTTCCGAGTGAACTTCGCGATGAGCAGGGCGTCTTTTACTCCCTTGCGGAAGGCGGCGATGACAAACTCGTCTTTGATACTTGGAATCTGATTGCGCTTCTCGGAAAACCTTTTGATGAATTCACGCAGAGACTCGTTCTTCTTTTGATGCAGCTGGTAAAGGTCGTGCTCGGAAGCCGGTCTCTCGTAGGTCCCCTGGAAGTTAGCGATGAACCGCTCCCTGAGTTGTCCCCAGGAACCAATCGACCGCCTTGGGAGGCCTGTCAACCATGTTCTCGCCGAGTCGGCTAATGCGACTGGGAGGTAGTTAGCCATGGCTCTGCTGTCGCCCCCAGCAGCTTGTACTGCTAGGACGTAAACGGTGAGCCAGGACTCTGGGTTGGTCTTGCCGTCGTACTTTTCGATTCCGGTAGGCTTAAAGCCGACTGGCCAGCGGACGTCCTGTAACTCCCGAGTAAAGGTTGGAATGCCTTCGTTATCATGAGGACTTGGGCTTCGGTTTTGGCGGTGTAGCCGTTCGTAGTGGAGACCGAAGCGCTCGTGTTCATCCTCCAGTCGGCGGCGTTCATCCTCTTCGCGTTCTTCGCGCCGGGCCCTTAGGGTGTGGCGAAGATCGCATTGTAATCGCATTCGGAGGTCTTGATTGGGTCGGCGGTCGTATTGGTGACGCCACCGGTTGTCGTAGTTAGTATTGCCGAGTGTTGTTTGGCGGGACTCTTCGTGCTGCCGGGTAAAGCCGGCCGCCCGACGTCGCGCTGATGCAGATGACTCCGCCGCTGGAGAGCCCGTCCGATGGGTCGGTATGTGAGTGTTGCCTGACTGTTCTTGCTGCTGGCAGGCGGCAGCAGTAATCATCGCCTTGATCTTGGCGATAGTTGGTGTGGCCTGATGATCCGGCCCAAGCTGGAGCGTGTCCAGCAGAGTTACGGCGGCCACGACGTTCTGTTGTGGCGTGACGAAGACGTCGTGGTCGCCGACTTTGGTTTGGAGGATCTGCTGCTGGGCGGCTCGCCCAGCCTGTCGAAGCCCGTCATTGCGAGCTTGTCGGTTGGCCTCCTCTTGTTGTTGTAGTCGGCGCGCCTCCTCTTGCTGCTCCTCTTGCAGTCGGCGCACCTCGGAAGGTGGCGTTGAAGCCATGAAGATCTCGCGGGGGAGGAGGAAGCTTGCCAAGGTGGAGTCCGAGTTGGTGCTTAAACCACTATCCGACTTAGTGTCGGACTCCCAGTAGTTTATCGGAGTTAGGACGACTCCGACCTCCCTAGATCCAATCTGAAACAGTTCATGACCGTGTCCAAACTGAATCGCTGGAGGTCGGGTCTGCTGCGCGGGTTGTAGATGCACAGCGTCGCCGAATCCGTACGGGAGATTGACGATCTCTCCCCCTCTTGGCCTAACCCGCGCTGGCTCAAGGCCTAGCGCGAGTCGGACGCCGAAGGAGAGAGTTGTCCCGATGTCCGGCGACGTGAGGGACTGTCGTAGTAGATCGTCGAAGGAGATGGCGACGTCCCTGGGGCCGATTGGCGCAACGCCGGCTGGCTCCTCGGCTGGCGAGATTGGATCTGTTTCAGCCAAGGAAAGATTGCCGAGTTGATCGGCGACGAAATCAAGACTCCCGAAGGTGATGGTGTCTCCATTGGAGAACTTGTTGCCCTTGACTCCGTTGATGGGATCCATCGAATCTGTTGATGAAGAATTCGCCGGGCCCCTACTTGGCGCACCAACTGTCGATGCTTTGCACCGGCAATAATATTATGGGGCTACTCGGCGACCTAGAATTCGGTGGATTGCAGAGGAACACAAGAGAATTATACTGGTTCAGGCCCTCGATGTGAGGTAATACCCTACGTCCAGTTGAGATGTTATTCTTCTGAGGTGGTTTTTCGATCAATGATCTTGTGTGCCCTCATGGGGCGCCCTGCCTCCCTTTATATACTAGGGGACAGGGGTACACGGTAAGGATCCCAGTCGGATACGACCAAGAGATTTCCTTCTTAGAGATAGAATCCTATCCGACTAAGGCTATGTTTCCTTATTGTACAAGGTACAGCCTGCCGGGTGCTATCTTATCTCTAATTACATGATCTGGCCCATCCTCTATCCGAGTGGCCCATGTGCTGGTAATGAGGTACCCGGGGCCCATGGCTCCCACATTTGACTACGATTTTCTATACAAATTTAATTATTAAATGATTTATTGCGCAATTAATTGAATTAATGTGTCACCAAACCCCGGGAGCCAGCGACAACAGGCAGGCCCCATAGGTCAGTGACACAAGAGAGGATGGTGCACGGTGGACTGAGTCCACCGCGGCCCTAGCAGGAGGTGGCCACATGGCTACCACGCGGCAACCACGACGGCCGACGGGCCAACGTGGCGCCTGGGTAGTGCCGACATGGCGGGGAAGCAGGCGCCCACGGGGGTGCCACGTGGCCGGTCCGGATCTGCCCAGAGGCAGATCGGACGGCCTCGGACGAAAGGGGGCTCGTCCCCGCTAGCGCGGCCACGCCGCCGCGGGGCGAGCGGCCCGATGCTCACCGCCAGCGACCATCCGGCCCCAGAAGAACGGCGGCGAGCTGTGGGATGGGACGAGCAAGAGAAAGGAGTGTTCACCGAGGGGTTGTGATGGCCAGAAGGCGGTGAACGGCGGCAAACAAAGGAGATAGGCGGCAGGTAGAGCTTCGAGTTGTCGACGCCGACGGGATTCCAGCGGTGCTGAGGAGCAATGGGGGTGCGGACGTCGTTGAGGAGCGCTTGGAGATGGTGTAGAGCGGATTAGCAGAGAAAAAGGCTAGGAGAGGCGGCGAAATTCTGTGGCCAAAGACTGGCGGAAAAGCTCACCGAGGAGGACTGAGTGAAGAGAGGAGTGAAGCCTACGAAAAATTGGCGTGGGCATGATGGCATGCTGAGGAGTGATTAGGCGTGGGCAGAAAAATCCTTTCGCGAATGGCCAATTTTTCCACATGGTTGGAGAGATTGGGAACGCAAAGAGCTAGTGCAAATCTGGCTTCCTTTGGAGCTCGTTTTGGGCGTGTGGTAAAATTGAAAATCTATTTGGGCACTTATTGCAGATCTAATTTTATGTTTAATTCCAAAAAATTAGTTTAGGGAACAGTTTTGGGATACTTTTGGAGATGCTCAGTAACAAGAATTTCAATCGTTTGATTTAATTAGTTAGAACTTATAAAAAAACCAAGATTCAGTGTAACACCTCAGCTTTAGTAAAATGTTTGTCAATCTTTTTTACATTCTCGGTATATCTTTTCCCCCAAAGGAAAACAACTTCCTGTTTACACTGTTCCACAGTTCAGTCAAGTGACAGCTCTGCCTCACAAATAGAGTATAAAATGAATGTAACCAACGGCTCCGTTCGTTCACCCTCTTAAAAAGAGTAAGAAAACAAAAATCCAAGAACCGTTCAGCGGTGGGAACCGGCAGCTGTTTCTGCCATCCGTCAGTTTAGGATCCTGGCTTTTGACTTACTTTCGCAGCTCACAAAGCCCAAACTGAACTCGTACTCTTCTCGCTGCTTTCTCTGAACTTCTGAAGTTCAGAACTGATCCACCTCTGCTCCAGCCCTTCAAACACTCGTAAACATTGCAGTATCTCTTGCGTTGGTGATGGACAGGATGCAAGGTTTGCTTCTTGGCCAAATCGTTTCAAAATTTTAATTCGGATTCTGCTTCTTGTTATGACATCAGCAAATTGGACGCTGCACCGGTCATTTTTCTGGGTTCTTTCTCCTTTGCTTTCAGGTGAGGAGGGTCACCATGTTCATGTCCCTGTCTACGCGTCAGGCTCCGAGGTGAGAATCTGACCTGCCTAAGATATTATTCGGTACGAAAAGTGATGTTCTTGTAGCGATAATTAGAGCAGAGTACATCAATCTATTCATGGTGTGATGCTATGAGTTCTGAATATTTTTTTCAGGTGCTGCAAAAGCTTCAGGAAAAATGGAACTCCACCAAGCAGCAGAGATACCCGGCGATGTACTCCAGCGTCGTCGGCGGAATCGTACTCGACCCGTCAATGATGGTTATCCCCATCGACGATCATATGGTCCATAGAGGCCATGGCGTCTTCGACACCGCCATGATTTCCGACGGGTTAATCGTCGTCGTCTCATCTTCTGAATTTTTATCTCCATATTTGACTTTGATAGTTTAGAGTTTGATGCTGAATATTCATAGATAAACTGGTTCTTGATTTGATCATCAGGTACTTGCACATTTGCGCATTTGGTACTGAATTTTCAGACTCAACGTTCGTTCTTGATTTGGTCAGGTACTTATATGAGGTAGATTCGCATTTGGATCGGCTGCTGATATCTGCAGCTAAAGCAAAGATCAGCTCTCCTTTCCCGCGAGAGACGCTTCGCGCCATTCTGGTGCAGATGACAGCGGCGTCCAAGTGCAGGAATGGCTCCATCAAGTACTGGCTCAGCGCCGGCCCCGGCGACTTCCTCCTCTCGCCTAAGGGCTGCACGGGCCCGGCGTTCTACGCCGTCGTCGTCGCGTCTGGCTCCGGAGTCGATGGCGCCCCAGCCGCCGGCCACGCGCGGCTCAGGGAGGGCGTCAGGGCGATCACGTCGATGGTGCCGATGAAGCACCCGTTCTTCGCGGCGATGAAGAGCGTCAACTACCTGCCCAACGCGCTGGCCATGGCGGAGGCCGAGGAGCGCGGCGCGTACGCGTCTGTGTGGGTCGACGACGCCGGCGACGTGGCGGAGGGCCCCATGATGAACGTGGCGTTCGTCACGGGCGACGGCGACCTGGTGGTGCCGGCGTTCGACAGGGTCCTCAGCGGGTGCACGGCCAGGCGGCTGCTCGCGCTGGCGCCC
This sequence comes from Oryza meyeriana var. granulata, assembly GCA_003991445.1. Lineage (NCBI taxonomy): Eukaryota > Viridiplantae > Streptophyta > Magnoliopsida > Poales > Poaceae > Oryza > Oryza meyeriana. The sequence goes on from RYFJ01000711.1 coordinate 136,064, forward strand.
AGGCTGGTGGACGCCGGCATGCTCAGGAGCGTCAGCGCAGCGAGCATCTCAGCCACTGACGCGAAGAGGTGCGCCGAGATGATGTTCGTCGGCAGCGGGCTCCCGTTGCTGCCCATCGTTGAATGGGACGGCAAGCCGGTTGGTGACGGTAAGTGATAATACTTGTGTATATATTATTCAGAACCGAAAATTTTAGTTCTTTACTAGTTGATGCCTTGATGGTGCCTTGGCTAGACTAAATTTTGTTTGAAAAAATCATGAGCAGATTGAAGCATATGAAATTTGGTGTAAGTACTCCTATATGGTTAATTTTACAAGTCTGGAGTACTGATTACTGACTGATTAGCTACTGGTTTCCATCTATTTTGTAGGGTAACAAATACTACTCCATGGTAGACAAACGATGCTCTTTGAAATTTTGGATTGTAGAACTGCAGTTGAAAGAATTCAGCATAGATTTGGTTTTAACTGGCTGGATACCTGGCATTTGTTGAAATTGACATGTATACATCTGCAGTTCAAATATACAGCAAAATTGATCAAACAGGTTAACAATTCCAAATTATAAAGGACAAAATTCATTAATCTGTTCAATTTTCATGATGCAGGTCGAGTGGGGAAAATTGTGCTTGCCCTATTTGACATGCTCTGCGAAGACATGAAGACCAGCCCAGAGAGAGTTATTGTTCCTTATGATTAAACCAGATAGACAAGGATGACTGATGTTACTATGGAAGATCAACTCTGTATAATAATAGGGAGTGGGTATTTACAATTCGACATATTTTTGATACCAAAATATGTCCGATTTCTAGATCCCTAGATGTCTATCCAACAGCTGCTATTAATCTAATACAAAGCACATAAATGGGCTCAAAGCCTATTTTTTAGACCACGGACTTCATTTTGACCTATATCAGACCTATATTATCAACAATGGGCTCAAGCCCAAAAATAGAACGAAGAAGCCCAAATAACACAAAAGGGCCAAATAACACAATCGGCTCTAAAAATTTCTAAACGAGTCCAGATTGCACAAATGGGCTCGTGCCCATTAAAAGCCCATATCTCATCTATAATGCAACAAACAAAAGAACAAAAGTAATAGCCTAGATCTCATCTCACGGCCCAAATAGCAAAACAACAAATCACATCAATTTAAAAACCCATATCTCATCTGTAATGCAACAAACAAAAGAACATAACTAAAAGCCTAGATCACATCTCATGTCCCAAAAAAAAGTTAACTTGAGAAGCAAGAAGATTGACTAGAAATAGCAACATCACTCACATGATCAGAGGCAAGAAAAGCACTAGAATAGAACCGAGAAAAGGAGAAAAAAAAGATGGAGCACGCCCTCACCAGATCAGATCTGGAAGAAGATGGGGAAATTTTTGAGATTGAACAGAACGAAGATTCAATATGCAAAAAGCAAAACATCTTCAATTCATTAGCTACAAAGGCAGATGATAGAAGGATTGAAGAAATCAAGAAATCAATAGTACAAATCTTTGAAAAAACTCAAGATAGTTACCTGATTTCTCCGCTCTAAATCATCCAATGCTTGATTCTTGTTGTCTAATTAAGATTTCTTTGGCAGAAACTTATCTGCAAGTAAAGTACATCATATATTTACTTTGAGATAGAAGTAAATTTCAAAATTAGTTAAGTGATTAAAACTGATCATAAACATGTGGAGAAAGGGCATGCAAGAAAATAGGTTGGATTATACAATCTGAAACACATCCCAATATATTCGAAAGTATACATTGATAGAGTTTAAGAATTCTAAGTGTTAGCTCTGAACATGTCAAAATTTACTACTATCAATATTGAAAAACAAATACTTAATGAAATACAGCTAAATGACTTTATAATGATCTAAATACACAAATTAAAAGATGTGCCCATATATACATCCCCTAATTCCAACAGATGATCAGTAGCACTCATACTGCATACAGACAGAAACGTTGTGCATATGGTAACTGCTAACTTATTCAGATGCCCAATCAACAATCTCATTTGCATTGTGTGTTCCCTACCTGAAATGCTATTCTATCATTTTATCTGTTTGTTATGTGAGCACATCTATTGAAAAATGCATTATGCATCCATAGAATAATGCAGTTATTCATACAAAGTGTCACAAGGATATATAACCACTGCTTCCAAAATACATAGTATAAATTGGTTCCATCTAATTGGAACATACTTGCAATGGTGCTGAAGCAATGCAGATAGAACATAAGAGGAAGAATCTTAATTTCAGGACAGAAACAAATTACCTGATGTTCAAAACCTTCAATAAATCTTGATAGTAATTTAAATCCTTCCTTAGTTTTTGTCAAACAACTTACACAACTAAGCCTACATGTTAATGATAAATTAAGTGTCATCATAGAAACATGACAATCAAAAAACCATTAACTGAACATAATAACTAGCTATTTTAGTAACTATACATAAATATGCATGGTCAAATTTAATACAACAAGTTACATTGACATTGCAATTAAGTTCGTACTATTTTCTTTCCAACATATCAAGTTTTACTTGCACATAATTGGAATGGTGATGAAGCACTTCAAATAAAGGGAAAAGTGAAAGCACAAATACAGGTCAGGAACACATTTGCATGGCATTCAAAATCCTACCATAATTTTTTGTTGAAACTTTAGAAAATGAAAAAAATGGTGCCATCAGTTATAATTGAGAGATTTGTGTAAATGACAAGAAACACATCATAGCTCTGAAAGGTATCTGGTGAGAAATTTAATAATTTGTTTCTTGCAGAATTTATAAATTTCTCACCAGATGACCTTCAAAGTAGTCATGTGTTTCATTCAAAACTCCAAAATTTCATCATTTGGCAAAAATTCTATGGATATATCATGTAACTAAAATTCATCATTTAGATCAATTTAGTAACTGAAAAAGATACATTGAAGCAGGTGAATTGTGATGTAGGTGATTTTAACTACATTTGAATAGGTTATAAGTGAAATTTAAGTAGTACTAATATGTTCAATAGTTGCCATTAATGCACTTTAAAAATTGTGAACATAACTAAATTATATGCACTAGTTTGACTACATTCTAAACTTTTCAACAATTAGTACAGTGACTATTTGAAAAACAATATTTTCACAAAGTACAGATGAATGTTGATCAGAAATCATAATGTCAAATCAAAATACAAAAAACTAAAAGGAAACCAGTTTATGTACAACCCAATTTAAAAACATTTCATGTACTGAATATATACTAGAAAAAATTAAAATATGACTTAATTATAGAAAACACTGCACATCACTAAATCTGCATTTACATTGTTATATTCAAAACTCCTTTAACAATATTCCTACTATAATCATATTCCTACTGTTTCAATCAGATTTGAATACCAATATTGCATAAGTAATCTATCTTATTCCAAACATCATGACACATTAAATACTTTAAACTATTGATTATAGATTATTTCAGCACAAGTTATAGTTGTAAACTAAAAACATAAATATAATACTGTAATTAGAATAAAATAACTAGTAAGTAGATACTAAGAATCAAGAAATAGATCACATATATTTAATTAAAGATACTACAACAACATATCATAACTCTGAACATTGAAAAATTTATTTCTTTGAGATCTTTCAATGTAATACAATAGTTGCCATTAATGCACTTCAGGATTCTAAATAGAAGTAAATTATATTCACTAGTTTAACTTCATTCTAAACTTTTTAAAAATTAGTATTGTGATTTTTTTAAAAAATATTTAATAAAGTACAGATGAATGTTGATCATAAATCACAATTACAAATCAAAATGGGAAAATTAGAAGGAATGTAGTTTATGTAAAAACTACTTTAAAAACTAAATATATACTTGATAAAATTAAAATATTACAAATATAGAAAACACTGCACACCACTAAATCTATATTTGCATTGATATATTCAAAACTCCTTTAACAATATTCCTACTATAATCATATTCCTACTGTTTTATCCATTAGATTGGACTTTACTTGCACAGAACTAGAATGGTACTGAGGCATTTGAGATAAAGGAAAGAAGACACAATATAAAAAAGGTAACAAATAGCATAAGAATAGACAAGATTTGTTCATGAACTTCATGAACAAAATCAAAATGCTTCACTTCATATACCAAGTTGCATAGATGTTAAAATTAAAAATTTTTAAACTCTTTAATCATTAAAAATGATTAAATAGTAGCATTAATATGAGTAATCAAGAATCAATTATAGACATGTTAGTCAAAAATATAAGCAAGTATATACCTGTCTAAAGTGATTTCTTCAATCTCTGTGATCATTGCAATTTACACATCACTTATGCAGTTTAGATAATTTGTACAATCACCCAATAACTTTTTAATTAAATCAGTCTGCAACTACAATTAAATTACGAGGTAACTACAGGAAAACATATTTTGAGATTTTATCATATGAAGAATGCCAGGTGAAATTTGAATACCACTATTGCATAAGTATCTTATTCCAGACATCATGACTTATTAAACACTTTAAATTATAGATTATAGATTATTTCAGCACAACTTACAATTATAATATAAAAAAATTAAATAAATAGAACACTGTAATTTGAATAGAATATTAATGTAAGTACAATTCAAAATGTACAAATATTTATTCTAAAAATACTATGAATATAGAAATTTCTGCAAGTAGAATAAAAATTTATGTAATTCACCACATGACATCTATTTTATTAAAGATAGTGCAATAACATATCATAGCTCTGAACATTGAAAAATTCATAATTGACTTGAAAATTTATGCAAGTAGAATAGAAGTATATACCTTTGTAATATGTTTGATAATTTGCAACATTCATGATTTTATTCTTCTACAAGAATCTCTTTTGAGCTTGCACAAAACAACTAAATTGAAGTATAGTAGTTAGCAAACAACTTCTAAAAATAAGTTGTCACTAAATAATCTGAAGATTTTGCTGCTCAGAAGTAGACAAAAAATCAAAAATATAAAATTATTATATACTTAAAATCTAAAACATATGTACTTCTTCGTATGCACCTACTATTCTATAATTGTATCATTTTTCTAAATGTAAGATCAATAACTTAGCAATAGGAACACTTATCTAATTACAGGAATGAACAATAGGAACATAGAACAAAAACACGGTAGAAATGATCACATAAAAATTACATTTGTAACTTCAGTGTAATTGAAATTTAATATGGATGTAACTATAGTTAAATTATGAGGTAACTATAGGAAAACATATTTTGAGATTTTATATACTTCTAAGCAACTAAAACTGCAATATGGAGAAGTAGACAAAAATTCAAAAATATGAAACTCCTATATCTATAAAAATCTAAAACTTATGTACTTATCACCATATTCTAGCTGCTGGTCAAACACGTGTCAAATATACCATGTCTATAGTATGTTGTCACTGATCAACATACGTGTCAAATTAAGAACTTAACCATTACACTTTAATTATAGAAATTAAATATCAAATTTTGAATCAAATCCCTATTAGATATCCTAAAACCCTTCAAAACAAATCTCTGGAAAAATGTAAAGGTCTACTATTCAACTAGGCCGCCCATCTTCCCTTCCCTCTACCCGACCCAATCGGCCTCTCCCACCCGGCCTCGGCTTTTCCCCTCCTTCCCCGCACTAGGCCAGCCCAACCCCCTCCGGCCCAATCCTTTTCTCCCTTTCCCCGCTCAGCCTCTCTCCCTATCACGCAGCCTGGTCCACAGCACCAGCCCACAGCCCAGCTACTCACACCTCTCAGCGCTGCCCGTGGCCTGCCCAACATGCACGCGCCCACCGCTTGCCTCCTCTCCCAGGCCCACTCGTCAACCTCTCTAAGTAGGCGCTTGTTTTTTCATCCGCGGGCCCCGCTTGTTGGTTGTATTCTTCCTCGTGTCATCCCTCTCTCTATCTCTCTCTCTCGGTCCCTCTCGATCTCTCGACGCCGCAGCCGTGCCCATACCTCCTTGCCGGATCACACATGCACCCCATAATCAACCTCGCCATCAGATCCGGCCAGCAGCTCGGCATGATCATGCACTTGGAGTGCATGTGCACGTGGACCAAGGAGGATGGACTTGTGGAGTAGTGGGCATGGTTGGTCAACACAGTGAACGTACAACATATCGGCTGGTTAGCCAAGCCGCTCCTGACCTAGCTTGGTGGATGCTTGCATGGCCTAAGTGGCTAGATCGGCCCAGCTCGTGTGGGCAGCTGCACGCGTCCGCAGGAAAGACAACGCGTGGTGCTCTACAATTGAACTGCATGCTCTCTAGATCGAGGCCTCATCATGAGCTGTTCAAAAGAGATATGACGGTTGGGTTTGGCTTGAGGAGTAGGTACGTCCTAGGGGCAATTTGGACATTTTGCCTTTAGAGTTATCCAGCCAACTTAGCCTATAAATAGAGGGGCAAGGCTAGGGTTTAGACTTGCACCTTTCCTTAGAGTTCTTGCTCTTTTATGATGAGAATTAGCACAAGTTAGGAGAGAGCTTTTGGAGAGGTTCTTTGTGGGAATTTTTGAGAGGTCTTTTTGTAGAGATCTTTATGCTTGTCTAATCAAATTGTATAAACATTATTTCAACTCAATGGAATGAATGTTTATTTTGGAAATCATTGCGCTCCTTTCTTGCAATTATTTTCTTATTCAGTTATTGCCTCCCCTCTTCCTAAATTGTAGTGGTGTTAGCTTCTCCTCTCAACCTCCCCTGCTTTTGGATCTTGATTGAGATTTCCTTTTGCCTTGTGGTGATTTGGGAGTGGCAGTCGGTCTCTATCTTGCCCTTGTGCAAACTCTCATGAGACCGAAGTCCATGTTTTAGTTTTTTGTGTTTGCACCTGATTTTATCTTGTTCTTGAGGCTCTTTGTTCAAATCGAGTGTCTATGCTAATCCCACGAACAAAACCTAGAATAAGTAAGATGTTGTTTCCCTCTCATTATTCCACTCGTTTTGCAATAGGCATTCTCACAATTTGCTTTGGACACATGGTGGATTTTGCTTCCAATCTAGTTGTTCCGCGATTTAGTTCTTTCGTCTTAGAAGACCTAGCTTCTCTATAGATAAGGTTTACAAAGAAAATCAGGAAGGCGTTTTTGGTAAGTGTTTGGGGATTGAAATTGAAATTGCTATGTGCACCCCTTCTATAGCGGTATCCGATTCAACATTCCCTCCATTAAATGATTTTGAATAACTTGCTCCATCTTCTTCAGCAATTTGTGCTTCTTTATTTTCATGTTTTTTTCTGGACCTCCTTTTCTTCTTCTTCCCTATATACTTCTTGTTAACAATATCTATTTCTTTTTTATCACGTTCTCTCATCGCAATCTCAATTGAGTCTTCATATTGTTTGATTTTTTATATTTATGTAGACGGCACAAACTAACAGTAATTGTAACATGAGACCTTTATAAATACAATATAACAAAAATAATAAAATCTATTTGGTGGTGATAACCTAAGTCTGATGGTTCATATATGATTCTTCCTAAATAACGCCCTCATTTTTCATCATATCTAAACAAACATTCAACTCTTTCGAACACTTGACTTTATGTTTTGCATAAAAATCTCTATATGTCTTCCAACTAAACTCTACCATAAATTCATCAGGTTGTCCCATCTTATGTTTTAAGATAGTAGGGTATGATACATACTCTTGTTTATATAACGACTCAACCGATGATAGTGTCGCTCAATATGAACATGTTCCTAGCCTTTACAATATAACAGTTTTGGAGATAAAAAAAGAAAGGAATGATTATATAGTTGTATGTATACCACATTTTCTATGAACCCTTTCAAAATAACTGCAAATGCAAAACCGGAAATTTATAGAAGTCATTTACAATAACTAGTATTTTCTTTCTTATTCAATAGAAAGAACACCAGTAACTCAAACAAGGCGCTAACCAACAACAATAAACTGTGTCAAGATGGGCCCTAGTAGACAAATCAACTATGACCAAATGGAAAGAGGGTGAGGGAAATCTTTCGAGGCCATCAGAAGCAAAGGATTGTTCATGGTTTATTGATGGAAGGATATCAAAAGTATAAAAAGAGAGAGCGAGCAGAATATAAAATTGGAATTTTTATCAACAACATGTAAAATATTTGTTTGGAAGTAACTTAATTAGATAAAATTAATTGCAACAGAAAAATTTGCAATGTTGTGCTGATCATTCCATTATTATCATGGCATTGCCACTACATTTTATTCTTATGACATACAGAAAGTTTTCATCAAGAAGTCATTTTTTTCATACCAGAAGATTGTTGCTTCACTAGAGGGAGAATCAATCTATTATGGAACTTCTTTGTTGTCCAATTAAAACAGAGATTAGTGATGTGTTCTTTCAAACTCTCAAAAGTTGTGCAAATGAAAGGAGATTGATCAAAACTAAAAACAAGATGTGAACTAACAAATGTTATGGAGATCACTAGACTAACTATATACATTAGCATTGAAGCTCTCCTTGAAATACATGCAGTCAACCATGTCAGATTTGATTGGAATCAATATTAATAGAGTGCATAACTAAGATACAGTTCCAAAAGTGATTAAGATGCCTCTATAAACTGGTTTGAGCCACTGTGCGCAACTTTAACAAATAGACCATACATTCGAGTCATCTTATACACTTTAGCACGGATGTCACCATGGAAATGGCTTATCTGGAAACAACATTTATCTGTGAAATGAGTAAGTGATCCAAAACATGTCACAACACTTAAAAAGTACTTCCTCTATTTTTTTAAAGGATGAACGCCATTTAATAAATAATGGAGTGAGTAAGTTAGAGCAAACCCGTGTAGACTTCTCCATGATATTTTGTTGATATTGAGCAAAACGAAAAGGCATCTCACTTTCCAATTAAAGATACTTCCATACTTTCTTATTTCAGAATTAATCACATCAATAAGTTTCAAGTGTTTGGTGGAATTATTCAAGAACAATTCAACAATTTGAAGTGTCTTGATCATTTCATATACTGCACAACTGGTTACTCCACCTAGAGCAAATCCAGCTACATGGACCTTCAACTGCAAACTTCATCTTCTAATTTTCCTATTTCTTAAGAGGCATCCATGATTTTTCTAAATGAAGCCTGCAAATGTGAGCCAAACTGTGACACTTAGGCTTGTTTGTCTTGTACTCTTAAATTTAACTTCTGAAGCACCTGATGCAAACTGAATGACAACTCCATTGTAGACTTGTTATCGTCATTGAGTTTTTTGTGACATCAGACGAACATAGGCAATTGAACTAAATATTAGGAGTACGAGTCCATTAGAAATAATTGATATGGAAATATGCGGACTGTTTCCCATTACATGTGTTGATGGTTATGACTCGTTTATCACTTTCACATATGACTTCTCCCGTTATGGCTATATTTTCCCCATTAAAGAAAGATCTGAATCACTCGATAAATTTAAGATCTTCAAAGCTAAATTAGAAAATCAGCATAACGTAAAGATAAAAGTTGTGAGATTAGATCAAGAAAAAGAATATTATGGGAGACATACTTCTTATGGGCAAAATCCTGGCCCATTCGTCCAATATCTTAAAGAGTATGAAATAGTTGCTCAATATTCTATAGAGTATACTTAATCATTCTAGCCTGTCTATGAACTTATAGATGGAAGCACTTAAAATAGCTGCACACATTCACAATAGAGTTCCTAGTAAGTCAGTTCCAAAAACACCTTATGAATTGTGTACTGGGAGAAAGCCGACACTAAAATATTTGCGTGTGGGGTTGTGCTGCAGAGGACAAAATATTCAACCAATAACTAAAGAAATTAGAACTTAAAACTATGAGTTTCCACTTTATTGGATACCTAGAAAGATCTAAGGGGTACCTATTTTATTGCCCAGACCATGTCACTAAATTTGTGGAAATTCGACACGCGGTATTCTTAGAAAATAATGAGGTCTAGTGAAGCTCACATAAAAGGGAAATTAATCTTGAGAAAATTCAGGCTATTGTTGCACCCGAAATTCAAGAGAATCCAATTAATTGTATGGTACCTCAAATGGTAGCACAAATACCTCGCACTGGGGAGGTCGTGCCGCAAAATGAAGTACCTGTGACTCAGACTATAGTAGCACCAAATAAAAATTCTGGTGATACACCTTCTATTGAGAATCCTAATGAATTAAATAATGACAATCAACAGACTTCCGAGACACATAATAAAGAAATTCCCCAAGAACCTCCTCAACCGCTAGTTATCGATAATGAACCACTTCGAAGATCACATCAGGAAAGGAGATCTGCCATCCCAAATTATTATGATGTTTATTTAGGTAAAGATATTGGGAAGGCAGATGATCCCACCTCATTCAAAGAAGCGACAATTAGTGAACATTCATCCAAGTGGCTTGAAGCTAAGGAAGATAAATTAAAGTCTATGGGCCATAATGGAGACTGACACTTAGTAGAAATTCCCCAAGGAACCAAAATAGTAGGCTACAAATGGGTCTACAAAACTAAGCTTGACTCTAAGAGGAATATCGAAAGGTTCAAGGCAAGGCTTGTAGCAAAGGGTTTTTTACAAAGAGAGGGAATAGATTATAATGAGACATTTTCTCCTATCTCTAAGAAAGACTCATTTAGAATTGTCATGTCGCTTGTTGCTCATTTTGACCTAGAACTCCATTAGATGGATTTAGAAACTGCATTCCATAATGGTGACTTGAATGAGAATGTGTACATGGCACAACCCGAAGATTTTATTGTTGAAGGAATGGAATTTGGCTTGCGGACTTAGTAAATCCATCTATGGACTTAACCGGTGTCTAGGCAATGGTACTTTAAGTTTGATGAAATAATTAAGAAATTCGGATTCAAGGAGAATTATGTGGGTAATTGCATTTATCTTAAGATTAAGGGTGAAAAATTCATAATACTAGTACTCTATGTGGATGACATCCTATTAGCAAGTAGCGATGGTAATATGCTGCATGAGACAAAGGGATTTTTATCATCCAATTTTAATATGAAAGATCTTGGTGAGGCATCTTACGTTTTAGGCATAGAAATACACCAAGACAGGTCTAACAAAGTATTAGGATTATCTCAGAAATCATACATTAGCAGAGTGTTAGAAAGATATAATATGAGTAAGTGCTCTGCAACACCAGCTCCAATAGTTAAAAGGGGATAAATTTGAATTATTTCAAAGCCCAAGAAATAAGTTAGAATTAGATCAGATGAAATTGGTACCATATGCTTTAGCTGTCGGAAGGTTGAGGTATGCTCAACTTAGTACGTGTCTAGACTTAGCATTTGTTACTGGGATGCTTGGCAGATTTCAGTCAAATCCAAATTTAGACCACTAGAAGGCTATCAAGAAAGTCTTCTATTATTTGTAAGGCACTAAGCATTACATGCTCAGTTATAGAAAGTCTAGTGAGCTTGAAGTCCTAGGCTATTCAGATGTTGATTTTGCAGGGTGTGGACACTAAGTATAAGAAAATTGACACCGATTAACCATCGATAATCGAACACAGAAGAAACGTCATAGGAGATCCAAAACTGATGACGACACCAAGACACAATATTTGTTAACGAGGATCAGCCAAAGCCTACATCCATGTGCACTAATTACAGGCGCTCCTCCCTGATCCAGCATAATTACAGCGTATTAGAGTTACAATGACCCTAGACCGGCACGCCATTGGCCAGCCGCTCCCTCTCGCGGCCTTCTGCTAAGACTCCATGCGATTACAACAGGTCTACCTCTCTATTTAAGAGAGATCCTAGGACAGAGTAACTCTCTCCTAACACCTACTACAACTCAAAGTCCTAAACTATAACCGACTATGTACACATATTCGACACAAACTCTAACAAACTCCACCTTGGCAAATATGCCATGCCAACTTGAATTTACTCCATGTGCGAACCTCCGTGGACCCGGACTTGAGTTGTTTCCTTCTTTGCTGCTAACGCTGAGCTGCCAGACGAGCCTATGCCAGGCTCGCCACCATCAGGAATGTGCACTGCAATACCAGCATATCCGTCTTCCTTGACTCTACCTGTAACAATATTCCCTTGTAACTTGTACAAACATGAGTCCATCCTCTCACCAGTCATAACAGTCTTCCTATCCATCATGATCATCATGGTTTTCCATCAGAATCACTCTCATACAACCATCCTTCCTTATGTACATTCCCAAGAAAAATTAAACTCCTCCTTAGTGCTGGCACGTATTTCACATCCCGAATTAGCGTCTCGTTGCCATCATACATCTTAAACTTGACATCACCCACTCTAACAACACGGTAACTTGTGTCATTGCCTAAGTGAACAATGCCAAACTCATCAGATTTGTATGAAGAGAACCACTCCCGTTTCGATGTCACATGATAGGAACTAGTCGAGTCCAATATCCACGCTTCACCAGACTTCTCGTTAGACACCGTGAGTACCTCATGACTATTGCTATCTGAGTCATCACTGGCTGCTGCTAAACTTGCACTTGCACTTCTCCTCTTCTTCAGTAACAGACAATTCCTCCTTATATGCCCAATGGCATGCCAATTATAGCAACGTACCACCTTCTTCTCTTTGCCCTTCCCCGTCTCATTGTCATGCTTTTCCCTGACCAGCAAACCTTCACCCTGAGAAGCCTCCGTTGCATTTGACTTTGCTCTTCTCAAATCATGTGCAAGCAACGCTGAAATTATCTCCTCAGTCTTGATGGTATCTTTGTCGTACGTCAGAGTAGTCACCACATGCTCATAAGACGGTGGAAGCAAGCTCAGAAGAATTATGGTTCTGTCTTCATCCTCCACTTTCACATCTAACTTGCTTAGATCCATGACCAACTGATTGAAGACGTCCACATGCCCTCTAAGATTTGACTCTTCTTGCATTTGCAAACCGTACAACTACTGTTCAAGATACAACTTACTCATCACCGACTTTGACATATACTGGGTTGTCAATTTGTTCAAAATTTTCTTCGGTGAATCCTCCTCCATTACATGGTACAAGATCGAGACTGAGAGACACAATCCTGTCACAACTGCCTGCGTCTTGATTTCCTCCCACTCGTCATCATCCATCTTCGTCGGTTTCGTCTCAGTAAGACCCCTCGATATCCCCGATTGTGCCAATAGATCTTTCACCTTCGTCTGTCCAAGAACAAAATTTCCAGTGCCACCGAATTTCACCACATCAAATTTGGAAACCATCGCCGATGCCATCGATGATAATCAACTCAACCGCCTGTTGCCTCAGTCAAAATTGATTTGCCCTGGTTTAATTGACCCAACTGACTAAAACTAGCCGAACCAAATGGTTTTTTCCTTCTCCAAAAACCAGCTTCGGTTTTCTTAGTCAGTAAAAAAACTAGTCAAAGGGGATCGGCCAGATCCAATTGACCCGACCGCCCTTCTCATTGGAGACCCGCCTAGCCCCCTCTGCCTCCCCACAAAACAGCCGCCACTTGCGACCTGCTCCGTCGGTGGGAAGACACCACTATCGGCCCCTAGTTTTGGAAACCGGGAACCTCATGTGTTTTCATGTACCAATTCCTGGATCAGTAGTTGATACACACATGCATAGCTAGATCATAACATAGCACAAATCGAAGTAAGACTAAAGGGGTTTATACCTTTATTAAGGACTAAATGGCTGCACCTTATCAGAGTAACAACAACTAGAAAACGAGTAGCAGTATGGTCCAATCGTCATACCCACAGGCAGATGATTGGAGCCGTGACCTAGCCAACTGACACTCTGTACATCCTGCTAAGTATGCAAATCATACTAGCAAGGTCTTTTCTTCTAGCATGTTCTTCTACTGAACATAGTAATTGAGCAATCATGAATACATAGGTACTCAGCAAGCGACCACGCAAATATGCTTATCATGCACAGGGCATTCAAGGAGCGACTGAGGTTATTTTGCATAAGGCCAATTTTGAGAACCATTTTATAAATACCTATGACCTAGCAGGATAGACTTAAAACAGTTTTAATGTCGTAATGTTTGCTCAACGAAGGTTTTATCCGCCAATCCCGAGACCGCCTCAAAAATGACTTGCCACCACTGATCATGTAGTTTCTACAACTCATTGTCACATTACCTCCCATGGAACAATAACCATAACCATCCAAATCATCACCATCTCATAATCCCAGCCCCTCATTAATTAATTTTAGAAAATTATGAGTCTAGTGAAGAGTAGTATAAGTCCCAGCGCTCAATTAACCACGAGCACGGCTATTCGAATAGATTGATTTACTCACACTGCAGTGGATGTACGCTTTAACCGCAACCGTGACTCTGCCCAATATATGAGCTTAGTCCCAACACATGATATAACTGGAGATGTTGTTACAAAATTTTCATTTTAGTGAATACAATGATATAACTGGATCATATGTTCGGGGAAGTAGTTTAGAATAAGAAGCTTGATGTCCATTAATTTGCATGCATAGAGAAGCAGCACCTGGTGCTTTGTGCGCAAGCCAGGTGAGAGAGAGAGGATGTCCGGGCGCTAGTCATGTCCAAAAAATATACATAGCTATTTCGGCTGAAATTTGGAAGGTCGAATATTAATGGTTGATATATATAATCAGAATATAATCATGGAAATCAGGGGAGACGTTGTTACAAAAATTTCATTATACTGAATACAATGATATAACTTATGTCCAAAACTAAACGGTTCCGTAGAACAGTTCGTTCTCCATTGGGCCATGGAATCATGTTTTGTCTATATGTTTTCAGAGCGTGATATTTATCTTAATTTCTCATACACTATAATACCATATCTTACTAGTTACAACATACCCCATCTTATTGATCTCATCTCACAACATCCACCCTAACTATCACACAGCTTACCATCTTTGCAATCTGAGATGCAGTTTAATTACTTCCAGAACAGGACTGAATGCTAAAATTTGTTTCTGTTGATATTGCCGCATAACCAAGTAGTAACAAATGCAGGCATGCAGCAGTGAATAAAAACCTGCAGGTATTCAGGGTTTCAGACACAACTAACCAAAGTTGCAGTTTCGATCACACAAAAGAAGGATTACCGCTTAATATCCACAGGCAATTATGCCCTATCTGTCGAGTAGTTACAATTCACAGCTCACATGCATCAAAATATTACAGCAACACAGTGTAAGTAAAAACCAGATATTGTTCCTAAGAAGCACAAGTGCAAACTGTTCTGGTATTTCAGAAGACAAGAGGACAGAAGAAAAATTTCAGAACAGAGTCCTACTATATCCTACAGCTCTTCCAGGCTCGGAGCAATTCTACTATCTACAAGATTTCCAGTAAGTTCTGGTGATCACTAGAAGAGGAAAAATGCAGTTCAGGAAGAAACGGAGCGATCTGATCCGTTGATGAGGAAAAAACTGACGGTGAGGATGAACTAAAGGGACCAACTGATCAGTGGGAATGGTCGAAGCTGAACTCCTTGTGGACACCGCACTTGCAAGTGACGCGCACCACCACCTCCACGCCGGTGCAGGCCGCCGCCGGCGAGCTCGGCCTGGGCGCCTCCCTCTCCGCGCTGGACACCTCAACCTCTCGCTCCTGAAAGTTACAGGAAGTTCAGGTTTCAGCAAGACAGATTGACAAAATGGCATACAAAGAAGCTGAATGAAACAGCAATCGCCAATAACAGAGGAGTCCAAGCAATTACAGAGATGTGATTCAGATGCCCAATTTGAATTTGGGATTGATTTGAAACAAATTTTAGTGACTTTGGGTGTAAAGAATTCAGACATTTTGGTTAGCAGGTCAAGATGTGCAAGCAGAGCATGTGAATTTCTCTTCTTTCTGTTCGGTTTTAGATTATGCGAAAGAGGAAATGGACTGGGATGTGGGATGCTTTACCGGCGTGATCGTCTTCTCCACTGAGGAGGAAGGCCTCGCCGGCGATGTAGCCCCGGAGCGGGATGCCTCACTGGAGGAATTCTTGGATTCCTGCCGCGATCAAATCGGAACATGAGATGCGTAAGAAATGGCGACGAAAAGAGAGAGATTAATCAAGAACTGGGTGATTCAGACGAAGAGGAAGGCCGAAGCAATGGAGGAGTACCTGCTTGGCCGCCTTGGCCGACGAGGTGAAGAACGTGCAGCACGGCCCGCCCGCCGACTCGGACAGGATGGAGGAGCGGGAGGCGTCGCCAGCGGCCGTCTTGGCAACCTTCAAAGGCGGCGGGGTGACCGGCTGCTGCTCGTCCCGCGGCCGCGTGCTCCCTCGGCGCGGGGTAGCGATGCGGAGGTTTCGCCGCGACCTCCTCTTGCTGCCGCCGCTGGACTTGTGCGCTGGCCAGGCCGAGAAGACGAACGAAGGCGAGGGGTCTGTACCGACCGTAGGAGCTAATTGCTTGGCCGCCGCGAGCCCCGGAGAACCTGCTTTCCCAAACGAAGGCCCAGGCGAAGGGAAGGAGAAGCCGGCGCTGTCGGTGGAGCCCGTGCTCGCCCGTGTCGGGGAAGGCAAGGGCACGATGGCCCTGCTGCTGTGCCACTCCTTCGGTGACAAGGACGGCTCATAAGACAAGGAAGCGCCGCCTCCGTTCGCATTGGAGCCCGTCGGCGTCAGCGGTGGCTCCGGTGGGAACGCAAAGCCACCATTGGCCGTGGGGCCTGCGATCACCGCCGGTCGCTTCGGCAAAGTCAAGAAAGAGAATCCCCCGCCGGCGCTGTAACCCAGGGGCGCCGTCGGCTGCTTCGGCGAAGCCACGAACGCGAAGCCGCCGCTCGCGGTGGAGCCCATGGGCGTCTCCGGCCGCCCCGGCGACGCCAAGAACGACAAGCCGCTGGCACAGGAACCCGTAGGAGTCGTCAGCGCGTCCTCCGAGGATGCGAACATGTTCCCACCGCCGCCGCCGCCCCCGCTCCCGCTCCCGCCTGCCGCCACCGCACCGGCCAACGGGAAGGAGAAGTCGCTGGCGGGGGATGACGACGTCCCCGCGCGCGACGAGAGCAACGGCGGCGCGGTGGCCGGGGAGCCGCCCCTGGGCGGCGTAGAAGGCGTCGGCGACAAGGGGGGCAGGGCACCGAAGGGGTGGAGCTCGAGCAGCACCTTCTTGCGCGGGGACGAGGGCGGGAGGAGGCAGCGGCGCTTCTTGCGGGCGGCGGCGCAGGGCGCGGAGAAGGCGACCGCCGAGTGAGCGGACTCGATGCGGAGCTCGGCGAGGTGGTGGCGCGACGGCGGGGGCGAGCCGAAGGAGGGGAACAGGTGGGAGAGGGGCGCCGCCTCCGTCGCCATGTCCGGGGCGCGCGCGCGTGCACGGAGTTCTTGGATTCTTGGGTTGCTGCGGTGGTGGGTCCCGGAGGGAAGGAGGCGTTTTGTGTTGGCTTGGTGCCTTGGCGAGATTTATAGCAGATTTGCTATCGATCCGAAAGTTTCATTTTTCGAATTTTGTCAAATAATAGCATTAGCCATCGGATAGAAATTTAAAATTCAGAATGTGGAAGTGAGTTTCATGTTGTAATTTGATCTTGTTGTAGTTGTATTTTTAATTTATTATAGTTGTTATTATTGATCACGATAATTTTAGTTATAAATTTACGCAACTTAATCATAAATATGTACAACTATATCTAACGGCTCGTATCTTGCTATTTGGATATAGAAAAATCGTTTGATGGATTCAATTTTTTAAAACATTTGCCCAATATACAGTCCCGATTTATAGAGGGGAGGAGCCATGCATTTTCTGCAAGATACATGCAGGCAAATCTATTTCACGAGAAATTATCAATTGGTCGGTCACTGTTATTAAGAGCTTATGGTTTAAACTGCTACCTCTTGTGAGCATATTTCTTAAACTACTAAACGCTATATCTTTAAAAAAAACTTTTTATGTAAGAGTTTCTTAAAGTAAGCCAGAAAACTCTTAAAGAACAGTGCCAGAGGCAGGTCGCTGATTACTCCTGTCTAAAAAGAATCATTTTCTGCGCTACGAACCTAGATAAGCATTTGATTAGATTTATAACTAGGAGTTAATTTTTCGTGAGACATATGGTGCAGGTAATTAGAGGGTCCAAATTTCTTTTCTGTAATGTTAATGGTGTAGTGGTAGAAGAAATTACGAAGGCATTGAAACAAGTTTGGTGATAAAATACAGTAAACTCGATGGATATTTTTTTCTCCAAATTATTTATCTATGATTAGTATTCTGTTACTCACTTGTACAGGCTGTATAAATGGTGAATTAGTTTTATAAAGTTGTTTGCAAAAGAGAGAAACATGTTGTCACCTGTAATGCCCTACTCTGGCACCATATATAGTGACATCAGAGAGCATGCATCACAAAAGATTAGCGTGAATCAATTCCCGCGGAACCACGATATCGGTACCAGTCCCAGAAAACATTGCTGGCACCCGCGGTCAACAAAGATGTACCATAGCAACTGACTAAATAAATAGATAAATATATATACCTTATAGGAGGTCACACCTTTGGAACGACTCCAAGAATGTAACTGGCAAGCAGAGAAATAGCAAACAACAACGTAGCAAGAAACTAATCCACAAGCAACGGCTTGGAATTAGAAAAGAAACCCTAATCTTTATTTCAACTCCACTCTCCCTAAAGGAGAGAAAAGATGCGGACTGAGTACATACGTACTCAACAAGTTATGAAAAAAGTGAGTTATCAGGCTATCAAAGAAGGCTGAGGTTTATTTCGTAAACCTTTTTATTTGAAAACACTTTCAAAACTCTAGGTGTGGGTTATCTCAGGTGTAACTATATAGAGGCTCTCGCCTCGATTCTATCCGTGAATTGCTTTGCAACAACTCGAGCGGACGGAACAATTTTTAATTGTTTTAAGTTTCTTAGTTAAATCTATTCTCATTCCGGCTGTCGGACCATAACAGCGGCTTAAGAGGGTCTGTCCTTAGGTAGTTTTCCACCATGTTCTTATCTATTAGTTTATTTTCACTTTCGTCCTTTTTAGGACATTATCTCATTTTCCCTCTATTATTTTCCTTTCACTTCGTCCTATTCAGAACATTATCACATTTCATGTTTCAACTTTGTGGCTACTCGAGCCATCCATAATCTTATTCCTAAGCTCACACTACTTTCACTCAGGAAGTCTAATCTATGATGTCATTCGACATCGCCGGTACATAGCCCCGTTTCAGACCACTCAGCACATCCATCAACCACCAGGCCGATTCTGGTAACGACTCCCATAACACAAAACTTCTTTCGCAAAGCACTAGCAAACAAATCTACGCTAGAGGAATTACCTCACATTCACCCATAACCATGGGCACGGCTGTTCAAACAGTTCATAACCTTTGCAAATAGTGCATGCTTTACCCACACAACACGAGCTTACTTTCCACACTCGTCAGCGGGGAAGGTTCACGGCAAGACCTTTCCAAAGCCTACCTAGGATAGCACATTGACCTATAAAAGGGTCCCAGACCAAATACTAGGAACTCATTTCCTTACTTAGGGACAGGGGTATATCACCCTCATGGCATCCAGCCAATCCGACATTTATTAGCAACCAAACGATCCTAAGAACACTAATTACTCGGCCAAGGGTGTCGCATTCCACCCATATGGTCGCACTGTGAGATGCTCGGATGAAATTCCCCAAGGAAACGGTCCTTATATGCAAATACGAAGCGTCACCACGCAGGCGGACACCTTGCATCGCGGATTTTCGCAAACCATTTTTGCTTCGCAAACACGCCGACATCACATGATGAGTACATAAGAGGGCCTTGTAATTGTGTCGTGGGCTAAGCCCAAGGGGTGTGCACTCTAGGGTTAACCCTAGGATGTCCCAACTCATATATATTCAGTAGCCGTCGTCATTTAGGGTTGGGTTTTGTTTAGATTAAAGTTTAGCCATTGCTACTTTTTCCGGGTAAAGCTGTGATCGGTTATATCGCCGTTTTCCTGTTATGGAACCCCACCTTATCGTTTGTATTCAATTCATATTTGTAATATCAGATTGCTTGTATCTTGTTCTTGCTCGTTTCTGCGATTTGCTTGTAGGAATAAGGTTGATCTGTACCGGTAAAATCAACAACCCTTGGAGAGGTGTATCAATCGCTAAGGTGCAACAACACAACATCTCGTACGGTTGTAGTCGGGTCGTCAACGTTTCTCTCAAATCGTAGTTACCTTCAACTCACCGAAAGATCGGGCCACCCCTGCTCCTATCATCACATGTATCAGGTTTTCAAAGCTTTCGAAACCTTTTTTTTCCTATGTCGAGAAACAATAGTGATGTGAGTGGAACCATTGGAAACTATACTCAGGAAGCATGGTCACCAAAGACCACAAGGTGAAGTGACAAGGGATAGGATGCCAACATCCTATAGGATTTATGCAACCAGTGGGTTGGTCCGTTGGATTGTCATGCAAACCGAGGCCGGTCAATTTAACGTGCACACATTAAGGTGCAACTCTGCAGACAAAATATTTGTACAAATTAGGAGCAATATGGTTAAGGAATGACTTGCCTCAATCTTCGTCTTCGAATCCTCGCAAAAATCCGACATCCGACGATATCTGAAACGTCGACTGCGCATAAAATGAGAGAAAAACACATAGAACTCTAGAAATAAAGTACTATTATTAACAAATAATAGTGCCATTAGGTAGATCTCAATTTTAGAAAAATTTGAAAACTTGAATGGGTCAATCGGAGTTATGGTTAAAAAATATGGATTTTTGAAGTTTAAATAAATTTTTGGAAAAGAAAAGGGTTTATCTAAATTTTGGAAAATGAATATTCTGGGAATATTCCCAAGTCTGACAGGTGAGGCCCAATGTCAATGGAGAGAGAGAGGCTGAGGGATGAGGCCCACATATCAGTGACAGAGATTCTCGGAAATATCCAATCTCCCCAAAAATTCCTAAAAGTCCCAAATCCATATTCTCGGAATCCAATAAACCTAGATACTCCAATATTCTGAGATTCGCCCTATTTCAGTCTCTATAAAATATTCTCGTCAATTCCTTTATTCCCATAATATTTACAATATTCGGAATATTCCAATTTTCCAATTCCCGAAATATTTCGATAATCTATCCCCAAGATATTCCTAAATTTTAGAATGTTTAATTGTTCTTCAAAAACTCCAATTTTTTGCCCTCGGTAAAATATCCTCCATTTTCCGAACCCCACAAAATATTCTCTGTTTTCTAATTCCCAAAAATGTTCAATATTTTGATTCCTAAAAATGTCCCGATGTTGCATTCCAATATTCCGTATGGAAATTATCCTAAATATTTCCAGAAATTCTTGTTGATTATATGATTCCTCCAATTTACCAATTTGGGAAAATTCCAGAAAAGTCCTTTCGTCCCTCTTTTCCTTTTCCTTTCTCTATTTTTCCCTTTTCCCCTTATTCTTTTCCTTTCCTCTTCTTCCTTCTTCTCCTTCTTCCTCCTCTCCTTTGCCACCCCCAAGCCGAGCTCCCTCGACTGGCCCAAGCCGCTGCCTGCCCTCCCTCCTCCTCGGCCCGGCCTGCCCTCCCTCCTCCTCGGCCCAGCCTGCCCCGTCGCGCCTCAGCCTGGCCCTCGCTGCGCCCACACGCACCGCCGCCGCAACGCCCGGGCCACACCGCCCCCGTGCCGCGCCGGACTCCCACCCTGCGTCGTCTGCTCTGCCTCCCGCCCCCTATAAATTGCTAGTAGTCACCGCCTCTCCCCATCCCCTATGCCCTAGATCCGCCGCCGCCTCACGTTACTGCCGCCCCAGCGCCGCCTCGTCTGCGCGCTGCGCCCCTATGCACCGAGCCACCGCCGGGAGCCTAGCGCCGCTGCGGTCGTCATCATCGTTTTCGCCCGCCAGAGAGCCCCGAAGCCCGCCGCTCTCCTCATCCCTTCCCTCTCCGGCATCACCCGTTTTCTTTCCCGTCCGAGCGCCGTCCTCTCGTTGTCATCCGCCGTACCACCTCCCCTCTGCTGCTCGCCATTGTCGTCGCACGCCAGCCCTGCCTTGGCCTCGTCGTGCGTGCGTGTCGCGCCATGGGCGTGGTCACCACGTCGCGTCGCGCCGTTGCGCCATGGCAGGGGCTCACCCCCCGTGACCCCGACAAGTGGGCCTCTCCGTCGGTTTCCCCTTCTGTGAATGACTTGTGGACCCCGGTGAATAGTGTGCATCCATCTCGAGCCGTTGGATCTTCCGAAACCAATCTGAGCCATCCAATCTACATAGAATCTTGAAGTAAATCTCAATCATCCGATCATCTGGATCAAATCCAAGCCATTGAATCTGTAACCCGATCATCATGCCATGTCAGCTAAGGCCACATGTGCTGCCACCTCAACTGCCACCTAAACCTTTTGTTCACGTGGCAGTCCACATCAGTATCAGACCACTACTTCATCTCATCCTATGTTCGGTGAACCTAGTCCACATTGACCAGGGCACTGACAGTGGGCCCCACTCTTGTACTCTATTTAAATGAAAATTTTTTAATTGTTTTCTAAGGGAATATTCCCAAGAATATTCTTTTCTTAATTCTTTTCGGATTTTCTTTGAATTCGAACTTCCGAAGATAGTATCTTTTCCGTCTAAATGTCGATTCGACCCATTCTTCTTCTTAAATTTATCTAAAATTATGATCTACGTATTTGTGTACTTTTATACTATTTATTTGGAGTTTCTTAGGTTTTTTTCTTATTTTGCGTGTAGTTGAGTCGTATCATTGTTTCGGAAGATCGCGGAATTTGCGAGTTCGGAAGAACATTAGAAGACTTTTCTATTATAAGGCAAGTCACACGACAATTTTCTTGAGCATGTTGATCCCATTTTTGAAAACTATTTTATTTTAACGTTATTGCATGCAATGTTTTGAAATGACATTATTACGAGTATTTATTATTATCCAATATTTTCTCGATTATTATGGTCATTTTGTTATTGAAACATTCACCTTGATACCCTAGGTAATTAATATGAACTAGCTAGATGGCTAATCTATGGTCTAGCTAGATTATTCAGGATTTGTTTAGCCAACGCCTAGAAACTTTAGCGTCATTTTATGTGGGGAACTATTC
This sequence comes from Oryza meyeriana var. granulata, assembly GCA_003991445.1. Lineage (NCBI taxonomy): Eukaryota > Viridiplantae > Streptophyta > Magnoliopsida > Poales > Poaceae > Oryza > Oryza meyeriana. The sequence goes on from RYFJ01000711.1 coordinate 159,164, forward strand.
ATTCACCTTCGGGTAATTAATGGTTAAAGGCTATATTTTCACGATGGTTAGTCATGGCTGGTTAATTAAATATGCCAACTAAAACTTGATTGAATGGTGGGTTATGAGCATATGCAATGATGATGATGCTAGCGGTGCTCATGACAATTAAGGACCGGTTCGCGATCTATCTTTGCGAAGTAATACCGTACTAACCACAAGCTAGAATGGGTAATGGCTTGACTAGACGTGTGGAAAGTTCAACAGAAAGCACCAGGGCGTGTTTGTGGCAGTCGTCAATAAGTCCATGGTTTTGGGCATCGAGCCGTCTTGCGGGAGGCACTTGATCACCCCTACCGGAGACCGAAGGCTTGGTGGGAGGCTCTTCTGTTGGGCGAGTTGCATGAAAGGTCTTGTCACGGTTTCCCCTTTGCAATACCATGGTGGTATTTCGGGGCATGGTGACATGTGTGGAACCGTGTCTTGTGGGTAAATTGATACACCTCTAGTCAGAGTAAAACTATTCGAATAACCGTACTCGCAATTAATGGGCAATCTAGCAATGTTTTTCGTGATTAGTCCCACACTACTTATTAATGGTGATAAATGATGGAAACTTGATAGCTTTAGTTTGGAGGGTGATGGTTTTGGGCCTGAATTGCATTGGAATGTTGTTTAGTGATTGGTTTAATATGCATATTAATTAAACTATACTGTTTTCCAATGATTTTAAATGCAAATGTTTAAATGTTGTTTACGCATATAAGCCATACTATGCCTTTCCTTTGGTACCCTATTGTATTATTTTGCATTCCTTGTATGGCTTGTTGAGTACGGTGGGTGGTACTCAGTCTTGCATTATTACAATCATTAGAGTGAAGATATGCATGGAAGAAGTTTGGTGTTTGGCTTATACCCCAGTTGAGCTGCCTGTGGGCTTGGTGCTGAAGCTTCACTAGTTTGTTGATATGCTGCTAGTTTTCTTCTATGTGAGGACTAAGTGTCTCTTTTGTATGTATGCATCATTATTACGTTTTGGTTATGTTTATTAAATTGTCAATTTGTGTAACTCGGCTGATTTCTGGACGAGAATTTAATGCACAAATTAGTTTTGAAATTTTGGTGAATTTTCGGGCGTGACAATTAATGAAGGGCCCACATGTAAGTGACATAAAATCTTAAAAAAGGGATCAATGAAGTTTTGATTATGCCGGGCCCTCATGTTAGTGAAGAGAGAGGGATTAGAGTACAGATCACTGTGCACTACTGTGTGGGCCCGTCTGGTCAGTGGCTGGTTGGGGAAAGAGGTAGGGCCTGGCGGGCGGACGTGGCTTGACACATCAGACGGTGAGAGAGACACAGGAGGCTGGCCGGGAAATCAACAACCAGTGGTGACCGTTGTCGCGCCGGTGAACGGCAGCGAGGGAGAAGTGGGGCACTGGAATGGAGCGAGGGGGGGGGGGGGATGGCGCAGGAGGTGGACAGCTTGAATTACGGCTAGAGTGATCGACGGCAACCGACGGCGAGGGATAGTAAGCGGCGGTGAGAGAGAAAGCTTGCACGGTGGCGATGGGATTGCCGGCGGCAATGGCAGGCGGCCGTGGGGCTAGCTACGGTGCCATACGGGGTAGGAAAGGAGAGAGGGAAGGTGAGGAGCTCACCGGGTTGAGGGATTGCGGCAGCAGACGATGGTGCTTAGCTCAGGCTCTAGGTGGAGTACAGCGTGCGCTGTCGAGAAGAGGGCGGCGAGCATGGCTCCTTGGTCCCATTTTATAGGTGTGGAGGATCAGAAGAGGACAATGGAGAGAGCCGGTGGCTGGGGCGAGATATTTTGGGTTCTCATGGCGGCTGCGGCAGCCCGAGCTGGAAGGATGGGACTTGACGGCGGGGTGGTGTCGGCCGGAGGGGGAAAAGAGGGGATGGGAGCAGGAAAGATGATGGGACGGCAGGTTGACCTCGGGGGCATGGCCGCACGTGGGGAAGACGCCGGGAGGAGGAGATATTTTGGGCGTGACGGTCGAGGCATTCCATTGAGCATGTGACGCGCATGGAGAATAGGGAGAGGGGAGGGTGACAAACGCGCGCGAGGCGAGGCACGGGCGTGCGCTGGGTCATCGCCGGCTGGCGTGCGGGTCTAGGTTGTCAACACTGGTGTCGCGTGCGCGTGTGAGGGGCTGCGGGCGGGCGGCTAGGCGCGGGGCGGGTGAGTAGGCCTTGGGCCGCTAGCTTGCGGGGCCGCGCGGAGAGGAGCTGGGCTGGTTGCAGCTGTACGCGGGTGAGGAAAGAGAGGCCAAGGCCGTGTGGGCTGTGGAGGGAAAAGGGAAAGGGAGTCCCAGAGGAACAGTGGCCTCTAGGAATTTTCCAGGGAAATTGTTTGAAGGGTATTTGAAGATTTTGAATAGGGTTTTGTTTCAAAATTCGATATTTATGCTTAGGGGACTTTAGAGAGGGGCTTCAAGACCAAGACTTGGATATATTTTTTGAAAATGGATTTGAACTTTTTTTTGAAAGAGATTTCAATAAAGAGAAGTAGAGAGGGAATTCAAGGAGAATTTTGAATTTGAATTTAATTCTTGGGATTTGAGATTAGGTAAATATGGGGAATTTTGGAAAGGGTTTTTAGGCTGTTTTTGAAAAGAGGTTTGAAGAAAAATCTCAATCTTTGAGCTCACGAAATTGTGGATCTTTCGAACAGGAGACTCTTGAATGAAACTTTGGTAAAATTAGAATTTTTGGAAGGGAGTTCTCAATGGGAATTTAAACTTTAAGAGGGATCAAGATTTGGAGGATCTTAAGGGAGAGTTTCGGAGGGAATCTTAATTTACCAAATCCAACTCCGGGGTTTCAATCTAGATAAGAACTTCGATTGAGATTTTGAGTAGTACTTCAAAATTGGATTATTCGAGAAATTTGTGGGATAGGTTAGAGAGATATTCGAATCTCAAAATTCGAGTCTCGAAACTTTGGAGCGAGGTTTGGAATCGAGTTTTCGAGATTCAAGGGAAGGATTTAACTAAGATTTAACTGAGTCCTTAATCACACACAAAGAGCAAATTTTTTGAAAGTTAAAGTTTTTATTAAAATAGTTTTTAACGGTGCGAAAACTAAGGCATTTCATCACCTTGCCATAAGCCTATAAAACTAGCAAAGACACGAAGGCATAGAAAAATACTGAAATTGGTTTAACCGATTAAAGAAAAAAAATGCCAAAACCGGAACCTGTTCTACTCGGTTTAGCTCAAGGATCATTCATGTAATCAAACATGCATAACTGGCGAAAGACATGAAAGACGTTTACAAGGGCCTCGGTTTAGCTCAAAGATCATTCATGTAACCGAACATACACAACTGACGAAAGACATATGAAAGTCGTTTACATAGGCCTCGATTTTAGCTCAAAGATCATTCATGTAATCGAACATGTACAACTGGTGAAAGGCATGAAAGACGTTTATGTGGGTCTTGGTTTAGCTCAAATATCATTCATGTAATCAAACAACACAACTGACGAAAGGCATCAAAGACGTCTGCGTGGGCCTCTGCAGTGAAAGCACAACCACGCATCTTGTTAGGTTTCTAAGTGTCTTGCCACTAAGTAACCTACATGGTTTTACTCGTTAATTAATGAACACCCCGCCTAAAATAAAATATTTTCTTCTAAACTAATAAGCTGGCAGAGTCTAGGTCAAGTTCTGAATCATATTTTCGTTCAAAAGTAACCTTTCGCCTTCTCTAACGAATGTAAAACTCATCATTAGCATGGTCTAAACTAACATCTCTCCTTACTCCTTCAATCCATCATCCATAAAAAAAAGAGATTATTTAGCGGAATTTAACATTAAGTTGATATTACCTTGATGTCTCTGAGATTTAACTTAATTAGAAAAGATCACATCTAATGATATAAGTACCAGTGAGCAATAAATGCAGTGGTGGATGGATTGGTAAAATATTACTTCAAAATCTCTTATATTTCTGAATAAATAAAAAGACCCAAAATTCTTTATATTTATGGAGAAATAGAGAACATTACAGTTAAAATAGATCCAACATACACCAAACCTAAAGTAACGCTCTAGTGATTCATTTGATCAAGTGTTTAATATAACCATTGGAGATGAATTGCGATGTGGAGACCATCAGTTCACTATTACAAAATAGATTTTTTCAAACAGCACCCCATTTCAAACCCAGGCAGGCCACCTACAGTAAGTTTGCCGTGGGGGAGAAGGTTTGCGGCTGCCAGAAAAGATGTATTATCGCTGGTGGCTGCTTATGCAGCCCGCCTACAAAAACATTAGTATTTTTGCAGGCATACCAAGTTATGCGCCGCATGGTTTTAATGACGACGGCATGTAACGTGGCCCACCTAAAAAAATAGTGGTGATTTTCTCAGGCGGCTCGCATGGCAAGCAACCAATTATGAGGTTTTCATAGGCGGCCACTTATGTGGACCGCCTGCGAAAACCCCCTATGTAAAGCCATCTTTAAGCTCGTGCTATTCACTAGAGTATGAACTTTCTCTTTCATTTAAAAGCAAAAATATAGGAGGGAAGGTTTCAATTCAAAATCTTTGGTGGATTTTGGTATCTAAGGTTAGATTCTTGTTCTCCTATCTTCTTTATGTAGTTTATTTCTAAATTTGTATTTTCAATTTGGTGGATTTTGCAGTCGCTGTTTTATATACGTAACCTAGATTTACAAATTTTAATTGGCAACTTTGGAGCTTAATTTGGCCCAAAATTTTTATGCAATCTTAGAGTAATGGTGTTTATTCATCTGTCAATAATGATTTAGCTAGACATAGTAGTTTTTGTGTATATTAAGTTAGTGTGATATGGATCTAGTTTGGTGGACAGAGAAATATTAGTATGTCTTAATATTTTTTTCTAGATCTAGTTTTATTTTTTATTAAAAATGGGAGCAATACTATTTGAAAAAAATCGTAAATCTTTTATATGAAGTTGGATGATGACAAACTTTATATGAAAATTGTTACAAGCTCTCAAATCTATTTTCAAAAAGATTTTTTAATTTTTTTTCATACGACATCGGATTCATTGATGCTTGATTAAAATAAATGTTATAAGGAAATATATACCCCGTCATATTAAAGACCATTGGATTTGTTTTCTTTTATATCCAAAGTATGGCAAAACTATGGTACTAAACCCTCTCAACAAAAAGGACAGTACCTATGGCGAATTTCTCAGAATTTTAGAGTAGTAAGTGATATATATAAATTTTAGCTATGGACTTCTCGTTCACAAGTTGTTATTATATGTATGACTAACTCTCTCTATTTGCTCGGACAGCGCCTACAAGCTCTACTATCGAAAGGACGGAGAATAGTTGGAAAAAAGAAACCAGTTGATCTGCAATAAGTGGCCAGTAATTAATGATGGACGTACACTTCTTATAAGTCTGCATACTAATCCATATAACTAATTTACATTGTATTTATGCCTTACAAAATGCCATAAGCAACCCAAAGAACGCATGCTATGTGGATATTGTGTCTACGAGTATCTTAGGGTCAATAGGAGGTACTAGATGAACTCTGTAGTTGCAAATAAATCATAAACTATAAATATGTTCATTATAGTTGCTAGTTTTCAATTGCTAATAATTTCTTTTCCCTACATATTCTCGATGCAACTTCATAGACTCCCAAAGTCTGAAAGGATGCTGGATGATACAACCATTAAGAATATACAGCAAGACATGTGCCACTTTATCCACCACAAGTATTGTCACAAGTTAAGGCGGTTTTTCCATAAAGAAGGGCATTTAAACTCGGACAAGGACTATAAGTGCCTTGTGACTGGGTAAAGAGAATTATATAAATTGTACGTGTGGATCGAGTTGTAAGATATTTTACAAACATCATCCAGTACTATGTGTTTATATAAGTACTGTGTAAATATATTAATTAATGGCTTATCTTAATTAATTAATATTGTATAGATTATCAAATATGACTTTGATTGATAAAGATAACCTTTTTTTATTGATTGTCCAATCAAATCGTCATCGATTCTTATCAGCGAAACGGGACTGGGGGTCCCACATACCCTGGGGACGCGTGGGTCTTCGGCCACGTCAGCTCCTCCGGGGCCATATTCTGCACCGGCGACGGCCGGCTACAGCCTTCTTCCAGTCAAGTACCGGGGACCCGAGGACATCCCTGGTCCCGGGTCTCGCCCCCGTGCCCGGGGCCTCGGCTTCGGTTCCGGGGCATGCCCCCGGGACACATATCTAGGACTTCCTGGGCCCGGGGCCCACAGCTCCCTTCCCGGGGCACGCCCCCGGGACACATCACTAGGATTTCCCGGGCCCGGGTCTCGCTGCCTGGTCCCGAGGCCCATAGGCTCCATGCCCGAGCCCCGGGTCTCGTCCCTGGTCTCGGGAAGCTCCGTCCCCAGGCCCCGGATCTCGTCCCCGGGCCCGGGGCTCACAGGCTCGGCCTTGGGGCGCACCGGGACATTCCCGGGCCCCGGGTCGCCCCCCGTCCTAGGACTCACAGGCTCGGTCTCGGGGCACGTTACAGAGACATCCCTGGTCCCGGGCGCCGCTCCCCAGGCTCGGGACTCACATTTTCCGTCCCCGAGGAGCTCGGCGCCTTGTGTGCGCGGAGGGCTCGATGAGCTCTCTGCCCCGGGCACGAGGTTGACTCGAGCGGACCAACTCTCCAACTACCTGCATTAATGACGAGGCGACGGGACGCGTCGCCCCTGTCGCCCGCTCGGCCACGCGTGGGCCTCTCATGATGGCCCCCTGTGGACACATGCCTGTGCAGTCAGAGACTTTTGACTTCGGTGGCGACGGCGTGCGCCGTCACATCCTCACGACTTAGCCGCCTGCAGCAGACCAACTCCGGCGTGGGCGTAGCAGGCGGACGTGTGCAACAGGAGAAGTCTCCAGAAAAGCTCTCTCATGTATACTTGGCACTGTGGACTCCCCTTGACCTATAAAAGGAGGATCCATGCCAGCCTCTAAAAAAGAGCTTCGGACATAGCGAGATAGGCTTCGGCTTCTGGTTCCGAAGAGGTCTTCTTCTTCTTCGAGTCCGGCTGCTGGTAGAGCGGGCTGAGCTGCTCCAGTTCCTTCCCGAGCTCGCGCTAGCTCCTGCGCCCCTCGGGAACTCCTTGTAACAGCATACCACATTCATCTCCCACATAGAAACACACACAGGAGTAGCGTATTACGCCTCCGCGCGGTCCGAACCTGTCTACCTCCTCCTGTCACCCTTGCGTGCCATTCTCTCCGACGCTGCAAGCCGTCCTGTGAACAACTCCCCTGGCCGAACTCAAAAGGGGGGTCTCCAGACTCTCCGCGGTTGGAGTTCCATCCTCCGACAATTCTATATACATAATACGTGAACACAAAAATAAATTCAAAATTAGCGGGAAATCCAAATTCAAAATTTGGTGCATAATCATTACAGGCGGGCCACTTTGCAAAATTTGTCCGCTTGTAACACTATCTTTATAGGCGGGCCATACTGCAAAACTTGCCTCCTGTGAAACTATCTTCACAGGCGGGCCAATTGCCTAATCGCCTATAAATAAATATCTTCGCTAGTAGACGTCGTTACCCGGCTGCCTGCGAAGAGTATTTTCGTTGGCGGATGCGTTATATAGCCCGCCAACATAATGTTTCACGTTGGCAGTCGTCTGCCACCAGAGAAAAAGAGTGCATTTTTTTTTTGCCATCGATCGCTAAGGGCTGGTAACGTGATTTGGTCGTCAGATATTTGACTTTTGATAGTAATGGTTAGTGCTTGTATTTCTACCTCCCGAAAAATGTGGAGACCATATGTTTGTCGCCATTTGTGATGACATAAATACAAAACAGAAAATGTTCTGAACTGTTTAGCTCCACGTCACCAACCTTTTTTTTTTCCCGAAAGGAAAAATCACCAACCATTTTAGCATGCTTCGAGGCGCTGGTGCATATTTACTTTATTATGGAAGGAGATACCGCACTAGCTCCTCATGCAAGTCGTTGTAGTATAGTGGTCAGTATTCCCGCCTGTCACGCGGGCGACCCGGGGTTAGATCCCCGGCAACAGCGCTGTCAGATTTTTTCCTTTCTATTTTTCTTAATTTTTTTTCATGAGCATGGCATGCTCAACCCAGCTTTCCTGGTTGTGTGCAAACTGCTGTGCTCTAACAGCAGCTTCTGTAACTAACCATGCTGTCTACCAAGTTATTCTTTTTTTCCCATTTTATTTTGCCCTCTTATCTCTCCAAAGCTTTCGGTAAGGCTGTCACGTAAAACGAGATAGATTATTAGTGTATGATTAATTAAGTATTTAATATTATAAAATTAAAAAATAAATTTATTTAATTTTTAAAGAAACTTATATATAGATTTTTTAAAAAAACACACAGTTTAATTGTTCAGAAAACGTGCTTAAAAAAAAGAAGAAGCCCATCAAAAGATGCCTTACCTGATTGTATGATCCATGCTTAGACGATACTCTAAGAATTGATAAGAGGAGATAACACTTATTAAACGCGCTATAAAATTAATGATTACATGATCCCTTCTATTTCTTAGAGGAAGCGCTCCATCCAAAACTCAAATGGATGTTTGAGGCGGCTTGTCAAGGTTGGATAGAACGCATGGCCTCTGAGTTCTCACCATCAGCGGCAACAGTGACTACCACATGCCGGGAGAAAAAACTGTCACTACCACATTGATGTTTGATCTTAATTTGAACATGTCCCCCACTCATAAGTGAACTCGAATGGTGATCCCCAATAGTTTTTTAGTCTCATAAAAAGGTTTTTTTTAAACACATTACAGACACATGCGCTTATATACACTTACACACTCATCCATATAAATACACACTACCCTATAAACATCTCCAAAGACTATGCCGATATACCGTATAAACAGTGACCGCCACATCCACGTAGACTATGACGTAGAGCTCCATTATAGACCAACTAAATTATTATTCAATACAGTGATGTTTGATCTTAATTTAAACATGTCCCCCAGTAGTGTTTTAGTCTCATAAAAATGTTTTCATTTTTTTTAAAACACATTACAGAAACATGCGCTTATAAACATACACACACACTCATCCATATAAATGCAAATACACTACCCTATGAACATCTCTGAAGACTGCGCTGACATATCTTGAGATTGACTATGAGCACTTCTAAAAATTGGACCAATATATCTTAAGATTGAAAAAGTTAAAACAGGTGGATCACTGTTGACGGGTACTTCGCTTATTACTGAAAAAATAATTAGCCATAAATATAAACACCCATGCTAAGTTTAGAACTTGATCCTAAGGGGGCTAGGTTGTGGTAAGGAACCTAATTAACTGGGCTACACTCTTTTAAATTTGTTATTTTAAGCAAGAACCATTTAGCTTCAAGAAGAAAGGAAGGGATGAATTAAATATTGAAAAATAAAATTATGTACCTTATTGGGAACGATTGAGGAATGGAAATGAGTTAGGGAAGCAAAATCTCAAAATACCCATAACCTATACTACATTCACACTTGTAAGTTAAAGATTGATGGTCTCATTGCTAGCTTTATTTTGATTATGGCTTATAAACTGGTGAGATGTGACTCTACTATTTGAAGGAGCTTATGGCTTAGGTTCATTAGCCACACGTGAAATTAGATGAGTCATTAGTACGTAAGTAAATGAGTATTAACTACTATAAATTAAAAAATAGATTTATTTAATTTTTTAAATAAACTTATATATAAAAAGTATTTACGAAAGACACACCGATTAATACTTCGAGAAACATGCTTATAGAAATCAAGTAAATAAGCTTCACCCGTAAACTGATTCAATACGATAAAAAACAACTTATGGTAAAACTTTTGTACTTCTACTTTTGGTTGTCCAAAAAGCCAAGGCTAAGTAAAAACACTTAAATTAGGTTATAAAATTTCAAATCGATTGTGATTAGGCAGGTAAAAGCCGTAAAAATGGTGTTCGCATCCTTGTCAACGTCAGAAGCTGCACATCCGCTGCTTCCCATTGTAGACTTCGATCGATGGGGTGAAGCACTTTTGTATTTGCTGAAGATTGAACATTTGTCAAAAAGAAAGAAAAAGATTTAGCATTTAAAAATTCTTAGAAAAGAAAAAAAATATCTGGTCGAGAATCTGCGTAGCCAAAAGATTGTCCTAGCTAACTTGAAACACACGCTTTCACGGGCAACAACCCACATGTGGACCCCACTGCCAGTGACTCTGCGCAGCTCTTCGTTTCGTCGATACCCACACGCCGTTTTGACATTTCAAACCCCCGGTGTTCATCGCACCACCGCCCTTTCAGCCCAACGGCTATAAAGCCGCCGCCGCCGAACGCTCGAGGTCAAACCGACGATTTCTCTCTTCCCCAATTGCCTCAGATACACTGGAGAAGCAGAGCGCCGCCTCGCCTCAGATCGGATCGGTCCAGAACCTTCTGGAAGCTTCGAGAAGCCCGACCAAGCCATGGAGAAGCAGAAGCCGGCCCCCGACGCTCCCCTCCTCCTCGCGCTGCGCTGCTCCAGGGCGTCGCTCCTCCTCTCCTCGCTCCGCCAGCCCCGCGCCGCGCCACGGGCCACGACACCACAGAGCTCCTCCGCCGCGGTAACCCCTCCTTCCCCTTACCCGCTCCTCCTCCGCCTCCTCTGTGTTCGCGTGGTCTCTGTTGTGTTCGCTCGTTCGGCCGCACGGCGTCTTACGCGCGTGATTTCCCTCTCGTTGCAGGCTAGCGAGCTCCGGGACGCCGGCCTCCTAAGCACGGAGCTCGCTGAGGCGCGGCGCGAGGCCAGACGGCACGCGGTGACATCCGGCGCGGAGGTTCTCCTCGTCCTCTCTCTGGTTCCAGTCCTCTTGCTGCTCCTCGGGTTCCTCACGGCAGCGGCGGTGGCGGCGTAGGGAGTTCGCTTGGTTCCACGGCGCCGGCTTGAGATCGATGGAATCGCTCCGTTCTGCTGCTCCGTTAGTTTCTTCCTCTGTTGCGGTGACGTGTTGTTTTGCAGATGTGCAGGTCTAGCTCACGAGTCACGACACGATCGATTGTGTTCTGATATCGCACATGGCATCAGATTTTGGTCGTCTCGTTCTAGCATGTGGTAGGTGTTCGACGAAATGGCCTATGTGTTCAGGAATCTGTAGAAAGTATAGCTTTGATTGCATTGCTTCTCGTTGACAGATGAAAACAATATTCATAATGGAAGAGACGATGCTTGTTGTCTCACCGATGACGCATGTGGATGACTGGATCTAGTATTTCTGATTGGTGTCGCTTGAATGCTAGATTCAACCTAGCACTGCTTTTCATTTGTCTCAGCCTTTGTTTTTTGTGAATTTCTCTAGAACATATTGTGAATTGTGAAAATTTTACATATTGCTCTCGAATAGATTGTGCGTAACAGTATGAACCAATATCATGCATTGCTTCTTGTCTGTCCAGCCCAGTAGGGTACATTTTGTAAGAAAGCAGGATTGCGTGATAACAAGTTCCTCATTTGCCTGCCACGATGCAAAGATTGTGCTGCCTCTTGCAATGTCAGAGATGAATTGTTGATGATTTGGCAGTGCTGAAAAATGTCTGAACGCTTGATCTCTTACAATATGTATTGGCGAAACTGTTAGATGTCTGTATAATATCTGTTTGATGTCTGAATACTATCTTTTCTCAAGATCTGTTATTCGTGCTGATACTCTAACTGATAGATTAGTATATACTGTGCTTGATATTTTAGTTTAGATTATGGATAATGGATATTTCAAACTAAATATCTATATCTTTTTCTGTCTAATTCAGTCAAGTTGTCACTGGCATGCAGTCTGCTGGTCAAATTGAGCAGCAATTAAATCTCAAATAGAACTAGCAGGACCAAATAGAAGTGAAATATATAAACAGATGGACAGTACTTTGACTCAGCCCAACCAAAGCCAATCTAGCAGACAGGTAAAGCCAATCTTCAGCGCCAATCTTTCAGCCAGTAATTTCGCCACAAGCGTTGCGAAACTATGGATTAGACTGATTGGTCTGTATTCTGTCAGCTGGACCGGATTATCTTTCTTCGGGAGTAGCCCGATGATGGAGGAGTTTAGAAGACGTAGGTTCTGCGAGCTGCAGGTGGCAAATCTCTGAATGGCTGCAACAACGTCCTCCTAGATCACTGCCCAACAGCATTTGTAGGAGAGGCCGGTGTTGCCATCGGGTCCTGGGGCCTTCTCCGAGGGCATGTTGAAGATGGTCTTCTGGATTTCTGGGATCCTCAGCCACCCCCAGGATGGAGGCGAAATAGCTATGCACCATAGATAGCTTGTTCTGCTCGGTTGAGGCTGTTACTCCTTGATGCTCCAGTGAGAGGATTAATTTCTTGCGGCTCCTCGGATTGATCTTCATATGGAAGAATTTTGAATTCGTACCATCATGCTTCAAGTAGAGAATTCGCGATCGTTGCCCAAGTCGAATCCTGTCCAAGTAGGCCAAGGCGAGACAATGGCCTCACAAAGCTGCTCGCAGCCACCTTTCTTCTGCTGAAAGAGGTCTTATGTCCTGTGCTGCATCGAACCGAAACACCAACTCTTGCGCAATCTGTAACTGAACCCTGTACTGGCTGACTTGTTCTATCCCCACTGTCGCAGCTGCTTAGCCAGCCGCCTCATCTTCAAGTAGAGCTTGGCGAATGGGTCAGAGGTGGGAACTCCTCCTGCCAGTTCTGCTGTACCACCTCCATGAAGCCGTCCATCTTCGTCCAGAAGGACTCAAAGCGAAAACGGCGAGTCCGACAGCTTGGGCAGTCACAGGTGAGCAAGAGGGGGCAATGATCTGAACCTGCCGAGCTCAAGGCTTCCACATGGCTGTCCTTGAAAAGGTTTTCCCGATCTGCATTTACCAGCACTCGGTCTAGCTTCACCAAGGTAGGGGATTCCTATTCATTGCTCCATGTGTATCACCTCTCAACAAGGATAGCTCCTCGGAAGCTGTTGATGAGCCGGCGGTACACATTAATGTTGTTCTTGTCAGCCGCACTTGAAATCAAATTGAAATCGCCAGCAATTTCCCACGTCAGGTCTATCAGTGTTCCCACAAGCTGCAGTTCATCAAGGAAAGCCGGCTTATGGCCGATTCTTTCTCCTCTCCAAGCAACAATGGTTCCACCCGAGACCCAACAGCCGGGATGCAATCAAAAACCGGGCCACAGGTTTTAGCCACCAACCGGTTGTCTACTACAGATAACTTGGACTCCTGGACACAACCAGAGAAGCATTGCAATCTCTGACAACTCCACAAACTAACGACTGTTTCGCTGGGCGATTGAGGCCCCTGACATTCCAAACTGAAAACTGAAACCCATCATAAGAACAAAAAATACACATCGACACAGAGCACGCGGGGAGCAGCTAGCTACTTCTCGGCTTGCACTGCGGGTGGTGCCTTGAACAGCTCCAAATAGCGCAGCAAGTCGTCGTCCTCCACACGATTTTCATCCTGGATGATTCGCAGGTGGCGCATTGTCACCCGCTGTGCCTTGGTGACAGGGTGGATGTACCGCCCTCCATTCTTGTGGGCGAGACGTGAGCTGCGGCGCATTGTGACAGTAATACCAGCAAAAAGCAATTCATATCAATGAGATGAAAATCTCATTCAGAATGCATGTTGCAGATGGTAGCGTTATGGCACTGCAGCGCAGCGCAGAATTATATATACCCCAATTAGAGACAGATGTGAAGCATCTACAAGAAACTATTCAACTAATGTAAACATTTGTCATTTATGAATCATATTTTTTCCAGCGAGGTTTATCTAAGATATTGGAGTCCACCAAATTCAATCATATGCGTGGTTGATCATATACGGCTGGCCTCAACCGGAAGCGGATCCTAACTTTCCTAAGGAACAACACGGCGGTGGTGGTGCCTGCTTGATCATCTGGTTGGTCGATGTGGAGGTTATATGATGCGGATGTGGGTGTCCCGATCTTTCGATGAGAGGATAAGTCAATTGGATGGAGTGACGTTGGCGATCCGACTACAACCGTTCAGAGACGTTGCGTCTTAACAATCGTTACACCAACTCTAAAGGCTGTTCGCAATCTCGACGGATGCACGATCAGCTCAACCACGAGGGTAATTGTTCCTGTAATCAATTGAGAACTAGTAAGAACAAGATAAACAAGCAACTCAATTTGGGAATAAAGATGAAAGTTTAACTCAAAGAGAACAAACGATGGGGTTCCGAAGACGAGCAAACCAGCGATCTAACCGATCACGGGATTACACGGTAAAGTAGCGACGCTAACTTATCTAACAAAACCCAATCTATTTGTGGCGGCTCTAAAGGTATTAATAGAATGGAAGGACGACCACAGGGGTGTTGGGGTCGTTCCCCAATCCTAGGACGCGTCCCTAATGGACCCAACTTGATACATGGGCCTTTTGGCCCAAAAACGGTGACGCAGCACATTAAACAGGAAACCTCTCGTCACTAAAATGACGATTGCGGATGATTCCGAGCATATATGAGCATAAATCTTGATCCGTTGGAAAATAGACTTGATAATCTTTCCGTGAAGTACTAGAACTCCCAAATCGGAGTTCGTATGAAGTCGTGGCGGCTATCTCAAGTTGTTGCTGTCCTACAGTCCGAATCCAGCCTGTGCGAATCCCTTTCCTTGTTGATCTCCTCCATCATTCCTAAGCAACAACAACATGCATGGATCTCCATGGTTTACATAAGTTGGAGAAAAACTTAGAAACAAACTCACCTGATAATTAAGCTGATATGCATGAGCGCGAGTAAGCGGTGGCGTAGGTATGGACGTATCGATGGTGTTGATGTCCTTTAACACCATAGGCCCTGGGTACCTCATGAGAAGTATTATGGCCACTCGGACAGAGGTTGGGCCTAACCTTGTAATTAGGAATACAAAAGGACTTGGTATGCAATACCTTATACGATAAGGAAAGGATATAGACCTAGTCGGGTATGTTGTGTTCCTAGAAGTAAATCCCTTGGTCGGAGTCCGATTAGGATTCCTACCCTATAACCCTGTGTCCTTAGTATATAAGGGAAGGCAGGGCGCCCCCTGAGGGCAGAAAAAGAACTCATACAATCTCACTAGAGAAACCTCAAAGGCAATACACCACAGCTGGAAGTAAGGTATTACCTCACATTGAGGGCTTAAACCAGAATAAATTATTTCGTGTTCCTTTACAATCCATCAAGTTTAGGTCTCATGAGTAGTGTAACAGCCCACTTTTGTTCATTGGTGCATAAAACCATTTTTCATCTACATGCACCGCATGTCATCTTTCATGCATGAAAATCCCAGCCAACAGATAAAAGTTCTACAATCTATATAAACTATTCCACCGCCCTATCTAACCCTCAAATTTCAATCTTCACCAAAAATTCTGGAAAAATTCCTAAAAATTCCATACCTTACTACCAGCCTTGCCTCCAAGTTTCATTCGGTTTGAAGCAAGTTGGCCCATCGAACCATCTTCACCAAAAATCTGGGTACTGTTCACCCGAGAAGAGTTCTTTCCCTCTTCCTCTCGGTTTCTCCTGTTTTCTCGACCTGTTGACCCAATATTTCCACTTGGCAACGTAGGTAACTCCTTTGGACACACTTTTTATGTTGGGCCCCACCTCTAATTCGGACTCCATAGCCCAGCCAAGCCTAGGCCAACTCAGGGAGTCCCTGTTCTCCATCGCCCAAGCAGGATCATGCGAGGATCTCTCTCCGCCCGTGCAGCTTGACCATGTGGCTTCCCCTGCACGCCCCAGGCCACGTGAGAGGGAGAGGCAGAGCCGCCTTGGGACCTCACGAGATGCCCCTGACAGCCTCAGCAGCGCCCTGCCCTGTCCCGTCTGTCAGCTGCACGCTTGCCACGCACACACCATCGTGAGACCGATGGAGAAGACCAGCACCCCCCCTCTCCTCTCCCTTCCCTTCCTTCCTTTTTAACCAAGCCCATGTCC
Source organism: Oryza meyeriana var. granulata (assembly GCA_003991445.1). Lineage (NCBI taxonomy): Eukaryota > Viridiplantae > Streptophyta > Magnoliopsida > Poales > Poaceae > Oryza > Oryza meyeriana. The sequence goes on from RYFJ01000711.1 coordinate 175,131, forward strand.
TCCTGCCTCCCTAGCTCGCCCTCTTGCTCACGTACCCAAGGACCTAGGGGATTGCCCCTTGGTTCGCCGGGAACGTGAGGTGCCGCCCACGGCGCTGGCGAGTACACGCCTTCCCTCTGGGAGCTCTGGTGAGTTTTACCTTGTCTCAGCTGTGTCACCATGTGTTCCTGCCCGACCTAAACTCCGTTTTTGCCCTCAGAAGCAGCAGGCACCACCACAAGCCCCATCGTGTTTTGCAACGCCGATCGGGTGCCGCCGTGACCTTGCAGCCGCTAAACTCTGCCCTGGTGAGTTTAACGCTGTCCTAGCTATATCACCATCTCCCCTTCACTCATTGAACTCATCGCAGCGCTTGTCTACAGCCTCCATTGCGAGCAACCCTGTTGCCGAGCCGACCACTGCCTCAACGTTGCGCCCCATCGCCTGCACTCTTTGGTGAGCTCCTGTTTCTACATGTGCTTTCTTTTTATTCCTGGGAGGCCACTAGTGCTCCCCACGTCCTTGGCTTAGCCTGTCATGCCGTTGTTTTGCCATCCACCCAAGCGACACCACCGTGGCCACATGTGTGGATGAGGCTCAATTGGAGCATGGCCGCATGAATTAGAACCCTACGACCTTGCATGCAGGACCCCTAGAGCTTCCCCGTGCCCCTGCATCACTAGCCATGCACTAGAGCATGAGAGGACAGAGTTAGACAAGCTGTACTTTAGGTTGGCTTTTCACCGAACACCTTAGGTGCGCTTGTGTTTGAGTGAGTGACAGCCATCCCATCAGTCCCATGCAAGCCAGGTTGGCCCCATTAGTGTTAGAACGGGATAAAACCACGAGTAGAGCAGCTGTTGTTGAATTCCCGATTTTTCCGATCATCGTTAACGTGCGAAGACGTGCAGTTTGCGCGTACGAAGACATCGTTTTTGGACCGAGGCGTTCGCCACTACCGAAGCCTTCCCATAGGTTCCACTTGTGCATCTAGTGACACCTAGGCCCTAGAAACCCTCCACGCCTCCAAATGCCTTAGATTAATACTTCACGCCCGGTGGATTTCACGTGTTAGGCCGTTTTAGCGACGTGTGAGCGTGTGCGATTAACATCCTAGCGAGTTGGAGTATATCCACTTCTGGGAGCTATCCTTAGGTTCACAGTAGCACATATGTAGGTTTCGTACCATATAAATGCCCCTAGAACCAAAAACGTCCCGAATAGACCACCCGTTAAGTCGGTAGATTGTTTTTAGCCGTTTCAGCTGTTCGGTCGAGCGAAAACACTGTTTCTCAATTATTTTCTATTTTAGGACAGAGCAGATTTCGTTTAGCCGTTTCTCCCTCATACGAACTCGGATTCAAGCGATTCTTTTTCCTAAATTCATCTAAAATCATGCACTTCCATATTCTGCAAAAATATTTGTACTTCCTGTACTGTTAAATTTTGCCGTTGTTTTCATTGCATTCGCTTGGTATTCTCGTAGAGCACGATGTTGCTGACCTAGTTGAGGAGGAACCAGAGGAGTACCAGGAAGTCCAGAAGCAAGGCAAGCACCCCTTGATCAATTGCTCCTATATTTCAAACTTACAAACTATATTGATTGCAAACTATTATGCATGCGATATTTTACTTAGAAATGTGTGGGATTCTTGGGTAGTTAAGCTCTTGTTGCATATGCCTTGTCCTTGTTACTTGAGTATCATGAATTCCTTGTCACTTATGTTGCCACTAAAAATTTGGGTTCATGTGGTTGGGAGGATGTCAATAGGTATGCTTAGTTTGCTAATTAATCAATGCGGCTTGTTACTTGATTTTGGGATGTTGGGGAAATGAAGCATTTGCGAAATTATGGAAATGAACAGTGGGTAATTCCCTTGTGCTCTTGGTGGAAAACAAGAACTGAAAACATGCTTTTGACTTGGGCGAGTGGATGTAGTGTTTGGTGCCTTGTTTGTGGTACCGATTAGGTGGTTGTCTCGCCTGGGTCACTAAGGACCGATTCTATGGTGTAGCTAGAACCAAGAAACATAGTACAAACCACATGTGGCTCTTATGGGGAGTCCCTGGCTCAGTATAATGTTGATACCTAGCAATAGACCCACCGGTGGTAGTTATAGATCATTATTGTTGACATTGGGTTACTGCGGGTTATAGTTTTTGTTCATGGCCCGAAGGTACCTTGATTATTGTTCAAGGGTGACCAGCACATCGTGTGAGCCTTGGGGTTTTGGGAGGCCTACCAACTCCCTAGGGATAGATCATAAGCGCGGGATATTGCTAGGTCAACGATAGAAAGGCTTTGTCATTGATGGTGCGAGCCTCCTGTGTGGTAACTCATATTGTCCTTGTCATGTGTGTACAGTTGTACACACTCTCGAGAGTTAAAACTATTCGAATAGCCGTGTCCTCGGTTATGGATGACTTGGAAAATTCTCCACCATGGTAGATTTAAATTCTAGGAACTGTTTTAGGGAAAATCATGGTGCGAATGGGGAGTTCGTGAGGCTGGTTGTGGCAGCGTGTTGTCACAGTTGGCTGGCATGGGCAGGGAGCCTAGATGGTTGGAAACACTTGGGGTCGATGCTTGCATACTTGATTTACTGTGCTGGCTTGATTTACGAAATTTCGTTGCAAAACCGCAATGTTTTCGCTATATATATTATGATTTATGCAAAGTGTAGAACCTGAACCATTCCTTGTTTATCTTCGCATATTATGGAATACCATTGCAAATACTAAAAGTCTTGCAGAGTACGTATTGTACTCACACACGCTTGTGTGACTTCTTTTTTTTAGAGATGATTGAGGGGGACCCGACAATCGGGTACTTCTATGCAGCGGGTTTTGGAGACGACGACGACGGTGCTTACTAGGGCTTACCGGTTGGTTGCCTGTGGACGGGCAGAGGCACACTTGCTGGTTTTTGGTGCCTATATTATCTTATTTCTACTGTTGAACTCTTTGTTATTTTGTTGTTCTATTTAGCCGATCGGCCTCTATGTAATCGCTAAGTCTAGACTCTAGTACGACTTATGTTTGGACTGCTATGAGCTGAACCTGTGATGTATGGATTATGATGTCGATGTTGAATGTGTGTGCTAGCAATTGATCGTGGGACTAGCATGGTACACACATAGGGTTCGGGGTCAAACCCGGGTCCGACAAGTAGCCCCATATTATTATTACCGATATAAAATATCGACAGTTGGCGCGCCAAGTAGGGGCATTGGCGAGATCATCATCTTCGACAAGCCTGATGGATCCAATCACCAGAGTCGATGGCATCAACTTTTTCCCCGAGCAAACAATCAACTTTGGGAGCCTCGACTTCATCGCCGACAAATTCGACAACCTCACTCTATCCGGCATGGATCCGATCCGATCGGCCAGGGAGCAAGCTGACTCTGCACCGGTCGGCCTACTCAACGCTGCAGCGATCTTCGACGATACACTGTGGTGATCTACAACCTGCCCGAGTCGAGCAACAACTCTTTCTTTCGGTGTTCAACTCGGACTCGGCCTCGAGCCAGCCAAGATCGGGCTTAGAAGGGAGGAGATCATCAATCTCCCGTTCGGACGCGATGATGCTACAGATTTCTTCAATCAACATCTGATGCAGCAGATCCGATCCTCTAGAATTCAACTCGGTACGGCCCAGAGCCGCTCGAGATTGGATCTAAGGAGGTCGGGGTTGTCATTACCCTCCTCAACTATTCTAATTCCGACTCTCAGTCGGACAGTAGTACGGCGAGCTTCTCTCCACCACACGAAGTCTTCATGATGTCCAAGGGCTCAACTCCTACTCAAGAGGCACGCCGACTACGTGATCAGCAAGAAGAGGAAGCCCGCCGACTACGCGAACAACAGGAGGAAGATGCAAGACGCCTGCAGGCCAAGCGTGATACTCGCAAGGACAATCTACGCAAGGCTGGGCACACTGCTCAACAGGAGATCCTCCAAACCCAAGTCAGCAACCACGACATCTTCGTAACTCGTCAACAGAACGTCGTGGCTGCTACTACTCTACTAGACACACTATAGTTTGGGCCTGATCACCAGGCCACCCCGACGATAGCAAGGATAAAAGCCATGATCACCGCTGTTGTATGCCAGCAGTGATAATAGTCGAGAGACACCCTGATACCGTCTAACAGGACGGCATCTGCTACCGCGGTCTCATCTGCCTCAACACGACGCCAGGCGGTTGGCTCTAGTCAGCAGCGCGCGGAGTCACGCCATGTCACTCGGCAACCAGGCCAACGACCGGCAGCACCGACATCAAGACGACCGCCGAGACAACCAGGATGTCCGAGGCCGATTACGACGCGATCTCCAGCAGGACATCAACGCCCGACGCCATGAGCGCGAGGAAGACGAGCAGCGCTGACTGGAAGATGAGAACGAGCGCTTCGGCCTCCACCATGAGCGGTTTCATCACCACAGTCGAAACCGGAGCCCACACACAGATGAAGGAGTATCGGCCTTCACCCACGAGCTACAACAGGTCGACTGGCCGTTAGGCTTCAAGCTGACTGGAATTGAGAAATACGACGGGAAGACCTACCCTGAGTCATGGCTTACAGTCTATACTCTGGTAATCCGAGTAGCAGGAGGAGATCACAAAGCCATGGCTAACTACCTCCCAGTCGCTCTAGCTGACTCGGCGAGGACATGGCTGACAGGACTTCCCAAGAGATCAATTGGCTCCTGGGGAGAACTCCGGGAACGTTTCATCGCCAATTTCCAAGGGACATACGAGAGGCCATCTTCTAAGTACGACTTGTATCAGTGCCATCAAAGGAAGAATGAGTCTCTTCGTGATTGCATCAAGTGGTTTTCAGAGAAAAGGAATTCAATCTTGAAGATCAAGGACGAGGTTGTTATCACCGCCCTCCATAAGGGAGTCAGAGACACCCCGTTCATTACCAAGTTCACTCGGAAACCTCTGACTTCCGTCAAGGCTCTATTTGACATGCCAAACAAGTACACCGACTCAGCCGACGTAGTTGCCGAGGCCCTAGATGACAAGAAGGAGCCCCAACAGAAGGACACGAAAGACAACGACGAGCTAGCACAGAACAAGTCCGGCAACCGTAAGCGCAAGTCGGACAACGTGGTGGCTGCTGTGGAGCGTACTCGGCCGCGACCCCCGAGGACAGATGAGTACCAAAAGGTGATGAACGGGCCATGCCCTTTCCACCCAAAGGAAAAACACGCGGCCAAAAATTGCTTCATGGTTAAGAAGTTTGCTTCCGAGTAGACTTCAACATCTGGCAGCAATAAAGACAAGGACAAGCCAGATCCGGGAGTAGCCGGCTATTACCAAGATCCCTAGGCTGAGCTCAACCACATTTTTGGAGGGTCGACTGCATACGAGTCCAAGAGAAAGCTGAAACTAATAGCACGTGAAGTCAACTTGGTCTCTGCAGACGCCCTCCAGTATTTGTGTTGGTCAGAAACGCCAATCACGTTCGACCGCGCGGATCACCCTGATTGGGTCACTCATCTAGGGCATTACTGACTTGTCCTGTACCCAGTCATCAGAAGCATCAAATTGAAGAAGGTTCTCATCGACGGAGGAAGCGCTCTCAATATTCTGTTCGCCAAGATGCTCGACGAGATGAAAATCCCTCACTCCGAGCTACGGCCGAGTACAGCGTCCTTCCATTGGGTAATCCCCGGCCTGTCTTCCACCCCAATTGGACAGATCACTCAGCCAGTCACATTCGGCACGTGGGAAAACTTCCATACAGAGAACATCTGCTTCGAGGTTGTGGACTTTGAGACCACGTATCATGCCATATTCGGATGGCTAGCACTAGCCAAATTCATGGCAGTTCCGCATTACACTTACATAATGCTCAAGATGCCAGGACTAGCTGGAGTACTTTCCCTGCGCAGCGATGTCAAGTAAGCCTTCACCTGCGACAAGGAGAGCTGCGAGCTAGCACAGTCACACGAAGCGGTAGTCGGGCGGAAACAACATCCGACTAGCCGCTACAACAACAAACGAGGACGACCAAGTTCCGTTGAAAAAAGCAGCCAAGTCGAGAATTTCAGCAAACTCTGAAACTAAAAAGATCCCCCTGGACCCTTCCGACCCCTCCAAAATTGCACTTGTCGGGACCGGACTCGACCCCAAATAAGAAGACGAGCTCGTCACCTTCCTCTAGGCGAACAAGGACATATTTTCTTGGAAACCTTCCGACATGCCTGGTGTACCAAGGGAGGTGATCAAGCATTCCCTCAACGTCAAGCCAGATGCCAAACCAGTCAAATAACGACTACGGCGATTCGCACAAGACCGCAAAGATGCTATTCGGGAGGAGATAACCAAGCTCCTTGCTGCCGGATTCATCAAAGAGGTCTATCACCCGGATTGGCTGGCAAACCCAGTCCTGGTCCAGAAGAAGAATGGTAAATAACGCATGTGCATCGACTATATCGATTTAAACAAGGCGTGCCCCAAGAATCCATTTGGTCTACCCAGAATAGATTAGGTGGTCGATTCAACTGCGGGGTGCGAGCTATTCAGCTCTCTCGACTGTTACTCAGGATATCATTACATCAGCTTGAAGGAGGAGGACTACCTAAAAACCTCTTTCATCAAGCCGTTTGGAGCATACTGCTATGTCACTATGCCGTTCGGGTTGAAAAATGCTGGTGTAACGTATCAACGAGCAATTCAGCGGTCTCTTCACACTCAACTCGGGTGCAACATGGAGGCATATGTCGATGACGTGGTGATCAAGACTAAAAACAAGGAAGACCTCATTGCCGACTTGGAGGAAACTTTCCAAATCCTTTGGAGATTTAAGATAAAGTTAAACCCAAAAAAGTGTTCCTTCGGAGTACCGTCCGGAAAGCTACTCAGCTTCATCGTATTGCATCGAGGCCAATCCAGAGAAAATCAATGCTATCATAAACATGTTACCCCCAACTGGCTAGAAGGACGTCCAAAAGCTGACAAGCTGCATGGCGGCACTCAGCCGATTCATCTTCCGACTTGTCGAATGGGGCATGCCCTTTTTCAAGTTGCTAAAAAAAGCAGACAATTTTCAATGGACATCCGAAGCCCAACAAGCCTTCAAAGATTTCAGGAAGTTCCTTACATCACCACTAGTATTGGCATCACCTATGCCCCAGGAACTACTAATGTTGTATCTGACGGCAACTACTCAAATGGTTAGCACGGTACTGGTAGTCGAGCTGGCAAAGCCAGGGCACATATAGAAAATACAAAGGCTAGTATACTTCGTCAGCGAGGTCTTAGCCAACTCCAAGATACGACATCCTCAAGTCTAGAAGTTGTTGTACAGCCTACTTATCACTGTCCAGAAGTTGGTGCACTATTTTTAGTCGCATCAAGTAACCATCGTCACATCGTATCCACTCGGTGACGTCCTGCACAATCGCGAAGCCACTGGCAGAATCTCTAAATGGGCGCTTGAGTTGATGCCATTTGACATCACCTTTCAACCTCGGACAGCAATCAAGTCTCAAGTTTTAGTAGACTTCGTGGCGAAGTGGACAGAGGTCCAGATGGCTACAAATACAGACAAGCTAGAGTATTGGACGATGTACTTCGACAGTTCTATGGTCACCCCGGAAGTGCATTATGGAGAGTACTTATTATGACAACGCGGAATATCTAGATGGATGGGATCTCAAATAAAAACCAATTAAGTACAGTAACCATCCATCCTCATCGCAGCCTTGCCATAATATTTACCCAATCACAATACAATTCCAATGCGCCGAATTCAGAAATAAAGAGATATTTGGAGAGTTGATTTACCAATCCCAAATGGCAAAGTGTGCCCGTCAAACCACACGAAGGTGGCGACCAAACACGATACACACTTCTGGGGACATGGTCTACGGTTGAATCAACGTCCATGCATCTCATCATTTCTAAATTCATACTCATGTTCAGCTAGTCCCCAGGAAAGCGACTAGCCTCACACTTTTATTGCAAGCAATTGATAAACATCACAAGTATTCTAAATATGGATAAACAAACAGCAGGGTTATATATATTACATAGAGGGCTCACACCCTAATTCATCATAAAGTAACCCAAAAGATAGCAGTGGAAAATATAAACATAAAAGATAAAACCAGTGGTGCCATTACCAAACCACAGGGCAACCGACTAGGGATAGAGCATAACTTCGACAACATATTATCCTCGCCACCCTCAGCGGGATAATAGTAGACCACATCAGTGTTGTTGATATCCTCACCTGAAAGATGCAGCGTGAGTATACAAGTAATCAGCTAGACTTATACAATAATAATAGAACAAAGGAGTAATGCTAGTCTCTACATCAAGGAGTATGGCTATGTTGATCTGGTTTTGCATAAAGCTGATTTTATTGAGCAAGTAATACATTTAAAACGTAAGCAATTGTGAAATAGCTCAATCTGAAAATTTAGAACAGCAAACTTATAGTTCTGAAATAGAAGTAAAAATGAGCACAAACCATGCTCTAACCATCATCCATGGGCCACCATTGCCCAATTATATATGCTACACAAGCATACCATTTATCATGACTAAACCATGTCATATTTAACATCAAAGCCTTTCATATAAACCCATCCATCCATGACTATCCTAAGTCATAGTATAACAACATAATCCCATAACCACATATCCCAAGTTTGATGCTAACATGACTGAGGAACACATCAAGCGGTCGTCCGTAACCGTGGACACGGCTATTCGAATAGTTCTTACTCTGATCAGAGGTGTACATCTTTACCCACACGATGTGATAGAAGCCAAACGGCTACACTCTAGTTTGATCTGTCCCCGTCGGTACCCACACTCTACACATTGAGTGCGGACTAGAGGTCACAACAGAACCTTTTGCGCGCTTAGCCCCAACCACCTAAACCACGTCTGGGCCCCCGACGACTTAGTCCCACACACAGGGTGACTAAGGCGGGCTCACCGTCGCGGGAGGCACCTCCATCCCTAACCAGGCGCGCTTGAGGTCCTCCAAAGGAAATCCCTCCTCACGACTGACGGACGGGCGTAGATGGCCACAGCCTCCCGTGCTACTGAGTTAAGCCGTCCCATTCCCGGCGCGTGGAAGTACGTAGGGTGCTTGAATAGACGTTAACATGTTCGGTCCTTCATGACCCAGACGGAGCTACATGCATCGGGGAAACACCATCCCATCATCGCCCTATCATCCGTCCAAGTCAAACATTTTCTCAATTATTAATCAGAAGTTATTCTTGTCAGATTTTAACCCATCCATTCGCATTGAACTAGTTTTGAACCGATAGTTCCATCTATCAGATTTTTCTAAGTATAGAATTAAGCATGGCTAAGCATTCGATAAAATAAAAGTCTCCCAAAGTCCTTAACCAGGGGTGACAAGGTAAAAGTATGGTATCAATAATCAAGGAATGGAAATACATACAAATGGGGCACATAGACTCTACCCGTTTTCCCATTTTAAATAGACCGAAACATGCATATAGATATTACTTTCGCAAACAAATCAATTTATTGAAAATATATGTTCAATATGCTTAGATGCTTGCTTAGTAGCTTGTTTAGATGCTTGCCTTGCTGCAGCGAGTGGTCACACTCAACCTCTGGTTCTTGCTCCACGTACTCCGAATTGTCTGAATCTACCGATAAAAGCGAATATGCAAATAAGAATCAATTAAATATTCTCATGCAAAAATGATCAATAAAATTTGAGATTTTAGGAGAAAGAAACAGGTCATTTGCATCTCTGGATTGGGAGATACAAAAATAATAAGATAGGAAGGCTGAAAATGGCAGTTTTGTAATTATTTATATTATAACCTTAAGTTATTATATTTGACTGGCATTTTTCTATTAAGATTTCAAGAAGGCATGTATTTTTATATAAAAATAGCATAACCCACTGGTTCCAACAAAATTTGGTTCACTGAAATTTGATTAAAAATGATTTAGTTGTGAATTTTACAAGTTTATCAAAAAGAAAGGTTAGAAAATACTTAGGCCTATTTTGAGAGGTAGTTTTGGTCAAATACAAATTATCCAAAGGAAAGGCTACAATTTTCTGAGTTAAACAAAAGTGGTTTCACATTTTTAGCAGTTAGGATGAATTTTCTAGAAATTTATAAACTTCTAGGTTATAAAGATGTATATAATAGATATTTCCATTTTTAGAGAAAAGTCCCACACAGAAGTTCTCACTTTTTATTTTACAACATTAAAGAGCACATTTTTATGAATCCATAGAAATTTGGTTCACCTCAAAAGGAGTTATAACGAATTTTATAGAAATATTCCAAATGTCTAGGCACAAAATAAGTTACTTTTGATTTATATTATTTTATAGATATTTTCTATACAGAAGTGGTCACATTTTATTGGATAGTATTAAATTTCACAAATTTATAGAACTAAAAAAATTGGTTCCACTCAAAAATGTGCTAAGACGGATTTCTTATGTATTTTTGAAGTTTACCCATTTTTAAGTTACAAAATAAATCAAATATTTGTTTTGCTCGGATTTTCTTTTTCTCTCTTTCTCTCTTACAGGTGGGGCCAGCGCGGCATAGAGACAAAGCAGAGCAGGGCGAGGCGGCCTGGGCCGCCGGCTCTGTTCACCGACGCCGGCGGCGAACAGTGGCTTGGTTGTCGGTGTGGCCAAAAGAGAAAACGTAGCCGAGGTCCTTGCAAAACTAACGGTGGTCGGAAGATCGCCGGTGATGGACCGTAGCTCACCGGCGGCGAGCTCAAGCGGCGGCTGTGTTCGAATCGACAATGTGCATCCTGTTTTGGACTCGATCTGGCTATGCACATGCATGCGGGAGTTTCTACTAGGTGCAAGGATGCTCACCCTGTGATGGCTTGAGGCGGAGAAGGGCTGGACAATGGCGGTGACGGAGTGAAAGGCTCGGCGGCAGCGGAAATCCACTGAGCGACGGCGGTGGCTTGATTCGCTCGACAAGCTGCCAAGGGAAGATGTCCATCGTTTTAGAGGTCCCCTGGGGGTGGCTAGAGAGCGAGGAATCGGAAAGAGGCTCACTAGAGAGGACGAATTGGTGGTGGCGGAGCTCGGCCGGAGACAAGGAAGACGACGGCCGATCTCCCTCCTCGCTGCACCAAATTGGGGGATTCTTGGGGCGTCCTGTTCCTGGTGCTGAGGCGGCACTAGTGGCGCAGCTACTCGGTCGGACTTGCTCCGAGGTGGCCGGAACAGCAGGGATGTCGAGGCGGCGCTCTCTGAACCCAAAGGTGAGGACGACGGCGGCTTCGGCCGGCAAACTTAGGGCCATGAAGTATGAAAATGGAATGATCAGGAGGTGATAAACATGTTCTCGTGATCGGAAGAGGATGATGCTCACCGGAGTTGAGTTGGTTTGGATCGAACGGCTGCCGGCGCCGGGGAAGATGAAGCTGCGGCCGGTTTTTCCGAGGTGGAGGTCTGGGGTTTCTCTGGAGAACACGATGTGGTCGAGGAGGAGATGTCCATGGCAAGTTTGGAGGTGAAATGGCCGAGGTCCTCTGGAGTTGAGCTAGGCTGGTGTGCTGGGAGGGCTGTCAACACGTGGAAGCAAACGTGGTGCATTCCAGGCAGAGGAGCTGAGCTAGAGCGGCATCTCTGACTGGCAGGTGGGTCCTGGGAGTCAGTGGGTCCCACATGGCAGTGACAACTGAGAGAGGAGTCATCTAGAAGCTAAGTCTTGCTAGCTGTCAAGCATGCAGTCTTTACTCATATGTTTTACTAAGTTACCAAGGGGTATAAATCTGGGAATAGTTTCTGTGGGTAGTAGGTGGTATTGGCTAGCTCTGTGCCAAAATTCAAAGTTGTGGGACTTGTAGATTCCTCTGGAGAAAATGGTAAAGTTCAGCCAAAAATCAGTTTCTGCTGTGCACTAGTCAGAGTCAGTGAGCTTTTATGTACAAACTTTGTGAAGATTGTACTGAAATTTTTACTGTAATTAGTTCACAATCTAATCCAGGTTCTGGTAAAATTTGGTGAGAAGTTAACTGATGGATTAACTCTGGAAAAGATGTCAAGTAGGCTGTCTGTAGGGAAAGTGTTCTCTGCCTTGCTGAATCCTAAACATTTGTTTGGGACACTTATTGAATTGATAAAATTTGGTAAAAATTACTGGAGATAGAGGAGAATGTGATTAACCTGCTGACCAATTTCCAGGGTTAGAAGTGGTCTGGTTCATCTTTGGTGAAATTGCAAAGTAGGGGAATTGATCCAGTTTTTCTGCAGTTTAATTTATGTCCCTAGGGCTTTGCTCCTATTATTTTATGTGACTTCTTTGGGAATTAAATTGAGCCAAGACTATTGGTGGTAGGATTCATGTTGGCACACACTTTGGCAAAATGGCTCTGTCTAATTAATCTTTATTTTTATTTGGTGAATTTTAGAAGCATACCTATTCATTTTTAGCTAACTCCCTAGTCTAGCTGATTTGAGGGATTTTATTGGGGTACTTACTAAAGTGATAAAATCATATAAAATTTACAGTGGATCAATTATGTGGGATAGTGTTTACAGGAATTTTTCCATGATTTTATGTTTGACCAAACATTTTTAGAAATTCCTTAGGCTATACAAATGCATATGCATCCTATTATGAAAGTGCACTTTAAGCTCCAAAAACAATTCAAAAGAAAGCCTGCACACGAAAAGGTACTTAACTTATTTATCTCTATATTTTTATGTCAAAACTTTATCTATACATCTTTAGTTATATTACATTTTTTGTTTCTTGTGAATTATCTCCTGAAATTAAATCTAGGGCTGTGACAGGTTCTCTACGGATCGGCGATGCAGGGGCTGGCGTTGTACTGACGTCACCTACTGGTGAAAAATTGAAGTACATTCTCCAGATTCACTTTCTGGCTTCCCATAATGTTGCCGAGTACGAGGCACTCATCCACGGGCTCCGCATCGCTATATCACTCGGCATCCGCCGACTGGTCGTACGTGGGGATTCTCAACTCGTGGTCAATCAAGTCATGAAAGACTGGACATGTCTCGATGATAATATGGTAGCATACTGTCAGGAGGTGCGAAAGCTGGAAAATAAGTTCGATGGGCTAGAAATAACACATATATTACGACAATACGATGAAGCTGCAGACGAATTGGCCAACATGGGATCCAAACGAGAAGCAGTCCTGACTAGGATCTTTGTTGAACAACTATTGGAGCCATCCGTCAAGAAGAAACCAGTGCTCGAGCAGTCGGGGGTTGAACCTACCCTGGCAACAAACGAAGTACTAATTATCTCTCAAGACTGACGGACTCCAATCATCAGATTCTTCTTAGACGATAAACTCCCAGAAGATCGCAGCAAAGCCGAGTGGATTAAACGTCGAAGCAAATGTTTCCTTGTAGTTGGAGAAGACCTTTATCATTGAAGTGCATCCGGAGTCGTCATGCGTTGCGTCACACCCAAGGAGGGCAAGTAGATTCTGCAATCGATCCACTCGGGAATCTGTGGCAACCATGCCGCATCCACGACGTTAGTCGGAAAGGCTTACAGGCAAGATTTTTTCTAGCCGATTGCGGTAACAGACGCTAAAGACATAGTTCGCACATGCGAGGGATGCCAATTCTTTGCACGGCAAACACATCTTCCAGCTTAAGAACTTCAAACAATTCCAATCTCTTGGCCCTTGGCTGTTTAAGGGCTTGACATGGTCGGGCCGTTCAAAAAAGCACCAGGAGGGTTCACACACTTGTTCGTCGCTGTGGACAAATTCACAAAGTGGATCGAGGTAAAACCCGTTGTTACCATAATAGCGGCAAGAGCATAGGACTTCACCATGAATATTTTATGCCGATTTGGAGTTTCCAACTGCATCATAACGGACAACGATACTCAATTCACTGGTGGTGTTTTTCAAGATTTCTATGACGACTTCAGCATCAAGATCTGTTATGCCTCTGTGGCACACGCACGAAGCAATGGGCAGGTCGAGCGTGCTAATGGCATGGTCTTACAAGGTATCAAGGCTAGGATATTCGACCGACTACAACCATATGCAGGGCGGTGGGTACAAGAACTCACATCTGTTCTCTGGTCTCTAAGAACCACGGTTAGTCGGGCAATAGGACAATCCCCTTTCTTTCTAGTCTATGGTGCTGAGGCTATGTTACCAACCAAGTTGGAGTTCGGCTCACCTCGAGTTCAGGCTCACTCAGAAGACAAGTCAAACGAAGATCGACTGGTAGAACTCGATCAGTTGGAAGAAGCAAGGAATATTGCAACTATCCAGTCAGCAAGGTATCTCCAAGGCCTACGTCGTTATCACAGCCAGAATGTTCGTGGCCATGCCTTTTTGATGGGAGATCTCATTTTGAAAAAAATACAAACCACCAAAGATAGGCATAAACTATCCCCTTTATGGAAAGGGCCGTTCATTATCGCTGAGGTAACACGTCCGGACACCTACTGACTAAAGACAGAAGACGGTGCCCTAGTCAACAACTCATGGAAAATAGAACAGCTATGTCCTTTCTATACCTGAGTCTTGTATTATATTTTTATATACATGAATAAAGTTTTTTACTCTGACTCACCACATCGCTTGTCTCAACCGAGTAGTGAGTCAGGGGCTACATGTATTATATGCCTTGTTAATAAAACCTGAGTTTGTTTTATGCGAGTCATGAAGTTTTATAATGATTATGTTACGTTTGCCTGAGTATAGCTTCGCGAGGTAAATGATTTTTCCTAAGTTTATTTCGATCCACTCGGCGCAGACTACGTAGTCGGGTAAAGCTAACGACGACTTAGGATAATCAAGTACTCGGCAGAGTGCTACAAACATTCACAAAAATATTCACAAAAGTTATACATGTTCATTAGTGGACACCAACTGCATAATTGTTCTGCTTTTACATGCCCAGGTCCTGAGCTATTGCCTCCGTAGTCAGCCTCACCTGGCTTACCAGCTCCAATGCTTCTTCTGGAGTCGTCCTGTCAGCAAAACCCTCACTAATGGTCTCGACGTCTACCTTGGGGGTAGATTGACTTGGTCATCGCGAGAGCTTGGGCAACGCCAACAGCAACACGCTCATCTGAGTACTTCTTCAAGATACTCAGGGCTTCGCTGAGGCGTTCAGCCACTTAGGTGATAGAATTGAAGCTGGTTCCAGGATGGTAGGGCTGCATGATGTCCAGAAGCACCTTTACGGATTCGACGATGACTTCTTGTGATGCTTTGATCATCTTTATCTCCTCCACAAAAGCGCTGAACTGAATCTTGGTGTTGGCTTTCGAAGCTGTTCAGATGCATCGACAAGTATATTAGTCAACCAAGAAAGGCAGTCAGAGCAACTTGCAGTCGGACCAAGATCATGGTTAAGTAGGAGACTTACTGGCATAGTCAGCCTTCACCTTGGCTTTGGCCTTTTCCACTTTCTTTAGCTCTTTCTCCAGCTTTTCCTTCTCCTTTGTTTGGGTATTAAGCTCAGCTTCGAGGGCTGTAGTAAAGAATAGTCAAGAACTCAAAATTGCAACTAAGACTCAATAGGGCAGTCGGGAATCAATAATGCTGGGGAAATCTACTTGGGATTCACTCGGGAGGACAACACAGAAGACTTACTTTTGATATTTTCAGCTTGGGCCCTGTTCTCGTCCCTGAGCTTGTCTACAGACCCCCTCAGCCACGTTTCCCTCTCTTGGCTGGTTCGCTCCAGGTCGTCTTTGGCCACCTGGAGCTGGCGTAGTTGTTGTAGCTAAGGGGCGAGCTTAGTCAGGACTTCGCTCATCTTTTCCAAGCAATCGATGATCTTCTGCTCAGTACCAACCAGGGGTAATCAGAGTCAGTAGGCAGGATAACAGATCTGCAAAAATCATCAAGCACTCAACATGGCAAGATTCGCGGTGTACCTGGACTCCCTTAGACGCGGCAATTGCAGCATACATCAGATTCCTTTGTTCTCTCAGTGCTGCTTGCTCGTCGTGCTAGAAACTCTCTACTACTCCCTTGGGGGTAACCCAGTAGAATATCTTCGGATAATTTGGAGGAGGAGCTTCGAGCCTGGAGATCGCTATCACAAGAAGACGTCGACACCACCGGCAATGGGGTCTTGGCCTTGAGCTTGACAGTTGCAGGGGCTTCGAGGGTCGACTCGAGGGCTGGAGCTGCGTCTTCTGCTTCCATCTCCTAGCTAGTTGGTGCAGTCGGCTCTGCAGTTGGGATCACCTCAGCCACGGTAGCTGGGGTGGTCTCTGGCTCGGTTGGTGGCACTGGAAGCTCTGGCTTGGCCGGGATGGGCTCGGCAGCAGGGGTCGGTGGCATAGTCCCTTTGGGATCTATGTCACTTCGCTTCCTGCACAACATATCAAATATCAGGACACTACAGCACCATTCTAGTCTCTCAGAAGATTGAAGGTTTTTTAATACCTCTTGGAAGTCTTGAACTTCCATAGGGGAGCTCCGGAGGATGTCGGCGAGGGGGCTCGAGAGCCTGCTCGACGGCGGCAAGCTAGCGGCTGTCGGTCCAGTCAGCGTGGCAGTAGGCGGTGTAGAGCTAGCTTTGGCTGGCTCGGTGCCCGAGGCGGCCAACTGCGGAGTTGAAGTACTCGACGGCATTGCCCTCAGGCTTGGCGGCGCTGGCCTTGGGCTTGGCGGCTTAGGGGCAGAGCTGACAGGATCCTTGATTTTCAAGCTCCCCCGTGCTGTACTTGGCGTGCTCTTCTTCTTGCCCAGGTCTTCAATTGGTTTTTTCCCAGCCCTCTTGGGGCTAGGTTGGGCGGCAGATGGGCTAGCTGGCCGCTTCTTCGATTTTCTAGCCAGTTGATCCTCGGAGTCGTTGTCAAAGTCCTCATAGTCCTGCAGATAGATGGATGACAACATACATCATGCATTGTAGAATAGAGCGAGATAGACATCTACAAGCATTCATCAAAGACAGATATCAAGTCAAGAAGCAACTGCTCAAGATTACTTTTGGCTAGGGCCTGCCCTTGCAGTAGGGCTTGGGGGCTCGTTCCTCATCCTCGGTTTCCACCACGCCATTGATGAAGAAGACCAGCAAGGTATTTGTGACCTTGGTCTTATCGATGAGGCCGGGATACTCCTGGCTCGGGTCGTTTTTGCCTTGGTAGTCTAAGCCGAAGTGGCTTCGCGCATTCAATGGCCGGATCCGGCGGTTTAGAAAACACCTCGCCACCCAGGGACCCGTCAAGCCTTTGCTCTTCAAATGATCAATCCTTTCCATTAGCTGGTATACCTGTCCCATTTCTTCATATGTTGGTACTGAAGACCAGCTGGGCAGGACAGTTGGTGGAGCACTAGAGAAAGGGGGCAGAGAGAGCTCAACGTTTGAGCAGTAGAACCACTCTCTGTGCCAGCCATTGAGAGAGGTCTTTAGGGGAATGTTGAGATAAGACTTCTTCATCTCGTTCCTGACCTGAAGTCCGGCCCCCCCGATGGTTTGGATTTTATTTTTGGATGGCTGGGGCTTAATGTGGAAAAGATATCGGAAAAGATTGAAGTGGGGCTTAACCCCTAGAAAAGCTTTGCACAGAGTGGCGAAGATGGAGATGTGAAGAATACAGTTGGGATTCAAGTTCACCAACTCTATTTGATAGAAAGACAGGAGCCGGCGAAGAAAGTCTAAGGAGGGGAGGGCAAGACCGCGGTCAAAAAAGAAGGTGAAGACGATGGTCTCACTAGATTTGGGACTGGAATAGATTCCCCCTCTGCGGTGTCGATGTTTTACACCGGCAATAAGAATATGGGGCTACTTGTGAGACATAAACTTGATGGATTACAAATGAACACGAAGCAATTTATACTGGTTCAAGCCCTTGAGATGAGGTAATACCCTACGTTCAGTTGTGGTGTATTGCCTTTGAGGTTTCTCTGGTGAGATTTTGATATACCCTCAGGGGGCGCCCTGTGTCCTCTTATATACCGGGGGACAGGGTTACAGAGCAGGAATCCCAGTTGGACTCCGACCAAGGGATTTCCTTCTAGGAATACAACTTGCCCAACTAGGACTATATCCTTTCCTTGTCGTACAAGGGTATGTATGCCGAGTCCTATTGTATCCCTAATTACAAGGTTAGGCCCATCCTCTGTTCGAGTGGCCCATATGCTTCTCATGAGGTACCCGAGGCCCATGGCCTCCACAGCAGCCCCTGAGATCTTCATAGTTGAGTCACAGCTGATGCCGAGTGCTCATCCTCCATGGTGAAGAATCCCGAGTGCATTGCTCCCGAATACTCTTTGTCTGAGTGCTTCTTCTCCCGAGTCCTGCTTCATGTCAGCTGGCAATGAGGCTATGAAGGGCTTCATGTAAAAATATGAATAGTGTGCACCGAATAGGCGCACCTATTAGGTGTAGCCCCCGACTTTGTGCTTAATTGTGTAACAATTAAATATAAAGTCAAAGATCTTTAACCTTTTAGTCTTTCCCGAGTAGTATAGCATATGATATGTAGACTCTTCAGCATCATGTCAGCTGGAATAATTTTTGCTCAGGGCAATTGTTGGCTAAGCATGTAAGTCGAGTTCCACTTTATGGATTTTAACCCAATATGTAGTCAGGTGTACTTGAGAGCTACCTGCATCCCAAATTTTAATGGAGACCAGCTGTCGATCCTTATAAGGATGTATCCTCAATACCTGGTAAATAATCAAGATACCCGAATGTATACACCTGGCTATAAGCTTAGCATGAAGCGTATCTGATTATTTGATCGGTTCTTGTAAAATAGCACCTGCATCGTGATTTTAACGTGACCAGCGGGCGACCCAATAGGGCATGCTATTTAAGAACTCATATCTTTGGCTTATTACCGAATAAGCTGGCCTAAACTGACCTACCCCGCATAGCCCTATTTCAGCGTCGGTAACCTCAATTGGTCAGAGGAATCCTTGTCTACAAGCCCTTCCGACTTATGTTTTGGATGCAGTATGGTTGCCACAGATGCCCGAGTGGATATATTGCAAGATCTACTTGCCCTCCTTAGGTGTGACGTAGTGCATGACAACTCCGGATGCGCTTTGAAAATATAGGTCTTCTCTAACTACGATAAAGGTTTTGCTCTGTCGCTTGCTTTACTCGGCTTTGTTGAAGGATTGGGGTCTTCCAGTCTTTGAATAATAATGAGCACCTCCGTAGATTCTGGGTTTGGTGCTTCCTCCGACCGAAATCTCCAATTGTGGCTTCTATCCTTATTTTGGCCAAATAGTTATCCGAACGCTGTGTGAGCGCAGGATTCTGCTGGCGACCCTCTCAGGACATACTCAACCTGGCAAAATTGTAGCGAATAAGATACCCGAACCTCGCATTAGCGTAGGATTCGGCTGGCGACCCTCATGGAGTATACCCTACCCAACAGAGTTGTGACCAAATAAGGTACCCAAATCTTGCATTAGCATAGGATTCGGCTGGCGACCCTCATGGGGCGTACCTTACCCGGTAGTATTATGACCAAATAAGGTACTCGAACCTTGCATTAGCATAGGATTCGGTTGGCGACCCTCATGGGGCTTACCTTACCCAGCAGTGTGGTACCTGAGCCCCGACTGGCGCCGGAGGTCGGTTAGTAGCCCACGTGGAGCGTACCAAAGTAAAGGTGGCATTCAAGTCCCGACTGGCGCGAGTACTCGGATAATGGCCCTCGTGAAGCATTCCAAGTGATTCTTGAAGTGTCGCACTCCAAGTATATCATGGCAGACTGGTCCAGCCCCTGAGCTTAGGAGATAGGCTCATAGCCCTGAGTTCCTATTATGCGTATCTGGAACTGGCCCTGCATTATAATCATATCGGATGAGAAGCATCTGATGAAGAAAACAATCACCTGAAGAAAATTTATGTATTTTACAATAGATGTAAATATGTGTTCCTCCTCTTATTGATATTAATTTCCCCGAGTAGTTGACCCCTTACGTTTAAACACTCTGCCCGACTAGTCATAGCCCCCTAGCATCGGGAGTCAGCTCATGGCTCTTTCCCAAACACGCGTTTTGGGCGACTTAAGTTCGTCTTTCATGGAGCAAAGTTTCACGGATCAAAATTTATGCTACTCAAGTACTTTTGCAATCATTTAGAGCAAAAACAAAAAATGCGCAGTATGTACACCTATTAGGTGTAAGCGGCTGCGGTTTTGGCGAGGCCGAGTGAGGAATTGGTGATCTCATCACCCTAGATCCGATGCCGACTGGCACTGAGCCGTATCTGAGTCAAACCATAGGGAAGTGAGTTGCCTCCTGGCCCATTTAGATAAGAATATCATATAAAGGAGAAAATATTTATCAGAAAGCGACTTAGCTATTCAGTATTGCACAAGTTAGGAGTGGGGATGCCATCCTTGCATTTGAGCTTGTGAGCCCCTGAACATGTCACTTGTCGTTCTAATAATCTGTAGTTCTAGGAGGTCACAGACAGTTGTGACAGACTGCCACAATGAAGTCATCCGACTTGCGTTTGTGGTTCCCAGCTTTAGTGGGGGCCACGTCATCGGTGTCCTTTTGCTCTTTCTGTTGGGGTGCCTTTTTTATCATCAAGGGCCTTAGCAACAGCGTCGGCTGAGTCGGCGTATTTGTTCGCCATGTCGAATAGAGCTTTGATAGAACTTGGAAGCTTCCGAGTGAACTTAGCGTTGAACGAGGTGTCGTTAACTCCTTTTCAAAAGGCGGTGATGATGACTTCGTCCTTGATCTTCGGGATTGAATTCCTCTTCTCAGAAAACCTTTTAATGAAATCACAAAGAGACTCGTTGTCGATGTTTTACACCAGCAATATAACTATAGGGCTACTCGGCAAGGGGAAACTCGGTGGATTGCAAAGGAACACAAGGAGATTTTATACTGGTTCAGGCCCTCGATGTGAGGTAATACCCTACGTCCAGTTGTGGTGGTATTCCTTTGAGGATGTATGTGGATCAATGATCTCGTGTGTTGTTCTCTGCCCTCAATGGGCACCCTGCCTCCCCTTATATACTGGGGGGCAGGGGTACAAGGTAGGAATCCTAGCCGGATACATCCAAGGGATTTCCTTCTTAGAGATACATCTTACTTGGCTAAGATTGTATATTCCTTTTTATACAAGGCAAAATCTATCGGGTGCTACTATATCTCTAACTACAAGATTCGGCCCATCCTCTATCCAAGTGGCCCATATGCTTGTGATGAGGTACCCGGGGCCCATGGCCTCCACACTCGTTCTTCCTTTGATGGCACTGATATAGATTATACTCGGAAGATGGCCTTTCGTGCGTTCCTTGGAAATTGGCGATGAAGCGTTCCCGGAGTTCTCCCCAGGAGCCGATTGACCTCTTAGGAGGTCCAGTTAGCTATGTCCTCGCCGAGTTAGCTAGAGCAACTAGGAGGTTGTTAGCCATGGCCTTGTGATCTCCTCCAGCTGCTCGGATCGCTAGTGTGTAAACTGTGAACCAGGACACGGGGTTGGTCTTCCTGTCGTATTTTCAATTCTAGTCGGCTTGAAGCCTGATGGCCAGTCGACTTGTTGCAGCTCGTGGGTGAAGGCTAGTACATCTTCATCTGTGTAAGGACTCCGACTTCGACTACGGCAGTGAAACCACTCATGGTAGAGGCCTGTTGACACTGAAAATCACCGATCAGCGCTGAAGACGAGTTGATGATCTGGTTCGGTGCACTAGACACGCGAAGGCCTGGGAGATCTGCTTAGCTCCAGTGTAGGTCCTAAATTTGAGGTTCACGGGCGTGCCAGTCAATTTGACCCTGTAATTGACAAGGAGATAGAAAAAAGTTAGATCATTGATCCAATCGGCCAACCAGCCGATACAGACTTCCTCCAGCCGATTGCAGATAGTACTTGTACATCGGCTAGAAACCGATGATGATATAAGCAAATAATAAGCCAGCCGATTGCTGAAAAAACACTTGGACATCAGCTAGAAGCCGATGATAGAGTAGATAAGCAGAATAATAATCAAGACAATGCAGTCGGCTTTATCTAGTGAAAGATAACTTATCGGCTAGGCACTCCGATAAAACATCGCATAAAAACCTATCGACTCAACAAGGATAAATCTATCATTATCAATCTAGTAGGTCAAACTTAACTGATGCAGCACAGATTAATAATGATAAAAAAACCTCGATGAGCTGATAGATCTAATGCAATTGTGATGTACTATATGATAACTTATCGGCTATACATCCCGATAAGACGCTTGCATAAAATCTATCAACCTAGCAGGAATAACTTATCGCCGGCAGTTTAGTAGGTCGGACCCAACCGATGCAGCTCAAACTGATGATAAATTACACCCAGTAAGCTGATAAATCTACGCACGCGTGATGTGATATATCCACTCGGCCTAAGAGATCAAACTTAACTGATGCAGCCGTAGACAGAATAGATACACCGTGGTAAGCCGACTACTATAGATCAGCTAGAATATTGGACCTAACCAAGGAAGTCCTAGCCGATAAGGTAGTCGGGGTAACGAGACTTGCTCTCTCGCAGGAGTTCGGACCTAACCGATGCAGCCCGGTTCGAGAAGCAAGAACCCGTCGAAAAAGGGTGGCGATGCGCCGAAGTTGTATTGATCTATGAGATAGTTTACATGGTTGCCTGGCATACGTATTTATACCCCGAGTTGATACAGTCCTGATCAGATACGAAACAGGAGTTTCCTAACTATAAAAGGAAAATTAACAAGCCCTGATTGGACACGAGATCAAGTTTTCCTAAAAATCATTAAAGCTACCTAATTTATAGATAAACTAATTAACTGCCATGCTGTGGTCTTCACGATTCCTTCCTGAATTCGGCTTCTTCTGGATTAGCTTCCATCGGCTGATATAACCTCTTTCCTTAACCGAACATGATAACAAACCGTACCAAATTTTGGCGTTAACAAGGCCGAAGGGTTCATTCTCGTCTTTTAGTACGCAACGCTCATCTTCCTTGCGTTCGTGGCGTCGTGCGTTGATGTCTTACCAAAGATCACATCATAGTTGGCCTCGGACATCCTGGTTATCCTGACGGTCGCTTGATGTCAGCACCGCTGGTCATTATTGTGGTTGCTGAGTGATGTGTGCGTGACTCCATGTGCAGCTGACTAGAGCCGGCCGCTCCGCGTCGTATTGAGGCAGATGTGATCGCCGTTGGAGAAGCCGATTTAGTTGGTATGAGTGTGTCGCCCAACTGTTGACGCTGCTGGCATGCAACAGCGGTGATCATGGTTTTAATCCTTGCTATCGTCGGGGTGGCCTGGTGATCAGGCCCAAATTGCAGTGTATCCAGTAGAGTTGCAGTGGCCACAACGTTCTGTTGAGGAGTTACAAAAATGTTGTGGTCGCTGACTCAGGTATTGAGGATATCTTGTTGAGCAGTTCGCCCAGTCTTGCGCAGATCATCGTTACGGGCATCGCGCTCGGCCTGTAAGCGTCTTGCGTCTTCCTCCTGTTGTTCTCGTAGTCGGTTGATTTTCTCCTCTTGTTGTTCTCGTAGTCGGCGTGCCTCCTGAGTGGGAGTTGAACCCTTGGATATCATAAAGACTTCACGTGGCGGAGAGAAACTTGCCGAACTGCTGTCCGACTTAGAGTTGGAGTCTGACTGAGAGTCGGAGTCAGAATAGTTGAGGGGGGTAATAACGACCCCAATCTCCCTAGATCCAATCTCGAGCGGCTCTAAGCCGTATCCGAGTTGAACTCCAGGGGATCGGGTTTGCCGCGTCAGATGCTGATTAAAGTTATCTGTGGCATTGCCGAGTCCGAATAGGAGATTGACGATCTCCTCCTCTCTTAGCCTAATCTCGGCTAGCTCAAAACTGAGTCTGAGTCGAACACCGAAAGAAAGAGTTGTCTCTAGACTCGGGCATATTGGAGATCGCCGCAACATGTCGCCGAAGATCGCTGCAGCGTTACATAGGACGACCGGTGCGGAATCGGCTTGATCCCTGGCTGATCGGATTGAATCCGCGTCGGACAGGGTAAGGTTGCTGAATTCGTCGGCGACGAAATCGAGGCTCCCGAAGGTGATTGTTTGTCCGGGGAAGAAGTTGATGCCGTCGACTCCGGTGAGTGGATCCATCAGGCTTGTTGAAGATGATCTCGCCGATGCCCCTATCTGGCGCGCCAACTGTCGATGTTTTACACCGACCATAAGAATATGGGGCTACTCGTGAGACCTAAACTTGATGGATTGCAAAGGAACACGAAACAATTTATACTGATTCAGGCTCTCGAGATGAGGTAATACCCTACGTCCAGTTGTGGTGTATTGCCTTTGAAGTTTCTCTAGTGAGATTTCGATATACCTTTAGGGGGCGCCCAGCCTCCCCTTATATACCGGGGGACAGGGTTACAGAGTAAGAATCCTAGTCGGACTCTGACCAAGGGATTTTCTTCTAGGAATACAACTTGCCCGACTAGGACTATATCTTTTCCTTGTCGTACAAGGTTATGTATGCCGAGTCCTATTATATCCCTAATTACAAGGTGTGGCCCATCCTCTGTCCGAGTGGCCCATATGCTTCTCATGAGCTACCCGGGGCCTATGGCCTCTACAGCGGTGTGCCAGTGGATGGTTTCTTGTTGCTGCAAGATTAGCCGCTTCTCTAGCAGCCTCAGCTTCACAAGACTGCAGTCCGACATTGGCCAAACTCCGGCGGATATCTCGGGAATCTCAAATGGAGCCCTTGGCATTGCTGGGGGCGAGAAACTTTGTGCGATGGCTTGTGGAAATTGGGAATAGATGCAGCAGAGCAGATCCTGGCAAGTCTCGAGTGGGGGTGCAAGCTACAGCGAACCCTAGCGAGGCGGAGAGCACAAAGTTTGGGCATGAAGCTGGAAGGTATCTAAATTATTTACCAGGTATTGAGTATATATCCTTATAAGGATCAATAGCTGGTCTCAATTAAAATTGGGGATGCAGGTATCTCTGAAGTACACCTGACCACATATTGGGTCAAAAATCCATGAAGTGGTATTTGGCTTACATGCTTAGCCTATAATTGCCCTGAGCAAAAATACTTCAAGCTTACATGATGCTAAAGAGTCTAACTTATGAGTAGTACACTACTCGGAAAAGACTAAAAGGTTAAAGATTTTTGACTTTATGTTTAATTGTTTCACAATTAAGTATAAAGTCGAGGCTACACCTAATAGGTGCGCCTATTCGACGCACACTATTTATATTTTTTTCATAAAGACCTTCATAGGCTTGTTGCCAGCCGATATGAAGAAGGACTTGGAGAAAAAACACTCGGACGACGAGTACTCGGGAGAAAGGCACTCGGAAAATCTTCACCAAGGAGGACGAGCTCTCGGCATCAGTTGTGACTCAACTATGAAGGTCTCAGGGACTGCTCTAGAGACCATGGACCCCGAATACCTCATGAGAAGCATTAGGGCCACTCGGACAGAGGATGGGCCTAACATTGTAATTAGGAATACAAAAGGACTCGGTATGCAATATCTTATATGATAAGGAAAGGATATAGTCCTAGTCGGATATGTTGTGTTCCTAAAAGGAAATTTCTTGGTCGGAGTTCGACTGAAATTCCTACCCTGTGACCCTGTCTCCTTAGTATATAAGGGGAGTTAGGGCGCCCCCTAAGGGCAGAAGAAGAACTCATACAATCTCACCAGAGAAACCTCAAAGGTAATACACCATAGCTGGAAGTAGATGTATTATCTCCTTATATTGAGGGCCTAAACCAGGATAAATTGTTTCATGTTCTTTTGCAATCCATTAAGTTTAGGTCTCACGAGTAACCTTATATTATTATTACCGATATAAAACATCGACAGTCGACTAGTCTATTGCCACTGCGCCGTGTAGGAGATATATAAGTGAGGTGGTGGTAATGTGGTGTAGCATGCGAGTCTTTGACTGCGTGTAGGAGTTGGGAGACCGATTTGGAGTAGATGATGATTTTAACTTGGAGTTTTAATTTTGGCATGTATTAAACTTTTAAATCGGCCCTCCTTTTTGTGTGTTTGGTCAGTTTTTGTGTGAGTGATGAACTCCGGTAATCCATGGTAGGAAGTGAAACTTTGAGGAGAGTTTAATAAAAATAAAAAAATTTTGGGTTTTGTACCTGATCGCATCTGCCTTCTACCGAATTTGCTGCGACCAACTGAAGGTTGCAGAAGTGCTAGGTCAGCAAGATACTTCCTGGTACATGCTTGTGCTTCCTCTCCTGTTCGTGTTATTAAGCACGGGTGGATGAATAATTTATCTAGGTGTTGCTGTTGCTTTGAATTGATT
Source organism: Oryza meyeriana var. granulata (assembly GCA_003991445.1). NCBI lineage: Eukaryota > Viridiplantae > Streptophyta > Magnoliopsida > Poales > Poaceae > Oryza > Oryza meyeriana. The sequence goes on from RYFJ01000711.1 coordinate 201,335, forward strand.
TGTGTGTGAGAGTGTTGTTTCTTGGGAAAGTTTAGAAAGTTAATTTGCTGATTATTATTACTACTAGCAAGGTGTCTGTTGCAATGAAAAAAACCAATAAATTAGTAAAAAAATCATTGGTGGTCCATTAAACATCTTCCAGAAGGTTTCTAACCCGTCACGTGTCACCTCTTAATTTAGCGCTAGTAAGAGTTTAGTAAGGATTTTTTAAGTATGTATAGCATTACTCACTTTTAATATATTTTTTATAAAGTAATTTATTGCTAGTAAGAGTTCAGTAAAGATTTTTTTAAGTATGTATAACATTACTCACTTTTTTATATTTTTTTCAGAAAGCAATTTATTTTTGAATGTGCAACAGAGTTTTTTTATTGGAACCTCCACGGAGCTTCGGCCACAGCAGTTTGGGGACTCGCCTGACAGCCGCGGGGATGAAACATGCCTAGCCAAACCATGGATCAAGCGGCCCACATAAAGGTTGTTGCCCACGCGATGGCCATGGATCAAACTGCCGCAAAAAGAATCCGATAGAATTCCGAATTTTTTTATTTTTATATTTTTTTAATAAAATAGTTACAAAACTATATTTTTATTTTAAAAATTTATAAAAATATACTCCCAACACCTCCTGGTGAGGACGTTTTTTTTAAAAATCGCTCTTCTAGAATGCGATTTGATGACGTGGGTGATGGCCGTAGGCCGGGCGGCCAACGGCCGTCAGCACTTTTGCAGGCGGCCCCCGGCCGCCCAAAAAAAGAGGCTACCTACAAAATACCGGCCGCAGGGCCGGCCAATTTACAAGCGGCCCTCTGCCTGCCGAAAAACCGCCCTCTAGGAGTGCAGTAAGGGGGTCGCCTGCAAAATGCTGGCCGCGGGACTGGCCATTTTACAGGCGGCCCCCTTGCTGTTCTCTGGGAGGACGATTTTTAGCCAGCTCAATATAAAATCCTCTCCCAGACTAAAAAAATATCATAAAATTCATAGAAATCACAGAGAAAAAAGAAGAGAGAGCTGAGAGCGAGGCTGAATAAAAGCAGCGAAGCTCTGTCGGTTTGCTGATTCGTCTGTAGGTAAAATCTATTATCCTTTTGCAATTTATATTTCTATGCAAAAATTGATGTAGTATTGTACTGGTTACGTGTATAGTACTATATAAAAATAAGTTATTACTCGTAGATCTATAGGTTTTGAGTCAATTTGTTAGATGAATTAATTTGTATAGAGATGATAGTTATAAAATCTCGATTACATGGTTTTAGATGTGAGGAGAATATTGGTACCTAGTTTAACTGTATTTTTTCATCAACAGATATGTCAAATAAAGTGATATTTCAGTTATTTCACGGGCAATGGAATGTTAGGTATGGTCCACAAGGTATATATCTGTCAGAATTTAGTTCAACGGCTAAGGGCATTGATAGGCCAACTGAGAGAAGTTTCGGGTCAGTGTACAACTGGCTGATGCGAGACTTTTGACTGGACTCCCAGATCAACGCAATAAACTTGTATGTTGTAGTCAGTTGTACAGTTGAAGGTTTTTTTGGAACTGATGCCAGTAGATTGCACTGCCACTTGGAGATGGGACGTGGAGAATTCATTCCAACGTGGTTGACCACTAGGCATACTTGTGTCGGTGTATGAGAAGGATAACACCGCTGCTACAGTACCCGTGCAAGATGATGAGGGTCCAAGTACGGCAGGAGGTGATGCCGAAACAATGGAAGAAAATGAAGGAGGGAATGAAGGAGGGAATGAAGAAGATAGACAGCCAACAGGTGTGGCAGATGAGGGAGAACTAATCGACACCATCGTCGAAGAAATGGATAGAGAAGATTTTGAAAGCGAGCATGTAGAGTATGATGATTCGTCTGATGAGGACAACGTGATGCCTGCAGAATGGAGCAACGAGGACTTCTCTGGCCTTGTTATCTCTGAGCGGCATCATGTGCCATGGGAGTATAAGGAGAATGAGGTCATCTAGGGAGCTAAGTATGCATATGTAGAGGATTTAAAGGGAGGTAGCACAAACAATGGGCGGTGTTTACTTCAGAGGGAGTTTCTCGGTCGTGAATTAAGCAAATCAGTGTATGAAGTGAACCGTGTATGAAGTGAAGTGCAGAAGCAAATAGTACATGGGTGTTCATGGTTACAGGGGAATAGTCACATCCTCAAAAATGGTCGCGTTGCATAAGATTAAGCAAGGCGTTTCAATCGTGACCGAGCATTTATGTTACTTATCCGATGTTAAAAAATATCATAGAAACATAACATCTGCATTTGTTTCAACAGAGATGTACTCCTACATTGTGAACAACCTAGGGTACAGACCAAAGTCAATTGCTAGACATATTGAAGAGAAATTCAAATATACAATTAGCTATGCTAAGGCTTGGAGGGCACAACAGAAGGTTGTAGAGATGAGGTTTGGCACGTTTGAAGCATCTTATGATAATTTGCCTCGTCTGTTAGGCTGTATTCTTCAGAGGAATCTAGAGACCTGCTACGACCTCAAAGCCTTTCCATCAATTGACCATGGTAAAAAAGTGTGTTGGCAACGAGTATTCTTTTCATCAGGTGCTTGCATTCAGGCATTGTGCATTATCGTCCATCCTCGTGCATCGATGGGACATTTCTGACCGGAAAGTACAGAGGGTTCAGTATATAACAGCAATTGGAGTTAATGGGAACAACCAAGTTCTACCGGTGGCTTTTGCTTTTGTTAAGAGTGAGAACACTGATAGCTGGTATTGGTTCCTAGAAAGGGTTAAGTCTGCAGTTGTACGGATGAGGCTAGATGTACGCCTCATACATGACCATCACGCTGGCTTACTACGGGCAATTGAGGAATTGAGGGATGGATGTGCTGAGAAGGGATACCCACCAAGGTGGTCTGATGTCCAAAGTAGAGATGGTGCATGCGTCATATGGGTGCTAATTTCTACAGGCAATTTAAGAATAAGCACATTATGGATCTTTTCAAGGAGCTGTGTGCTCAAAATCAAGAGAAGAAGTTCAATGAGCTTTGGAGGAGGTTCGATGAGCTGACCACTAAACAAACAGATGAACAGTCCAGGAGGGCTACCCTTGTAGGGGATGAGGCTCCACAAGCTCTTAGACCTCTATCAAGTGACGGACCTCGTATGAGAAGAAGGTCGGCATCCTCGGTTAGAAAATTTTCGGAGTGGATTGAGAATGAGCCAAAGGAGAAATGGGCATTGTTGTATGACAAGGATGGTTCTCGATTTGGCATAATGACTATAAATTTGGCAGATGTTTATAACTAGGTAATGCATGGTGTTCGAGGGCTCCCACTTGTTGGCATAGTTGAACTTATTTTGCAAGGCACATGCAAGTACTTCAGAGATCGGTTCAGAGAAGCCGGCCTCTCAATGGCGGATAATAATCTTTTCTTTGGCACACTACTGACTAAGTACCTACAAGGTAAAAGGAATAAGGCTAAAGACATCAAACTATACCTGAAGGTACACAAGAACACAGATTTGAAGTATTGTGTGTTGCCAAGCGCATGCGCGGAATCTACCGCAAAAGAGTTCTACAGGAGTGTGTGCTAAAAGAAGATGGGACCTGCAAGTGCTCGTGACGAAAGCCTACTTTGCTCCACAAGCCAAGTTCTCATGTTATTGCTGCGAGCGGTGAGTGCGGGATAGAAGCACGTTATTTTGTCTCACCTTATTTCAGAAAAGAAGCAATCTACAATACCTGGACTGGAGGGAGATATTTGGTTTCGGTATTGCAGGGACATTTACTACGGAGCATCGTCAAGTTATCTATATTCCTAGCCCAACAAAATTGAGAGATAAAGCAGGTCGCCGCAAGACAAGACGCATCCGTAACGACATGGGTGAGTCAGAAGCCGGTGGAAGACGTAAACGTTGTTCAAAGTGCGACCAAACAGGCCATACATATAAGAAATGTCCAAAAGGTGCAACCGGTCCAAGTGTGGCGGAAGCTAGACCGTCGGGTTCAGGCGCTGATGGCAGTCGTCCTACAGGTGAAGGCACAACTACAAGACGACCCCGTCCTAGGCGTTCTCGAACATTTGGTGGTGCTGCGGTGTAGTGTAAGTCTATGCTTGATCTTTGTTATAGAACGATATGTACCATACTGTTGTTTTTTATTGTTATGTAATAATGATACAAACCTTAACAATATTTTGTAATGTGGTTGTTCAATTAACTTTACGAACTTACTCTTACTTGTTGTTTTGACAATATAATTTACGCTAACTCTCTATTTACATGCAGGTATGGTGTACCATACCCCGAAGCTGCTCGACCGGGTCCTCCACCAGTCCCACCGGTCTTACCTGTCAGCCGTCGAGGGTGCCCAGCTAGGCACCTTCCGTCCATGGCCTTCACGTCACCTCCTACAGATAGACCACCAGTTCCGTGAGAGGTAAGAGCTGCACTAACATTCGTTCACATCATTTGTACATATCTATGTTTCCCAATATTGACTACAGTGCTATATTCTGCAGGTTGCGTGAGGCTGGACTTCTTCCACTGTGCAGGCTAGTTGAGCCCGCACTGGACGAAAGGGACCCCGCCAGGCGATGGGATGCTGACCGGTCACTTCTGGCGGCACTGGTGGATCGCTGGAGACCGGAGATGCACACGTTCCATCTACCGTGTGGCGAGATGACTCCCACACTCCAGGACGTGTCCTACCTACTAGGACTTTCCCTCGCAGGGGATGCAGTCGTCCGGTAGACGGGGCGCACGGTTGGTCGCAAGACATCACTGCTCGGTTTGAGGCTGTGCACCGTCAACTTAGACATGGTAGGCCGGGTTTGCTACCGCCTTACACCATGAGCGGCCCCTCGCAGGTGTGGCTGCTACAGTTCACCATAAGTCACGGATTCCTTCGATTTACAATCATCCGATCTGTAAAATAACAATGGTGCTAACTACAATCTTGCTTTACAGCCTGATCAGCTAGACCCAGATGCCGACCAATACTCGGTGCAGCGGAGCTTGGAGGCGTACCTGCTGTGGCTATTCGGGTGGGTGATGTTCACCAGCACGACGGGGCACGCGGTGGACAAGGGACTGATCCACTACGCTCATGCGATCGTCGACAGCGACGACGGCTGTGTACCGTAGTGGAGCTGGGGATCTGCTATGCTAGCGGCGACATACCGTGCTCTTTGTGACGCGTGCACAAAGACCGATGCAGGTGCGATTCTCGCCGGTTGCCCTCTCCTTCTGCAGCTATGGGCGGCCGAGCGCTTCGCGATAGGCCACCCTCTGATTTAGCATCTCTCCCTATGAGGGCGGCCTTGGAGGCTTGTACGAGCAGGTCGGCCGAGGACGTCCCACTATGGGATGGTATGGTGTCGGCGTGAGGTACGTTACGTGAAATTTTAGGTTTACCACTTAAGCACAAACACTGACGTGTTCGTCCTGTCCTATTTTGCAGCGTCATTATGCTCACATGAAGGTTAGGAGGGCCTACTGTGACTTTGTTATGGAGTTGGACACCCGCACCCCGGCAACGTCGTCTGGGAGCCGTATAGTCCGCAGGCCATCACGGCCCGTGCACCGCTCGGACTCTCGGCTCTTTGCATGTGCGACCAGTCGTACTGGATGACGAGAGTGCCATTGGTGGTCGACATCTTCGTCGAGCCCCACTGTCCGTAGCGCGTGATGCGATAGTTTAGCCTACGTCAGCTCTTTCCTATGCCCGTGCAGATGGTTGTGCCTCGTGACGTGCACAGGTTAGTACAGCTGTGATCTTTGTTGAGTACTACAACTCTTATATGAAGTCTAATGCACTCTCTGCAAATAGGTACAATCGTAGGGGATAGACAGGCGGCACTCAGTGGTATCCGCGACTGCAGAGGTACATCGACGACTGGTTGTTGGCGACGGAGGGAGGTCGTCGATGAGATTTTTTTCCACCACACTGAGGACAACTACTAGCATACCTCAGGTGGTACCAGCCCTGCAACGCCACACGTGACGTTCACCCCAGAGGATCATAGCCACACCGTCACCACTACGACTGACACGTATCCTAGACACATGACCAAGACTACTTCCCGCGCGGTAAGGTATTTCTCTTTGCACTTTGCTATTCCCTTTGTAGGTGTCCATGGTTCTAACATATATCTACGTCACGTTTGAAATAGGCCAACACAGCACGACAGGTTCAGGCAGATGTGGACGTGGCGTTCGGACGGTTGGACGAAGGGAATCGTGTGGTTGATGCGGAGGAGCAGAGGACGACTTTCGGGAGGATCCGTCAGTCGATACACGCAGTGATCCGTGCGCTCACTTGTCGTGCGGTTGACGCGGTACCTCCCATAGCTGTACGTCAGTAGCAGCCACGCTCCGCAGGAGCTGGAGTGCACCAGCATGGTTCCAGTCAGCGAGCTGGCCCCTCCAGAGGTAAATTCCGCTAACCATCGGTTCATAATATGTTTCCTTCTATGACATACACCGTTTTACATCAATATGCTTCCGTGCAGCTTTCGCTACACCGTACCTAGATCCCTCCGAAGCTGGCACGTCCACGTAGGGAGCGTACCATATTCGACCGCACGCGCAGCAGGGCATGACCATTGCCCCTGGGGCCACTACAGGAGGTCCTTCAGGTTAGATCAAAATTTACTTTTGCCTTTCAAAATTAAACTTTGCAATTATCAATATTTTTGTGCACAGGGTTCCACTCTATAGCGTGCGGGATGTTTGCTGGCGCTGGCTCCTCTGCACAGGGCGCACACGGCAGTGGTTGGGTACAGGATCCTTTCGAGGGGGACGACTTGGAGGACAAGGATGAGGAGATCCATAAGATACTAAATACCTCGCAGCTCGAAGGAGCTCCGCCACCGTAGACACAGGACCCACCAGCTGCCACACCCGTGTAGGCGACCCGTGCTGGCGTGTCGTACCACCAGACCGGCTGACGTACTCCAGGGCTAGGTGCGAGCCCACGCTAGGAGGACGACAGAGGGCTAGAGGTTACGGTCAGGGGCGTATTACGCTGTACCAGAAGTAGTTCACTCTTTGTCATCGTGTATTATTAATTTCCACGTTTACTGAAAGACCCTTTGATGAAAACCCGCTTTTGCAACTTGAGGCCATGAGTTAAATGTCATAGATATCTCAATGTGCTTCATCTCTTGCATTGTGCTTGTTTTTGGTGATTTCTTCAACCCTTGTTTCTTTGGTCTCTCTCTTTGATTTGTTGTTCTTTTTTTGAAAATGGGGAGTATCACATTAGGGGGATGTTGCACATTCATATGTGTAGGATAACAAACTTTAGAGTGTGAACAAATTGATGAAAGTGCTAGAAGAGTGTTCAAAGGCCTAGTTTTGACCAAAAGTAACCATTTGTGAAAAGCTTTTGTTTGTTGAAATCTACACCTTGGAAAATGTTTCACATGGTATCTTAATATATTTTTCCAAGCTTAACTTGAAAAGAAAAATGGCTTTTTTACCGTTTTTGGAAGGAAACTAGATTCTTGTTTTTGATCAAATTGCCCTAAATTCCAAATGAGTACGAATGAGAGCAGTTTGAAAAAGTTCCAAAAACAAAAATGTTAGACTTGACTATTTCAAATGTTTTTGGTATTCAAACTTCTCTCAAAATCAATCTTCAAAGTTATTTGATTTCGAAATTCAACCAAAACTACATAACATAATAGGTCATTTTCCCTAGCAGTTACGTGAGAATTGTTGCAAATTCCATAGTAAATCTCAAATATATGGACTTGTCACTCTTTGAGCTCACACATTCAAATGGCAACTTGTGTCATCTGGTGTTTTTTCCCCCGAGATCTTGAAAGCTTGTGCTGTGCCTTTTTGTGTGGGGGGATTTGCCTGTCCAAGGGCTGGAGGTGGTAGATTACGGCACAGGTGGTTCGACCGGTGCTATAGCGGGGTCCCGTGGCCTAATGCTGCGGTCCGACGGCTCTAGGGGGGCCGGTCCCCGACCGGGCATGGGGTGGGGCCAGGTCGCCCAGATTTATTCAATCCAACCCTCTTCCTCTCTCTGACTTCTTCTTTCCAACTCGCCAAACTTCTCTCTCTCTTTCTTTCCCTCCAACCTAACTCTCCTCTCATTCTCTATCTCTCGGTTGGATCTGGGATTTCTCTCTCGGTTGGGCCGTAAGTGATTCTCCTCTGTTCGTCTCTTTATTCCACGGTTTGGTTTTGTATTTTGATTGTGTTTCTTGAACCATGGATTGGACTAGGTAGAGGGAGTGTGCTTTCAATTTTGCATCTCTAGAGGGGAGTTCTTGGTGCAAATCAGTCTATTTCTTCCCCGGCATTCTAGTGGTATTCCTCTCCTTGCATCTAACTCAATCCCGTTCACCTCTTGATGCTCTAGGGTTTAGGGGCGTTAGTTTGTTCTCTTGTTATTCTCCTATATAGTGTGCACAATGGCTCTTGTTCATCTTCTATTTCTGTCTAGTCTTGTGCCATATTTTTATCTCTTGTGTATGTGAAAATTTTTGATGAATGGAAGTGTAAACTCGATTGCCAAGTGGCGGTCGGACCGGCCTGATGCCTTCGGTCGACTGCGGTCTCAACGCTGGACTGAACAGCAACTTGCATTATCAAATCTTTTCTTTTACACTAATCCTCGCTGATCTTTTCTTTGTCTCTTTTCTCAGTCATGGCTCCTCCTCGCAAGAAATTACGGAAAGACGCTCCAAGAAGCATCATGAATCCTGTCACTTCATCAGAGGAAGAAGAGATGGATGAGGATTATGTGGTGGAAGAGGAAGAGGAAGACCATAAAATAGATGAGGATGAGGATGAGGATGATGATGAGGAACAGGCTATTTATCCTTGAGGTGACCCAACTGCTCCACCTCTTCGGTCTATTATTCAATGCCTCCTCAAGTGGATCCAACTATCAACTTCCGAGTGCGATTGAATAACCCTACGGAGTACATGCTTTTCTTTAAGGGATCATGATCAATTCAAGAGACCTCACGACTGCAACGATCCAAGGTTCCACACAAACTTTCAGAAGGAAGTATTTGAGAAGGTCTACACTTCCACCAAACCCTTTGCTGATCATAAGTACATTGTGTGGAAAGAGATAAACAAGACCTCGGAGTTTCAAGGGTTGCAGAATCTTTTCCGAGAAGTGGGAATTGACAAGTCTGTTGCTATCCATCAGGATTATGACCCCCACTCTGTTAACACCAAAATTTGGTAAGGCCCTGTATCAGATTCGGTCAAAGGGAAAATTGCAGTCAACTGGCGGAAATTGATCCAGAAGAGACCGATTCCGGGAGGGAGCCGTGAAGACTGCTGTTTGGCAGTTATTTACTGTATCTATTAATTAGGCAAGTGTTTATCTTTAGGAAACCTGACCTTGTGTCCGGTCAGGCCATGTTAGCGTTTTCTGTTATAATTAGGAAATCATATACCGTGTCCAATAAGGACTCATGTAACTCGGGGTATAAATACGTACGCCCGGGGACCTTGTAAATTATCACTCGATCAATACAAATTCGACGCATCGCCACCCTTCTGACGGGATCTTGCTTCTCGAGCCGGGCTGCATCGGTTAGGTCCGACCTCCTCCGAGAGGGTAAGTCTCGTCACCCCGGCTACCTATCGGCTAGGACTTCCTCGGTTAGGTCTGATATTCTAGTCGGTTTATGGTAGTCGGCTTACCACGATATATTTATTTTATCTATGGCTGCATCAGTTCAGTTTGATCTCATAGATTGACTAGGTATATCACATCACGCGTGCGTAGATTGTATCGGCTTACTGGGAGCGGTTTATCATCAGTTTGTGCTGCATCGGTTAGGTCCGACCTACTAAACTGCTAGCGATAAATCGTTCCTGCTAAGTTGATACTTTATGCGCAAGCGTCTTATCGGGGTGTATAGCCGGTAAGTTATCATGTTTTAGCATCACAATCGCATCAGATCTATCGGCCTATCGAGATCTCGTTATCATTATCAGTCTGTGCTGCAACGGTTGGGTCCGATCTACTAGACTGACAATAATAACGTTACTCTTAATAAGCCGATGGGTTTGATGCGATGTTGTTATCGGAGTGCTTAGCCGATAAGTTATCTGTTGAAGCCGACTGCACTTATTTATTATTCTATCCATCTATTTTATCATCGGCTTCTAGCCGATGCCCATGTGTTCTGTTCGGTAGTCGGCTGGCTCATCAATTGCTTATCATTTATGTTATTGCTTGCCTTGTTATACATTCTTGTTGACGCCGAAAACCCGCCGGGGGCCGTCCGGCGTCTGGAAGACACGCGAAGGCCTGGGAGATTTGCTTCACTCCAGTGCAGGTCCTAAAATCTTGAGGTTCGTAGGCGTGCCAGTCAATTTGACCTTGCAATTGACAAGGAGAGAAGATGTCAAATTCGTGAGCCAATCGGCTGGAAGCCGGCTTGGACTCATCTCATCGGCCGATGGCCGATACGCACTGTAGCACTTATACATCGGCTAAAAGCCGATGACGGCAAGAGCAATAATAATAAACAAGTATTGTGCTAGCCGATCATCGAAGGGATGCTCAAAAAACCGGCTATAAACTTGGCAAAATAAACGAGCAGAATGCATAAGTAAATAGATTAAATAAACTCCAGCCGATCATAGTTTAAAGTTACTGGTATTGCCGTGAAAATACTGCCCGCGTCTGTGCCCGAGCCCTTGCTCACATCGACTCCCGGGGTCTTCATCCGCTGTCCGTGCCCGTGCCCGGGTCCTTACCTGAGTTCATGCCCGGGAACTTGTCTGAGGTCGTGCCCGAGAACTTGGCTGAGGTCATGCCCGAGAACTCATTTGTGCTTGCACTCGGATCGGTAGAGAAAATCAATCGGCTAGCCCTTAGCCGATCGTAACAGTAATGTAGGCAAGAATATATGACAAAACAAGCAGTATAATCGGCCGTATTTAAAAAGAGATAACTTATCGGCTAAGCGCTCCGATAACAACATCGCATAAAACCCATCGGCTTATTAAGAATAACGTTATTATTCAGTCTAGTAGATCGGACCCAACCGTTGCAGCACAGACTGATAATAGCGAGATCTCGATAGGCCGATAGATCTAATGCAATCGTGATGTATATGATAACTTATCGGCTATACACTCTGATAAGACGCTTGCACATAAAGTATCGACTTAGCAGGATCGATTTATCGCTAGCAGTTTAGTAGGTCGGACCTAACCGATGCAGCACAAACCGACGATAAACCGCTCCCAGTAAGCCGATATGATCTATGCACGCGTGATGTGATATGCCTAATCAATCTATGAGATCAAACTGAACTGATGCAGCCATAGATAAACTAAATATATCGTGGTAAGCCGACTACCATAAACCGACTAGAATATCGGACCTAACCGAGGAAGTCCTAGCTGATAGGTAGCCGGGGTGACGAGACTTACCCTCTCGCAGGAGTTCGGACCTAACCGATGCAGCCCGGCTCGAGAAGCAGGATCCCGTCGGAAGGGTGGCGATGCGCCGAAATTGTATTGATCGTTGAGATAATTTACAAGGTCCCCGGGCGCACGTATTTATACCCCGAGTTACACGAGTCCTTATAAGACACGGTACAGGATTTCCTAATTATAACAGAAAACGCTAACAAATCCTGACCGGACACAAGGTCAGGTTTCCTAAATATAAACACTTGCCTAATTAATAAGTACAGTAAATAACTGCCAAACAACGGTCTTCACGGCTCCCTTTCGGCATCGGTCTCTTCTGGATCAATTCCCGCCAGTTGACTGCAATTTCCCCTTTGACCGAATCTGACACAGGGCATTACCAAATTTTGGCGTTAACAATTCTTGCCTGCATTACTGTTACGATCGGCTAAGGGCTAGCCGATTGGTTTATTCTGCCGATCCGAGTGCGAGCACAAGCAGGTTCCCGGGTACGACCTCAGCCAAGTTCCCGGGCACGACCTCAGCCAAGTTCCCGGGCACGACCTCAGGTGAGGACCCGGGCACGAGCATAGGTAAGAACCCGAGCACGAACACGGACATCGGATGAAGATCTCGGACGCAGATGCGAGCAAGGGCCCGGGCACGGGCGTGGGCAGTATCTTCGCAGCGATACTAGTAACTTTAAACTATGATCGGCTGGAGTTTATTTAATCTATTTACTTACGCATCCTGCTTGTTTATTTTACCAAGTTTATAGCCGGTTTTTGAGCTTCCCTTTGATGATCGGCTAGTTTAATTCTTATTTATTGTTATGTTATCGCTCACGCCATCATCGGCTTCCAGTCGGTGTATAAGTGCTACAGTGCGTATCGGCGGCCAATGAGATGAGTCCAAGCTGGCTTCCAGCCGATTGGCTTACGAATTTGACATCTTTTCTCCTTGTCAATTGCAGGGTCAAATTGACTGGCACGCCTACAAACCTCAAGAGTTTAGGACCTGCACTGGAGTGAAGCAAATCTCCCAGGCCTTCGCGTGTCTCCCAGACGCCGGACGGCCCCCGGCGGGTTTTCGGCGTCAACACGTTTTTGGCACGCCTGATGGGACGCGAAGTTTTCAACAATCAGATTTGCAACATGGCCGGGAAAGAAGTCAAAACAGACAACATAATTCTGGTCAGCATGGAAGATTTAACAGACGAACAAAAACAGCAAATTGAGCAAACTATGGCCAACTTTCAGAAGCTGTGCTTAGAGTCCTTCAGCATGACAAGGCAAGGGCCGATTCAAAAATCCCAGTTTCCGAAGCCAGTACTGGTTGGAGAATCGAGCCGTACGCCACCTGAGAGTCCACTGGTAAAACCCTTACAAGAGATGGTGAATGAAGCAGTTCATCACGCGCTCATCAATCAGTCCGGAATTCTGGTGAACACACTTCATAATCTTATAAAGAAGATGGTGGATGGATCGATTATTCAAGAGCCTACTCGGGGTCCTGTTTTCCTCCCACCAAAAGTTGAACCAAACCAAGTTGCTTACAACGTCAGCAGAGACATACCAGAAAACCTGTTTACACAAAATCAGGCTAGGGGGCAATAGGATATTCCTGCTGGATATCATCGGTCTGCTTACTATGGGGGATATCAGCAAAATTATCTAGGAGGCGGGGCCGATCCAGGCACTTACCAAAGGGAGTATCATAGACAGAATCGGCAACAAACTCCACCTGTCCAGTACCAACAAGACAACCTGAGGGAAGAAGATCTATCAACTAGGGTTGCTGAAATAGTAAGGGAGCAGTTCGGGATCAAGCCCAAGGAACAAACATTCATGTATCGGCATCCATATCCTGAGTGGTTCGACAGGGTTCCATTACCACACCGATACAGGGTCCCGGATTTCTCTAAGTTCAGGGCAGGACAACACGTCTACAGTGGAACATGTCAGCCGATTCCTGGCACAGTGCGGGGAGGCATCGGCTGAAGAGGCTCTAAGGGTTAGATTTTTCCCCTTGTCACTATCTGGATCGGCTTTTACATGGTTCTCTTCGTTACCACCGAATTCTGTTCGGGGGTGGGCCGATCTAGAAAAACAGTTTCATAAATACTTCTTTGCTGGAATCCATGAGATGAGACTGACAGATTTGACATCGGTTAGGCAACGGCCAGATGAAACAATACCGGAATACGTTCAGTGGTTTCGGGACGTCAGAAACCGATGTTACAGTTTAAACTTGAGCGATGGGCATCTGGCCGATCTGGCTTTCCAGGGTCTCTTGGCACCAATTAAGGAAAGGTTTTCATCACAAGAGTTCGAGTCCTTGGCGCATCTGGTACAAAAGGTATTGGCTCATGAAAGCCGGTTCCAAGAGGCGAAAAAGGATAAATATCAGAGAAGGGTTGCTCAAGTTCAAGTTTATTCATCAAGCTCAGACGATGAGGGATCTGATGCTGAGGTTGGATTGGTGGAGTGGGCCAGGAATAAGAAATCAGTATCATGCCCATGGGTCAAGGATATCGGCAAGGAGGAGCGGTATGATTTTGATATTAGTAAGGCCGATAAAATCTTTGACTTGCTGTTACAAGAGAAGCAGATACAACTGCCGCCAAACCACGTGATTCCTTCAGCCGAAGAACTAAAGAAGAAAAGATATTGCAAGTGGCACAATACTATATCGCATCATACTAACGAGTGCAAGGTTTTTCGGCAACAAATTCAGTCGGCTATCGAACAGGGAAGAATCAAGTTCGAAGACAAGAAGCCGATGAAGATTGATGGACACCCGTTTCCCGTAAACATGGTCTATGTGGGATCATCGTCAAGGAATCAGGCCGATGGAGCAAGACGTCAAAGGTATGAATCAAGGATTACTTCATCGGACATGATAGAAAAATATTCAAGATATGAGGAACAAAGGGATGAACCAGAAAGATATAATCCGCATTGGGACTGCCCGTTCTTCCGATTCTGCTGGGATCAAGGGATGAGATTGCCGTCAGTTGAAGATTGCCCCGAGTGCGGTAATATGGGGAGTCGGCATGATCAGCAGCGGAGGTTTTCACAGGATCGGTCGCTTGGAAAAAGAGCATCGGTTCATAGCCGATTAGGGCCGATCCATGAAGAGTTCTTTGAAGAGGATGAAGAGGAAGTACATGAAAAACAAGTCTAGAATCCTCAATGGTGCCCTAGTGGGATATTCACAAAAATCAAAGAGAGGGCACAACGACTATGACACCGAGAGCAACAGGAAGAACAGAGTCAAGATCAGGAAGAGGCCGATCATCGTCACAAGAAACTAAACAAGTTTGGCGCGTGAAGAGAAAAGACGATGAAGTGATCAATCGGCCCAGCAAATATGGTGTTCTTTTTACCTCGGGAATATAAAGCACTTTCATCAGATGAAGAAGGCGATGAGGAGATTTTTGCTCAACTGACGTTGCAACCCGATCAGGCTATATTTGATAAGCCTGAAGAGTCAGAGCATCGGCACCTAAAACCGTTATATATCAAGGGCTATGTGAATGGGAAGCCGATGACAAAGATGCTGGTTGATGGGGGAGCAGCAGTTAATCTCATGCCTCATGCCACATTCCGGAAATTGGGGAAGACTGCCGAAGATCTGATCAAGACAAATATGGTGCTAAAAGACTTCGGTGGGAATTCATCAGAAGCGAAAGGCGTATTGAACGTGGAGTTGACAGTGGGGAATAAGACATTACCCACCACGTTTTTCGTCATCGACGGAAAGGGGTCGTACAGTTTGCTTCTCGGCAGGGACTGGATTCACGCGAACTGTTGCGTGCCTTCGACAATGCATCAATGTTTGATGCAGTGGCAGGGAGATCAAGTCGAAGTAGTCTAGCAGATCGGTCAACCAACATTGCAATGACCGATCTTCCAGTCTGGGAAGCCGATGGTGTTGACTGCCTATCCGGAAAAATATGGGAAGGAGACTACCTTAAGGTCACTAGCCAGGGGATACAGCCAATCCAGCAAGTCGGCTCTGAATTGTTACTCTGATGGGCTCCATTGAAGACTTTGAGGGGAAATTGGGGCAAGGATTTACGTCGGCCGATGAGTTGGAGGAAATTGACATAGGACCAGGAGATAAGCCAAGGCCGACGTACATAAGCAAAAAACTAAGTCCTGAACTTCGAGAAGAATTGATAGCATTGTTGAAGGAGTATCGGGATTGTTTCGCCTGGGAGTACCATGAGATGCCAGGATTAAGCCGATCAATTGTTGAACATCGGCTGCCCATTAAACCAGGATATCGGCCATTTAAACAGGCTCCAAGGAGGTTTAAGGCAGAGTTATATGAGCCGATCAAAGCAGAGATCACAAGGTTGTATGATGCCAAGTTTATAAGGCCATGCCGATATGCTGAGTGGGTTTCTAATATCGTCCCGGTGGAAAAGAAAAATGGAAAATTGAGGATATGTATTGATTTCCGGGATCTGAATAAAGCTACCCCCAAGGACGAATACCCAATGCCGATAGCGGATTTATTGGTGGATGCAGCCTCAGGCCACAAGATTATCAGCTTCATGGACGACAATGCGGGATACAATCAGATTTTTATGGCTGAAGAAGATATACATAAGACTGCGTTTCGGTGTCCAGGAGCTATCGGCTTGTATGAGTGGGTAGTAATGACTTTTGGATTGAAAAGTACCGGTGCGACTTATCAAAGAGCGATGAATTATATATTTCATAATCTCATCGGCTTGTTGGTAGAAATTTATATTGATGATGTGGTGATCAAGTCTAAAAGTGAGGAAAGCCATATAGCCGATTTACGAAAAGTGCTGGAGAGGCCAAGAAATACGGACTAAGAATGAATCCCAATAAGTGTGCTTTTGGTGTATCGGCTGGGCAGTTTTTGGGTTTTATGGTTCATGAGCGAGGAATTGAAGTTAGTCAGCGAAGCATCAGAGCCATTAAGACTACGGAGCCACCAAGCAATAAGACAGAGTTGCAATCATTGATCGGCAAGATTAATTTTGTGAGAAGATTTATATCAAATTTATCAAGGAGAATTGAATCTTTCACTCCGTTGTTGAAGTTGAAGGCCGATCAAGAATTTGTGTGGGGGGTAGCACAGCAGAAGGCATTTGACGAGATCAAGAATTATCTGAGTTCCCCACCTATTTTAATTCTGCCGCAGAAAGGAGTGCCGTTCAGGTTGTACTTGTCAGCTGATGAGAAATCCATCGGGTCTGTTTTGATACAAGAGTTTGAAGGCAAAGAGCGAGTTGTATTTTATCTGAGCAGAAGGCTTTTGGATGCTGAAACAAGATATCCTGCGGTGGAGAAGTTATGCCTGTGCTTATATTTCTCGTGTACAAAGTTAAGGCATTATATCCTATCGGCTGAATGTACAGTAGTTTGCCAAGCCGATATGGTCAAATATATGCTGTTGGCTCCAGTCTTGCAAGGGCGAGTTGGTAAATGAGTTTTTGCTTTGACAGAGTTCGACTTGAGATATGAATCGGCTAAAGCAATCAAGGGACAAGCGGTGGCCGATTTCATTGTGCAGCACAGAGGGGCTCACGAGGATTATGTAGAGCCGATCCCATGGACTTTGTTTTTTGATGGATCGGTTTGCAAGCATGGATCTGGTATCGGCTTAGTTATCATATCGCCTCGGGGGGCAAGTTTTGAGTTTGCTTTTACAATTAAGCCTTATCGGACTAACAATCAGGCAGAATACGAGGCGGTGCTAAAAGGACTTCAACTCTTAAAGGAGATCGGGGCCGATGTCATAGAGATAATTGGCGATTCTTTATTGGTGGTCAAGCAGTTGTCTGGAGAATATGAGTGCAGGGATGATGTTTTGAGGTCATATTATGAGGAGTGTACGGATTTGTTAAAGGATTTCAAGATAGTATCAATAGATCATATTCCCAGGGAGCAGAATTTGGAAGCCAATGATCTTGCGCAGATTGCTTCAGGGTATCGGCTGAATAGGCAGGTTGAGGTTGAATAGCCGATATTGACATCCAGAACAAGGCCGATGACTGGAGACAGGAGATAATTGATTACTTGCAAAATCCGTCGCAATCGGTTTCCAGAAAAATTCGATATAAAGCTACTAAGTATGTGCTGCTTGATGGGGAACTGTATTATCGGACTTTTGAGGGAGTTCTGCTTAGGTGCCTGAATTTGGAAGAAACCAAAGTGGTTATGTGTGAAGTGCATGAAGGCGTCTGTGGGACTCATCAATCGGCTCATAAGATGAAGTGGTTGCTGAGAAGAGTAGGATATTTTTGGCCGACGATGTTGGAAGATTGCTTCAGGTACTATAAAGGATGTCAAGATTGTCAGAAATTTGGAAATGTACAACGAGCACCAGCATCGGCTATGAATCCTATCATCAAACCGTGGCCGTTCAGAGGATGGGGAATTGACATGATCGGCCAGGTTTTTCCTCCATCAAGTAAAGGACATAAGTTCATATTGGCGGCAACAGATTATTTTACCAAGTGGGTAGAGGCGATTCCTTTGAAGAAAGTTACGTCCAAGGAGGCGATCGAGTTTGTGAAGGAGCATATTATTTATCGGTTTGGGATTCCTTAGACGATAACCACTGATCAGGGGTCTATCTTCGTATCTGATGAGTTTCAACAGTTTGCTGCTAGTATGGGAATCAAGCTATTAAATTCGTCGCCTTATTATGCTTAGGCCAATGGACAAGCAGAAGCTTCTAACAAGAGTTTGATCAAGTTGATTAAGCGAAAAATTGATGAGCAGCCGCGGCGATGGCATACTACATTAGCTGATTCACTATGGGCCTATCGGATGGCATGTCATGGATCTACTCGGGTGCCACCGTATCAGTTAGTATATGGACATGAGGCAGTTTTACCGTGGGAGACTAACATCGGCTCTAGGAGAATTTCTTTGCAGAATCAGTTGACAGCCGATGATTATTATAATTTAATGACAGATGAACTTGAAGATTTGGCTTAGAATCAGTTGAGGGCGTTGGAAAGGATCAAAGAAAACAAGGCTAAGGCAGCTCGGCATTACAACAAAAAGGTGGTGAATAAATCGTTTGCCGAGGGAGATCTTGTGTGGAAGTTGATTTTGTCGATTGGGTCCAGGGATAATAAGTATGGAAAATGGTCGCCTAATTGGGAAGGGCCCTATCGGATTAATCGTTGTGTGCCTGGTAATGCTTATGTATTAGAAGATCTTGACGGGACAGAGTTTGCTAAAGCACTTAACGGAAAATATCTCAAGAAATACTATCCTAGCGTTTGGATCAATTCTTAAATCGGTTAAGTGTAGCCGATTTCTAAAATAATCCGGAAAGCCGATGTTTTGCATCGCCTAAAGACAGCCGATATCAATCGATATCGCCTTTAGATCAAGCGAATAGAAATATTATCGGGGAGGAAGCAGGCAGCAGAGCCGATCAGGATATATTACAGTACAATTAATGTTTCAGGAGGCCATTGGTCATTAATTTACATGAACTTTTGGATCGTTTTGATTGCGTGCAGGCGGATTTGGTCAATTTCATTGATGGCCCGGATGTCGTCTTCATCGGAGCCCGGGATGGTTTTCAAGTTCTTGCGCCGATGAATGACTTGACGCACCGTCGCTGCGACCTTAGCCTCTTGGTCTTGGATGGCTTGCGGCAGGCAGATAAGCTGGGATTCTATGGCTTCAAGATCCTTGCAAACTTTTTCAAGTTCTACCAGCAAATCGGCCTCCTTCTTCTTCAATTGATCTAGCTTGGGTTGGAGCTCTTGGGGGGCGGCTGCCATGTCATCAAGTCTTTTCTTCTCTATCTGGGCTAGCAGCCGATCGGCTTGGATGTCTTCGGTGATCTTCTGTTGGTCAGCGCGATCGGCTATGCGCTGTCTAAGCTTGATGAGTTTAAACCTATGAGACTCCAGGTATGCTGCAGGGGTTAACGCGTCGACGAGTTCTTCAGGCAGATGGTGTTCAATTTCTATGAGTCTTGCCCGAATCGGCCCACAGTCTTCCACTAGCGCATCAATTGGGTTTTCCAGCCGACTGTTGATGCTTGTTAAATAATCGCGCACATCGGCTGGGAACGACGGTTTGGTTGCCACGCTGGTGGCTGTTTCGTCTTCTGCCTCCAAGTATTGGCCAATGTCGAAGGAAAATAGATCGGCTAAGGACTGCAAAATTGGCATCGGTAAAAGAATCAATAGAAAGTTAGAAGTGAAGTATGGGCGTGAAGAGATTACCTGAGGAAGGACATCGGCAGCTCGGGTGGCATCGGCTTCGGAGAGATGAAGAGGTTGTTCTTTGGAGGGGCTGATGTCAGCCGATGGAATAGGAGCAGTCTCGTCGACGGTTGGAGGACTTGGTACCGAGAGTGGGGCAGCTGGAGAAGCCATCGGCTCAGTGCTTGGAGGGATGTCAGAGGAGTGTTGAGGTTCTGGAGCCGATGACTCGAGCTGGAAAGGAAACTAGTAAGATGAATAAGAGCGGGTACTAATGTCAAGACTTAGCGCATACCTGAGGGGATGAGGGAGCCGATGTTGTCTGGGGAGAAGATGGTGTCGTGGCAACAGCATCGGCACCGGTTTTCTACTTCTTCAGGGAGGGGCGATGCGCTAGCTTCTTCCGTTTTTGTCCTATCGGCCGAGGCGCCTTGAGGAGAGCCGATGGAGATGGAGCGTCGCGCCCTAAGTTTGGAGTGGCCGATGGAGGTTGATACAGAATCGGCCGACCGCTGTTACTTGTTGTTGGGGCTCGACGCTGGCAGCCTGCAAAATAAGAGTGAGAGATAATTGGAGATGATGATTAAGGCTTGCGGGTGTTACCTCTTCATCGGATTCGATGTACTCAGTGTCAAGACGAGAACAGTAGCAGGTGACCGCTAAGCTGAATATATGTTTTTTCCATTCTGACCACCATCGGACAAAAAGCTTGGTGTTGGCAGTGCAGATATACACCTCGGTGGCGGCGCCTAGAAGAAGGGGGTCTGTCAAAGTCCGCATCCGATCATATTCTAGGGCGTTGCTGACCATGCCCCGGGCCTGAAGTTTGTCGATGAAGAATAGGCCGATCGGAAGCTGACCAAGGCCAAGCTGGCGAGAGCCGACCGATGGATGGTAAAACTCATATGATGGTTGCGATCGGCCCAGAGAAAAGCCAGTTGGCAGCAGATGGGGGGTGATGGCCGATAGGAATATGGCCTTGGACTCCTCGCTTTCCAGAGCATTAAGCGGGTCAAAACTGGAAGGCATCTCAAATGACGATGCATCATTGTATGCGAACCAGAGAGTGGCCTCCCTGGTGAAACCATAATAGAACCCCTTGAACCACTGACTGAGTCCAGCGGGGGTTATCTTGCCGCCAGAGAGGGCCGATGCAGCTTCGCCCATAGAAACGCATCAGCGGTAGATGGGATCTTGGTCTTCTATGTAATCGGCTGGAAAGGATTGGTTGAGAAGAGAAGTCCCAGAGAAGGCCTTGGAGGTGTAGACATTAAGCCAGAGCTGTACAAACCACCAAGGACCCCCGATATGGCCGACGGGCTGGCCGGCCGATAGCTTAGTCGCCACTTGGTGAAGCAGCTGATAGGTGGCACCAAGGAGGAATTGACCCAAGGGGATCTGTTTTCGATCAACCAAGCACTCTGCTAAACACTGCATGTTGATCGTTGGACCGAGGGTTGCGCCACCAAAAACAAACCGCTCCAGCCATAAGTTCAGAAAAGCAACATGTTCCCGGTCATCAACCGATCCAGTTCCCTTATTGTGAATGGATATGTACCTGGACCAGCCGCCGATGTTCTTTGCTTGGAGCCGATGAGCAGGTTTGAAGCGGAGCTTGAAGGGGTCGATGTAGCTTGTCGTGTCCAGGCAGGTGAGCATAGTAACATCCAGCAAAGTGGGGGTCATCGGCCCGTGCCCGAACAGGAAGGCATTGAGGGCATCGGACCAGAAATATGAGGCCGATGCGAGCAGAGGTTCATTCCTTTCCATATCGGCCAGAGAGAGATTGATGCAGTGGCCGATATGTGATTCTTCCAGTAGGTTCTCTTCGCAGCCGATACTCTGGTGTACCAATCTCTCCACCCGGGCAGCTTGCTCGGCCATGACCTGAAGCTATTGGTCCAGTCGCTGACCAGCATGGCCGAGTTCTTGAAAGGGATACGCTGGGTCTCGGCGCATATGAAATCGGTGGGATCTTCGCTACCCATGGGGCCATGGTAGAAAAAGTTTGGGTAATCGGTGGCCGGGATCAAGATCTAGTCTCTAAGATGCTACAGTGAACAAGAACATAACGAAGAACAGATGAAGAACATGGCGGATTGGATGCGTCTAGGCCACAAAATCGGGGGAAATAATCGGGTAGGAAGATTACCTCAGGAACTGCAAATGCCAATGCCATCGCGAGAGAGGAAGAGGATGCAGGAACCAACGGCTGAAGAAGAGGGCTGCGACGGTTCGTTTGGATTCGCTGGAGCTTGTTGAAGCGTTGGAAGATGAAGCGGTGGTGCTCTGGTGATGTGAAAGCGTAAAAAAGGCTAGGGAGACGAAGCGTTTTATAGAGATATGATGACCGGGCGGGAATCGAGGCCGTTGGCACTGTTTCAAACAATTATGGCAAGTGGGCTACCTTGGGCCGCCTCGGTATGGAAGAAATCTAGAGGCCCAAAATGAAAGAATTTCAAAGTCCTATAGGAGAACTCCGAAATTGGGGGGCATGTGTTAACGCCAAAATTTGGTAAGGCCCTATGTTAGATTCGGACAAAGGGGAAATTGCAGTCAACTGGCGGAAATTGATCCAGAAGAGACCGATTCCGGGAGGGAGCCGTGAAGATCGCTGTTTGGCAGTTATTTACTGTACCTGTTAATTAGGCAAGTGTTTATCTTTAGGAAACCTGACCTCGTGTCCGGTCAGGCCTTGTTAAAAGTTTTCTACTATAATTAGGAAATCATGTACCGTGTCCAATAAGGACTCATGTAACTCGGGGTATAAATACGTACGCCCGGGGACCGTGTAAATTATCACTCGATCAATACAATTTTAGCGCATCGCCACCCTTCCAACGGGATCTTGCTTCTCGAGCCGGGCTGCATCGGTTAGGTCCGACCTCCTGCGAGAGAGTAAGTCTCGTCACCCCGGCTACCTATCGGCTAGGACTTCCTCGGTTAGGTCCGATATTCTAGTCGGTTTATGGTAGTCGGCTTACCACGATATATTTATTTTATCTATGGCTGCATCAGTTCAGTTTGATCTCATAGATTGATTAGGTATATCACATCACGCGTGCATAGATCGTATCGGCTTGCTGGGAGCGGTTTATCATCAGTTTGTGCTGCATCGGTTAGGTCCGACCTACTAAACTGCTAGCAATAAATCGTTCCTACTAGGTCGATACATTATGTGCAAGCGTCTTATCGGGGTGTATAGCCGGTAAGTTATCATGTTTTAGCATCACGATCGCATCAGATCTATCGGCCTATCGAGATCTCGTTATTATTATCAGTCTATGCTGCAACGGTTGGGTCCGATCTACTAGACTGAATAATAATGTTACCCTTAATAAGCCGATGGGTTTTATGCGATGTTGTTATCGGAGTACTTAGCCGATAAGTTATCCCTTATTAAATATAGCCGATTATGCTGCTTGCCTTGTTATACATTCTTGCCTGCATTACTGTTACAATCGGCTAAGGGCTAGCCGATTGGTTTATTCTGCCGATCCGAATGCGAGCACAAGCAGGTTCCCGGGCACGACCTCAGCCAAATTCCCGGGCATGACCTCAATCAAGTTCCCGGGCACGACCTCAGGTAAGGACCCGGGCACGAGCATAGGTAAGAACCCAGGCATGGGCACGGACAGCGGATGAAGATCCCAGGAGCCGATGTGAGCAAGGGCCCGGGCACGGGCGCGGGCAGTATCTTCACAACAATACCAGTAACTTTAAACTATGATCGGCTGGTGTTTATTTAATCTATTTACTTATGCATTCTGCTCGTTTATTTTACCAAGTTTATAGCCGGTTTTTGAGCATCCCTTCGATGATCGGCTAGCGCAATACTTGTTTATTATTATGTTATTGTTCTTGCTGTCATCGGCTTTTAGCCGATGTATAAGTGCTACAGTGCATATCGGCCATCAACTGATGAGATGAGTCCAAGCCGGCTTCCAGCCGATTGGCTCACGAATTTGACATCTTCTCTCCTTGTCAATTGTAGGGTCAAATTGACTGGCACGCCTACAAACCTTAAGATTTTAGGACCTGCACTGGAGTGAAGCAAATCTCCTAGGCCTTCGCGTGTCTCCCAGACGCCGGACGGCCCCTGGCGGGTTTTCGGCGTCAACAGCCGCGCCGCCCCGCCGTCTGTTGCCGAACGCAGGGCGCCACCATCATCTCCATCCTCCACCGCCAGTGACGTCCTTCTCCCGCCGTGCTGTCCTCCATTGCTGATAGCCGCCACCCGCACCGCACCATGGACAGAAGAGCGAGCTCCCATCGCCCGGGCCGCCAACATGTGGGCCCGGCACATCCTCTCCTCCCTGGATGACATGCAGACCCCTCTGCATAGTCCTGTTCCATCCTCAGTCGTCCGATCTATCTAGGGTTAATCCGATCCATCCAATCGTCATAAAGCCCTAAATGCCTATAAACCGTTCGATCTTACAGAGTAAATCCTAACTGTCGGATTTTCTTATTTAGAACCGGTGCCACATCATCACCTCGTCATCTGCCAAGTCAGCCCTAAATCCACCTTAGCCGCCACGTCAGCCAGTCCACCTTTTTCTCTCTTCTCTGTACCTTGGACCTAGTCCACTATGGGCCAGCTACTGACCAGTGGACCCCACCACCATTATCCATTCAAAAATATTTATTTTAATCCAAAAATCCCAGCAATATTCTAGAGAATATTCCTTTTCTATTTCTTTTCAGATTTTCTCTGAATTCAAACTTCTGGAGGCCATAACTTTTCTGTCCGAACTCCGATTCGACCCATTCTTTTTCCTAAATTCATCTAAAAAGATGATCTACATGTTTATGTACTTTTTATATACTATTTATTTGGAGTTTCTTAGTGTTTCCCTTGTTTTGCGTGTAGTCATGTGGTTTTCGCCGTTTCGAAAGGAAGCGAAGTTTGCGGAAGAGTTCAGAAGATCAAGCAAAGTCTATTCTATTGCAAGGCAAGTCACACGACAATCCCCTTGAGCATGTTGAACCTATTTGTGAAAATTATTTTATTTTAACATTATTACATGCAATGTTTTGGAATGTCATTGTTATGGGTAATTATTATTATCCTATATTCCTTGATTATAGCCACTTTGGTATTGATGCCTTTATTGTGGGGGCCACCCTAAGACTTGTATCGTTATTTGCAGCTCACCACGTCAACGCTAATTATTGGACTGGTGGGGTCTCGAATAAAACCAAATAAATACTGTAACCACCACACCTCAAAGCAAACTTGACATCGCGAACCACAATTTCATTACAAACTCATGGCGCCGAACCCGAAATAAATGAGATACTCAACAGACTAGCCATCACCAGTCCTCCCCGAGATATGCCCGTCAAACCACGAGATAGTGGCGACCAAGAGACTACATAAAACAGAGGACTCGATCTACATCGGCTATTAAGAAAATATCTCAATTATTTCAAGCTCATACTTGCGTTCGACTAGCTCCCAGGAAAAGTGCTAGTCTCACACATTCATCTCAAGCAATGGTATGCAATAATAGGGTATACAAGTAAATAAATTAAATCTACAAGATCAGAGTTTACATAGGCCGACCGGCCAAATAATGTGGTTCAGCGGAAGCTTATCTACCCATACCCACAAGCAACCGACTAGGGGTTGGCCCCTGTTAGAACCATTCCTGAAGAAGCAACGGATCCCATGGCACTCATCCTATTCAACTCATCACCTGTAACAAGTCTAAAGTAGCAACATAGAATAAAGCAAGAGTCAGTACATTATCGAAATAATGTACTGACAAGGTCAACCCTAAAACACTACATGCAAGCTCTAAGTCGAGGAAAGGCTATCTGTAGGTTCAGTCTTGCGTAAAGCAAATTTTAGTTCACAATCATTTACAACGGTTTTTAATAAAACAGTAAAACATATACGGTAAGTAAATAAAGTAATCAACATAACATCATCATTTTACTTGCTTCCCTCCCCGGCAACAAGTCATCATAAGCATCATAATTATCAAAAATCACCAATCCATGTCCCAATTTCATAAACACATTTGTAAAGCACAAAACTATACTCATGACATGTCACTATGTCGCTTATGACCGCGAGCACGGCTAACCGATTAGTTTTGACTTTGCAGAGTTTGTATAACTTTACCCACGATGTGAATTCTCTAGTTTGTCTTGTGCTGGCCAGGGCACTACCACACTCTACACGTTAAGTGCGGTCTAGAGGTCACAACGAAGCCTTTACATTGCTCAATGCCTAGCTTTGCACCAGCGACGGCAAGTAGGTATCCATACCGAGGGGCTATCTCGATGTCGCTAGGTGGCGGGCCCACGCCTTAACCTAGCGCCGTGGTGGCAAACAAGTAAGCCCTCTGTTTCCCCACAAGGCACTATACCATTGTATTGGACAGACTTAGACGCCTAACGCCATTACGGGCCGTTAGGTAGTTCCTATGAGCTAATAGCGCGACTTAGCCCATACTACTTCGGCCTACCATGTGTAAGGCAAAACATTGGACAACTTAATAAGCTAAGGCCATCCCATTCTGGCGCATGTGGTTGTACGGTAAACAATAGAGGGTGACATAGAGTTCGGTCCTTAATCGACTTAGGCGAACACTCCCCCTATCGATGTGCAACGACTCCATATGCACACCACTTGCCACCCAAGTCTAAAATCAAATTTTTTCATCATTTTAGTTCACAAATAACCTGAGACTTCACTCTACCCAGAAGTTGTAAAATGCCCATTTTCAAAGGTATAAAGTAATTACAACACAATTTAGCACATTACTAAGCATGGCTAAGCATATGCAAGCATAATAAATGAATATAAGTCCAAATGAGCACAAATGAAGTACTCTAACCAAGTCTAAGGTTACAAACAGCAAGGAGTACAAGATTTCAAGGTGGATCATGCAACAAATAGGTTATAACTACCAATTCCCTCATTTTAAATACTAATAGTTGCAATTACACACGTAATTTTGCAAACAATACATTTCATTCCCCAAAACATAGGATTCAAATTGTTCAAAGGAAGAGGGGAGAATACTTGCCTTACTTTTGAATACCTAGAGCAACCTTCACTTCACTCCCTTGCCAACTTCGAACTCGTCCTCTAGAAAGGAATTTAACGTACGATCGAATAAATAGCAAATAATGTGAAAAATACAAAATGCTCTAATATGCATGAGGTTTATACAGTAGGTTGCTACTGATCTAAGGTGAATTTAGGTGAAGGAATTTCTATTTTATCGCTTTTCGTTTGGGAGTTTTGAATTTTATAAGTTCTATATACATGCTATGGCATTTGTACTCTATATAAATTTTAGAGATACTTTATGAGGTGTTTTTGTCAAGTGTGACCCTTATACAGTGGATAGGTATTAGTTTCGGTTAAATTTTAGTAAAGGAAGTTCTATTTTACTATTTGGTGTTTTGGAGATATAAATTTTAGAAGCTATGCGCGTGAAATATGGTGTTTGCACTCTATATGGATTTTATGGTTACCTTAAGAGGTAGTTTTGTCAAATTCTTATCTTCAATTTTAAAGGTACTATTTTCAAAGAAGTGTGGTGCAAGAGATTCTAATTTATCCCTTGGTAGTTGGAAAAATATTATATTTAGAGCTTTTACACATGAATACGTTTAATTATGAAATAACATTAAATATTCAAATTACTCTATTGTGAGTGGAACTTATACTGTGGTTGGGTGCTGATCTTAGATGAATTATTGTGAAAAAAGTTCCATTTTATTCACTTTTATTTAGAAGATATGAATTTTGTAAATCCTAGGCCTATATACGGTATTTATATGTGTATTTAGTATATGTGTTCTAGGACTAAGTTTTTACGAAATCTAACTCTATATATTTAGGGAAGGCTGATTTCCATTTGGGTATAATTCCTCTAGAGTTAAAAATAGAGTATTTATGATTTTTGGAATTTATTTTCCCTTTTATATCCTATACAAAACACTTACCTTTTGCATAAATCATAAAGGTGTTTTTCGTACTAGTTTTAGTTAATCCTCAGTTTTCCGATTTAAAGAGCAAAATATTTTAATGCTAACAAAATTGATTTCATCATTTTTGAAGCTCATATGAATTATCTATATATTTTAGAAGTTAATACATTTTTATATACTAATTAGGGTATTTACCTATGCTCCAATTTATAAAAATGTCTTTTGTACAAGATTTATCAAATTACGGTTTAATCAGCAAAATGTGTCGCTTTGCAATTGTGGAGGCCATGGGCCTCGGGTACATCTTGACAAGCATATGGGCCATTCGAACAAAGGATGGGCCTAGCCTTGTAATTAGAGATGTGATAGAACTCGGTAGACTTTGCCTTGTACGATAAGGAATATCCAGTCTTAGTCGGGTAGGTTATATCTCTAAAAGGAGATCCCTTGGCTGTAATCCGGCTGGGACTCCAACCTTGTACCCCTGTCCCCTAGTATATAAGGGGAGGCAGGGCGCCCCCTAAGGGCAGAGAACAACGCATAAGTTCATAGAAGCAAACATACATCCTCAAAGGAATACACCACAACTGGACGTAGGGTATTACCTCACATCGAGGGCCTGAACCAGTATAAACTTCCTCTTGTTCCTTTGCAATCCACCGAGTTTCCATTTGCGAGTAGCCCTATAATCGTATTGCCGGTGTAAAACATCGACAGTTGGCGCGCCAGGTAGGGGCTTCGGCGAGATCTACATCTACAAGCTCGATGGATCCAGCAACCGAAGTCGACGGCGGCAAATTCTTCCCCGGAGATACAATCTCATTCGGAAGTCTCGACTTCGTCGCCGACATGTTCGGTAATCTCACCTTGGTTGACCTAAACCTGATCCAACCGGCCGAGGAACCAGCTGACTCCGCGGCAGTCGGCCCACAAGACGCTGCAACCACCCTCGTCGATTTGCTACGGCGATCTACCACCTGCCTGGGTCTCGGCACAACTCTCTCCTTCGGCATTCGACTCGCACTAGGCCTCGAGCCAGCCCGGGTCAGGCTAGGAAGGGGAGAGATCGTCAATCTCCCATGCAGACTCGGCAGCACCGCGGATCTACATCCCACGCGACAGACCCGATCTCCTACGGTTCAGTTTGGACATGGCTCAGAGCCACTTCAGATTGGATCTAGGGAGGTCGGAGTCGTCCTTACTCCGATCAACTACTCGGATTCCGACTCCAAGTCGGATAACAGTTTGAACAGCAGTTCGGACAACAGCTTGGTGAGCTTCCTCCTACCCCGTGAAATCTTCATGGCGTCCAAAGGTTCTACACCAACACAAGAAGCACGCCAACTACGCGAGAAGGAAGAGGAGGCCCCGCCGACCGTGACAACAACAGGAGGCCGAACGCAAGGCTCGCAATGACGAGCTACGCAGGGTTGGGCGAACCGCTCAGCAACAAATCCTCCAAACTAGAGTCGGCGACCACAACGTTTTTGCTACACCTCAACAGAATATCGTGGCCGCTGCAACTCTACTAGATACACTCCAGTTCGGGCCTGATCATCAGGCCACCCTGACGATAGCAAGGAGAAAAGCCATGATCACCGTTGCTGCATGTCAGCAGCGCCAACAGTCGGGCGATACCCTCATACCGACCAGTCGGTCGGCTTCCCCAGCGGCAGTCTCATTCACTTCAAAGCGACGTCGAGCGGCCGGCTATAGTCGGATGCACACGGAGTCACACCAAACGTCACTCGGCAACCCCAACAACAACCGGCAGCGTCGAAGTGACTGTCGGGACAATCAGGATCTCCGAGGCCAACTACGGCGTGACCTTCGGTAGGACATCAACGCTCGGCGCCGCGAACAAGAGGAAGACGAGCAACGCCGACTAGAAGACGAGAATGAGCGCTTCGGCCTCCACCACGAGCAGTTTCGCCGTCGTAGGTGGAGCCGGAACCCTCATGTAGATGAAGGCGTATCGCCCAACTTCCAGGGAACATACGAGAGGCCATCTTCTGAGTACGACCTATATCAGTTGCATCAAAGGAAGAACGAGTCTCTTCGTGATTTCATCAAGAGGTTCTCTAAAAAGAAGAATTCAATCCTAAAGATCAAGGACGAGGTCATCATCGCCGCCTTTCAAAAAGGAGTCAAAGACACCTCGTTCATCGCCAAATTCACTCAGAAGCCTCCCAACTCTGTCAAGGCTCTATTCGACGTGGCAAACAAGTACGCCGACTCGGCCGACGCTGTTGCTAAGGCCATCGATGATGAAAAGTCCTCCTGACAGATGGAGCGGAAGGACACCGATGATGCAACCTCGACTAAAGCTGGGAACCGCAAACGCAAGTCAGACGGCTTCATTGTGGCAGTCAGTCACAACCGTCTTCGACCTTCAACAATTGGAGATTATCAGAACAACAAGTGACATGTTCGGGGGCGCACAAGCTCAAACGCAAGGATGGCATCCCCACTCCCAAATACCGAACAGCTAAGTTGCTTTCTGATAAATATTTCCTCACTTGGCCTCGCCAATGCCGTAGCCGCTTACACCTAACAGGTGTACAAGCTGCACATTTATTTTTTCTGTTTTTACTCTTAAATGATTGTAAAAGTACTCGAGTAGCATAAATTCCGATCCGTAAAACTTTGCTCCATGAAAGACGAACTCAAGTCACCCAAAACGCGTGTCTAGGAAAGAACCATGAGCCAACTCCCGACGCCAGAGGGCTATAACTAGTCGGGCAGAGTGCTTAAACGTAAGGGGTCAACTACTCGGGGAAATTAATATCAATAAGAGGAAGAACACGTATTTACATATATTGTAAAATACATAAATTTTCTTCGGGTGATTGTTTTCATCATCAGATGCTACTCATCCGATATCTTCATAATACAGGGCCAGTTCCGGATACGCGTGACAGGAACTCAGGGCTACGAGCCTATCTCCTACGCTCGGGGGCTGGACCAGTCTGCCAAGATACGCTCGGAATGCTCCATGAGGGCTATTGACCGAGTACTTGCGCCAGTCAGGACGTCATCTTCCCCGGCTACACTCCATGTGATCTAACAACCGACCTTCGGCGTCAGTCGGAGCTCGGGTACCACTTGGCTAGGTGAGGTACGCCCTATGAAGGTCGCCAGCCGAATCCTACGCTAATGCTAGGTACGGGTACCTTATCTGGCCACAACTCTGCTGGGTAAAGTACACCCCATGAGGTTCACCAGCCGAATACTATGCTAATGCGAGGTTCGGATACTTTATTCGGCTAATAACCGACCTTCGGCGCTAGTCGGAGCTCGGGTACTACTCTGTTGGGTAGGGTACACCCCATGGGGGTCACTAGCTGAATCCTATGCTAATGCGAGGTTCGGGTACCTTATTCAGCTACAATTTTATTAGATTGGGTATGCCCCAAGAGGGTCGCCAGCTAAATCCTACGCTAGCGCAACGTTCGGGTACCTATCTGGCAAAAACAGGGCAACAAGCCAATACTAGAGCTTTCAGTCAAGAGCAGAACCTTTATAGAAGTCAGAGAAGACTTGTATCGTCAAAGCGCATCCAGAGTTCTCATGTACTGCATCACACCCGAGGAGGGCAAGCAGATCCTGCAACATACCTACTCAGGCCTCTGTGGCAACCATGCTACATCCAGAACATAAGTCGGAAAGGCTTGCGGACAAAAATTCCTTTGGCTGATTAAGGTTACCGACGCTAGAGTACTCATCCTGACATGCGATGGATGCTACTTTTATAGGGCTATGCTGGGTAGGTCGGTTTAGGCTGGCTTATTTGGTAGTAGGCCATCAAGATATGAGTTTCTACAGTAGCACGCTCAATTTGGGCCGCTTGCAGGCTGTGTTAAAATCATGGTGCTGGTGCTACCAACAGAAACCAATGAGGTAATTAGATATGCTTCATGGAGGCCTAATCGCTGAACACATGTGTTCAGGTATCTGTATTATCCACCAGGTATTGAGGATATATCCTTATAAGGGTCATAAGCTGGTCTTCATGAAAATTGGGGATGCAGGTATCTCTCAAGTACACCTGACCACATGATGGATTAAATTTCATAAAGTGGCACTCGGCCTATATGCTTGGCCAACATTTGCCATGTGCAAATATTCTTCCAGCCGACATGACGCTGAAGAGTCTAACTTCTGAGTAGTGCACTACTCGGGAAAGACTATAAATATTTCTTCCAGCTGACATGAAGCTGAGGAGTCTAACTTCCGAGTAGGACGCCACTCGGGAAAGACTGTAAACACCTTTTCTAGCTGACATGAAGCTGAAGAGTCTCATATACGAGTGGCATGCTACTCGGCAAAGACTATAAATTATTTCCGGTTGACATGATACCGAAGAGTCTCATATACCAGTAGTATACTACTCGGGAAAGACTACAAGGTTAAAGATCTTTGACTTTATGTTTAATTGTTTTCACAATTAAGCACAAAGTCGGGGGGCTATACCTAATAGGTGCACCTATTCGGCGCACACTATTCATACTTCTATATGGAGCCCTTCATAGCCTCGCTGCCAGCTGACATGAAGCAGGACTCGGGAAGTAGAAGTACTCGGACAAAGAGTACTCGGGAGCAATGCACTCGGGCAGACTTCACCGTGGAGGATGAGCACTCAACATCAGCCGTGACTCAACTATGAAGGTCTTAGGGGCTGCTGTGGAGGCCATGGGCCCCGGATACCTCATGACAAGCATATGGGCCACTCGGACAGAGGATGGACCTAGCCTTGTAATTAGAGATATGATAGAACTCAGCAAACTTTGCCTTATATGATAATGAATATACAATCTTAGTCGGGTAGGTTATATCTCTAAAAGGAGATCCCTTGGCTGTAATCCGGCTGGAACTCCTACTTTGTACCCCTGTCCCCCAGTATATAAGAGGAGGCAGGGCGTCCCCTAAGGGCAGAGAACAACGCATAAGCTCATAGAAGCAAACATACATCCTCAAAGGAATACACCACAACAGAACGTAGGGTATTACCTCACATCGAGGGCCTAAACCAGTATAAACTTCCTCGTGTTCCTTTGCAATCCACCGAGTTTCCATCCGCTGAGTAGCCCTATAATCGTATTGCCGGTGTAAAACATCGACAGCAACTTTAACAAATCTTGATTTACTAAATTTAAATTTAATGTGAAATGGCTAATGTTTATGCACTTTTATATTATATATTATTTCTGAGGCATTTCATGTACCAGTTCTTCCATATTTTAATTTATAGAAATAAAGTTTGAAATTTTGTGATTCCAACCAATTTTGTTTCATCCAATTTGGAGTTGAAATGAATTAGTTATAGATTTTACAAGTTTACTCATTTTTAGTTGAACAGATAATAATTTAACCCTTTTCTTATAATTTCTTAGATTTTAAATTAGTTGGGTCCACCGGTCAGTGAGAGGTAGCATGCAAAAAGGCCCCTGGAGGTCATGGGAATCAACCCGCACTCTCCCCCCCCCCCCCCCCACGTGTGAGACACAATTTTGTTTAAGAGTCCGAGCTGTTTTAAGTATTTACATTCAGATCCTTGGGTCCACATGCCAGTGAATAACACATTTACTAGTTAGCCTAACAAGTTTTAACTTCTTTGCGATACGGTCCTCACCCGCTAATCTGGTGCTGACGAGTGGGTCCCACGTGTCGGTGAGATAGAGCAGAGGAGCGTGAGGCAAAGCAGTGCCAGCGAGCTTCTTGGCAGCAGCGACGGCGAACAGTGGCTCGGCTTGGACTATAGCCAATAGAGAAAAGGTGGAGGAGTTTACGGCGAAGCCATAGGTGGTCGTCTTGCTAGCTGGGATGACCGGAATCTCACCGATGGTGAGCTCTAGCGGCGACTACTTTCGAGTTGACGAGGTGAATCGCTCTACGGACTTAAGCTGGCCAAACCAATGCATGTATGTGCGTCTAACAGGTGCATGGGTTCTCACCGTGGGGTCTAACGAGGTCTACACGGCAGCAGCAACGTCGAAGACTCCTCAGCGGCGGTGAGATCTCTCAGCTTCGCGGTGGCGGCTTGCTCCAGTCGATCTGCGGCCAAGGTAAAGTGTCTATAAGGTTATAGGCTTCCTGGGGGTGGCTCCTGTGCAAGGAATTGAATTGAGACCTACCGAGGATGGCGGAATCGATGGCGGTGACTCAGACCGGAGCCGGGGAAGACGATGGTTGATCTTGAGCTTCGCGGCACCATGGCTTGATTCCTTCGGTCAGCAGGCTCCTGGAGGCGAGGCGACGACATTGGCGCAATGGCTCGGCTTGCGGCGTCCTGGATCGGCCGAAACGGCGACGACGTCATAGTGGTGGTCCAGCGGAGCAGAGAGCAAGGACGGCGGCGGCACAGTGGCTTCGACCAGCAAACCTAGGACCATGTAGCACAAAAATGGAATTATTAGAAGGTGGTGATCATGTTCCTGCGGAGGGGAGAGGGTGGAGCTCACCGGAGTTAGCTTGGGCTCGATCGAACACTATCGGTGGCGAAGAAGATGCTCCTGTCTCCGGCGATCCTAGGGGTTTTCTCCGGTCTTCTCGGTGGGAACATGAAGAGGAAAAGAAGAAGACTCTGTTGGTGAGGTTTGGGGCGAAATGGTCAAGATTTTCTAGACTGGAGCTTCCCTAGGCTTGCTCTGTATACTGAGGGAAGGAGAGGAACAAGGAGAAGACACGTTGGCTCATGCAATTTGAGGTGGCTCCAACTCTACAGTGGTCAAAGTGGGTCCCATGTGAGAGAATTATTTTGTCACACACTTTGAGCTAGGTTTAGACTATGTCTAGTGGGTCCATGTAGTGGAAACCTAGGAAGAAGAGAGGAGTGTGGGTAGAAACCTTGGTGCAACACACTGTCCCAAGCAGTGCTGAGGCTTACAAGTGGGCCAGGGGTCTTGTGGGTCCCACATGGAAGTGAAATATGGGAGAGAAGTCCTCTAGAAGCTAAGTGTGGAAAGGTGTGCTAGTTAGCTGTCTTCCACATGTGATTTCACCTAGTTACAATATGTTCCTAGGGTTGGCAAAATTATTGTGAGAAGATGGCTATGTGTGTTTACTAACCTGCCTAATTCCAAAGCTAAAGGCCTTATAGTTTTAATGTGGCAAAAAGGTGAAATGGGTATTGTGACACAGTTTTCTGCAATCCAATTTATTCCTTACAGCTTTGCTCTTATCATTTTATGTGGTTTCTTTGAGAATTAAATTAAACTAAATTTTCTGGTTGTGAGGTACATCTTGGTACACATTTTGGTAAAAGGGCACTGCCTAAATGGTCTTTATTTTTATTTGGTGAAAAATAAGAACTAAGCAATTTATTTGGCTAGTTTTCCCTAGTTTTGCTGATTTGAAGGATTTTATTGAAGCATTTATTGAAGTGATAAAATCATGCAAACTTTACAGTGGATTAATTATGTTGTATAGTGCTCTTAGGAATTTTTCCATGATTTTTATGTTAAACCAATTATTTTTAGAAATTCCTTAGGCTATACAAATGCATATGCACCCTATTATGAAAATGTACTTTAAAATCCAAAAACAATCAAAATAAGGCATGCACATGAAATGGTAATGAATTTATTTAGCTCTACATTTTATGTCAAGATTTTATTTATACAACATTAGGCATATTACACTTTCCTATTTTTTTAATTTAACTCTTAAGGTTTTTCTTATACACCCAATCCTAAGGTATTTTGATAAAATCTCTTATACATATTTGGATGAATTACTTCCATTTCATTTAGTTTACAGAAGATTATAGAGATTAGTATCATGGCCTCTAGAGTTGTGCCATGTATCTTTCTTAAGATGTTTATTTTGGGGTCCTAGGACGAACTCGAGAGCAAGTTGAGAATTTTGACCACAAGAGTTTTAGTGTACTCATTTTTAAGATGTATTCTAGTTAATCTACTTCTTAGTCCACTCCCTTGTGTAGAAACTGTGAGGTTTTACTTTTCAGAGATTTTTATCGAGTTAACTCAGTTCAAATTTTGAAAGTCAAAATTTGGGTATGTTACATTTATCTTGATACCCTAGGTAATTAATATTGACTAGCTGGATGTCTATTTAGTGATCTAGCTAGAGTATTTAAGATTTGCTTAGCCAATGTCTAGAAACTTTAGCGCCATTTTATGTGAGGAACTATTCATCCACCCTGATTAATTAATAATTAATGGTTATTGTTTCACAATAGTTGGTCATGGTTGGTTAATTAAACATGCCAACTAAAACTTGACTGATGATGGGTTGTGAGCACATGGAATGATGATGTTGCTAGTGGTGCTCATGATATTTAAGGACAGGTTCATGGACTACTTGTTGTGAAGCAATACTCATAATAACCACAAGCCAGAATGGGTAATGGTGGAACTAAAGTGTGATCCGTTCAACCGGAGGCCCCACGTTATGTTGTGGTTGTGTCAATAAGACCACCATGGCAGTTGTTAATAAGTCCATGTCTCGGGCGTTGGGTCGTCTCCCTGCCTAGGAACCCGATCAACCCTACCGGAGATAGGTGATCCAGCGAGTGGCACTCTTGTTGTGCGGGTTTCATGGAGGGTCCTGTCACAATCTCTATTTGGGTACTTTTGGATATCACGACGCATGGCTGACATGATGTTGAGATTGTGTCTTATGGGTAAATTGGTACATCACTAGCCAGAGTAAAACCGTTCGAATAGCCGTACCCATGGTTAATGGGCGGCCTAGCAATGTTTTTCGTGATTAGTCCCACACTACTCATTAATGGTGATAAATGATGAAAACTTAATAACTCCAGTTTGGAGGGTTTTGGTTTGGGCCTAAATTGCATTGGAGTGTTGTTCACTGACTAGTTCAATATTGATATTAATTAAACTATACTATTTTCAATGCTTTTAAATGCAAATGTTTTAAATGTTGTTTTATGCAAATGAGTCATACTATGTCTTTCCTTTGGAATCCTGTTGCATTATTTTGCATCCCTATGTGTTTTGTTGAGTACGGTGGGTGGTACTCAGTCTTGCAATATTACCATCATCAGAGTGAAGATTGGCAAGGAAGGAGAAGTTTGGTGTTTGGCTTAGACCCTAGTTGAGCTGCCTATGGGCTTGGTGTTGAAGCTTTGCTAGTTGCTGTTCCGCTGTCGTTTTCTTCTGCGTGAGGACTAAGTGTCTCTGTTGTAAGTATTTATCGTTATTACGTTTTGGTTATGTTTATCAAATTGCCAATTTGTGTACCTCGGCTCATTCCTGTACGAGAATTTAATGCATAAATTAGCTTTGGAAATTTTGGTGAATTTTCGGGCGTGGCAGGAGGGGAGGCGAGGGGATGGGAAGGAAGGGGAGGTTGGAGGTGCCACAGAGGAGTGGCCGGGCGATCTGATCGAGGGTGATTTTTGATAATATAACACCCAATTCGCACGCCTTTAGTTTTTTACCACTCAATCCGTGCGACTTTGATAAAATACCACCAGGGCAGTGAATTATTTGATTTTGTACCACTTTCTTCACTTTTGCTCTATTTCTGAAATTTCTTTTGATTTTCCTTTTTCTTCCTAGATTGGTGGACGAAATTACCCCTGACTCCACGTGACAGATATAGAGAGAGGGATGGGAAAAGGCGATGCAGTGCAGGAAGAAGGGGATCGGGGCATCGCACTGCCACTGCGATCGCCCGGCACCGACGCCACCACGACCGCAACTCTTCATAACCTTGTCTACGACTGCAACTGTAACGCCCAGAAATTCGTAACCAGAATTCTAAAAATTTCTGTGTATTAAATCCCTGTCCAGGAAACCCAGGGTACACAAAACCAAGTTGCCATACAGATTGCGTCTTACAAACAAAATAAAATTATCTTACACAAATGCAGCGGTAAAGATAAATAAAGCTAGAGGCCTTATAAATTTAATGTGGCTAAAAGGTGAAATGGGTATTGTGACACAATTTTCTGCATGGCTGGTAGAGTGGTGCCTCCGGCGTAGCTCTCCAATCAGACAGAAAGCTGCCTCCTGTTAGGCGTGGTCGTAGGTACGCCCGCCAATCTCAATCTCCATGGCTGGTAGGAGGTATAGTTCACCTGGCAGCTCCAAGTGAACACGGTGAGGGAGCTCACCCTCCATGGGCTCCATGACGGTGTACTCCGAGGCGTGGCTCTACCCCAAAGTGAAACTCATCGTGCGAACCTTTTCGACGAATCCACCCATGTCTACACTGCGTTGGTTGGGGAGGCTGTCCATCTATAGAAGGCAAGGAGGGAGAATCAATGTATGCTCAGATCCAAATAGAGTGAACAGTAAATAATTTGGAAATAAACAATAATTTTATGAATGAAATAATTTTGCATATAAACTTTATTAAGAATCTGACGAAATAATATAACAGAACCATATAGTAACGAATTAATTTTAAATAATAATGGCAAAGCAAGTAAAAATATTTTGTGCCTATCTTAAAATCATACATCACCCCGATAAACCAATGTCTTCCCCAAAATTTGGACACCTATGCCATAACCCTTGAATAAAATTTCTACCCTAGCTTTGACCTACTCAAAAATTTTGGTCAAATAAAGGTCAAGATTTTATCCCAATCTGAGAACAAATTTCCAATTTTTCCCAAAATAACTCCAAGTGCAAAAAGCATATGCAAATGAGAATTTTAGAGGGCTCTTAGGGTTTCCATTTGGCTGGTCCTACGGTCAAGTTCGGCTCTGATACCAACTTGTAATGCCCAGAAATTTGTAACCAGAATTCTAAACATTTTTGTGTATTAAATCCCTTTCCAGAAAAGCCAGGGTACACAAAACCAAGTTACCATACAGAGTGCGTCTTACAAACAGAATAAAATTGCTTACACAAATGCAGCGATAAAGATAAATAAAGCCTATATACAACTAGCCAAGCACAGACTTCCATTCCACAGGCATCTTGACGGCGGATCAAGCCTAGTCCTCCTAGTGATCCAAGTCGGACAGGTACTCCACCATTGAGAGGGGAAAATAGAGCAAGACTGAGTATCACCCACAGTACTCAACAAGTCATAGCCGCAAATATGCACAATGCACAGGAGACAAAGATAGGCTAGGAGTTTATTTGCGTAAAAGCAATTACAAACAATAGTAGTTCGCAAACAGTAAAAAGGTTGATTAATTGAACAATATTAATCCTCCACTGATCAACGTTACACCACGTCAACCAGGCCCAACCATTCATCCTATCACTATAGCAAATTTTAAGTCAATTTATTATAGTGAGACTAATCACGGTGAGTCTTGACCAAGATGCCCATGACCGCGGCGCAGCTATTCGAATAGATTTACTCTGGCCAGAGGTGTATAACTGTACCCACAAGACACAGCCCTACACACGTACCCGTGTGCCGGTATGACACCACGACACCCCGTGAGAGGCTGTGACAGGACTGTTCACGCAACCTCTCCCAAACCATCCACACCACATTGAGGTTGCACTTGCCGACAGGACACCCCACATCGGCCAGGCTACCCCCCTTGTGCCACAATGTATCTGGAAGCCGATCAACCCAACCCCAAGCCGACCCAACTCCATCACGCCCATTCTCACCAACGGTGCCTAGGAGAGGGAGAAGAGACGCTACCAGGCTTGTGGAATGTATGATTAATTCCCCAAGGGGTTCCTGCGAACCGGTCCTTAACTGCCATGGGTGCGACCAACAAACCATGCACCCAGAGCCCACCATTTAGGTCCAATTTTAGTAGTTTAATATTCGCGTATCCAAAGTTCCATTTCCCGACATCGAGTCGAACCATAAATGTAAATTAAAGTATTTAAATCCCCATGTGAGCTAAAGGTTTCTAAGCAGTGCTAAGCATCCTAACAATAGCCTCTAGTCATATTATTACCTAGCTACAAAGGTGTACAGGTGGAATCAAGTCAGAGCAATTAAAATTGCATTTATATAGGTCAACCTTCCCACATGAAATAATGAAACAATGCATGTTTAATAATTTAAAACAAATATTTTGCAATAAGTGGGTACAAAATGATCGAGGAAACGATGCGACTTGCCTTGCTCCGGCTCGGCGAATTCGGCAACGACTTCGTAATAAACTAGAGGGCCGACTGCGTCGGATTCTATAGCAAACAAAGCACAAACAATTAAAAAAGTACATGTGGGCACTAAAACAAGGGCTAAAAGTATTTTTAATGGATTCTTGGCATTTTTTGGATTTAATGAAATTTGGATGGAATTAATCGGAGCTCGTATGAATTAGTTATGAATTTTTAAAGTTTCTTTGTGTTTTACTGTACAAAAGTAATCCCTTAATGATTTATTGCGCAATTAAATTAGTTATGGCATCAGTGGACCGCGGGCCGGCGCCGACAGATGAGGCCCACAGGTTAGTGACACCGAGGGGATGGCGCACGGTGGACGTGGTCCACCGCGCTCGGCGACACGGCGCCATGCGGCAGAGCGCGAGCGCCCGCCACGTGACCGGCCCCGATCTACCCCGCAGTAGATCGGATTGCCAGGGACAAAAGGGGCAGCGCCCCGCTGGCACGGCCAAGCCATGGTGACGCACGCGCCCCGATGGTCGCCGCTGGTGACCATTCGGCGCGGTGGAGCTGCAGGGAAGACGGGGAACCGGAGGGGCATCTCACCGAGGAGCAGCAACGATTGGAAAACGGCGGTGAACAGAGGGGATTAGCAGCGGCGAGGCTTGGGAAGATGATGGCGATGGCATCTCGACGCCGCAAAGTGGTGACAGAGGCGCGGACGGGGTCGAAGGGGTCCTGGCGAAGATGTAAGAAGAGATTAGGGCCGAAATGGCCAAGCGGATTGACGGGGAGGCGCGGCCGAAGGCTGGCGGAAGGGCTTACCGACGAGGGCGACGAGGGGATCGGGTTCCCGGCGGCGATGGAGCTCGAGGGAATGGTGGCCTAGATGCCCCGGAGTGTGGAGAAGGCGGTGGTGGCAAGAGACATGGGCGGCGGTGGCTACAGCGGCAGTGGCGCTCGGCTGGAGACGACAGAGCGCGGCGGCAGTTCGAGAGCTCAGCGCGGAGGGGGTTAGAGGGCTTGACAGGTGGGGGCAAATGAGGGAAAGCGAGGGCGGAGCACGGGGAGGGTTTTTATGCACTCGGCTGCGGGAGTTCGTTGCCGGGTTGGCCGAATTTCACGAGAACGTGGGGCGGCGGCGATGGCGGGATTGGCGAAATTCGCCCGCGGGCGTGCGCAAAGAAGGCGGAGAAGTGGGGGAGTGGCGAGGGGACGCGGTCCACGGCGTTTTAATCAAGGGCCGAGGCGCCAAGGGGCGGTAGCAGGCATGGATCGGACGGGCGAGGCGGCTCGCTCCCCTCCGGCCGATTCGGTCGGAGGTTGGGGACGAAGCTGACATGTGGGGCCTCGGTCCTACATGTCATCGGGAGCGGTGAGGGGGACAACGCGAGCGAGCAAACACTGGAGGGCGGGGTCCGACTGTCAGCAGCATGGGGGGGGAAAGAGGAGGCGCGGGCGCGAGACTAATGAGTAGGGC
The DNA here is from genome assembly GCA_003991445.1 of Oryza meyeriana var. granulata. Lineage (NCBI taxonomy): Eukaryota > Viridiplantae > Streptophyta > Magnoliopsida > Poales > Poaceae > Oryza > Oryza meyeriana. The sequence goes on from RYFJ01000711.1 coordinate 242,402, forward strand.
CCACGCGGCAGAGAGAGAGGAGAAACACGCGGCGCGAGCGACTGGCAGGCGGGGCCCGCAGGGAGGGTGCCCGCGCGGGCCACGGCAGGCCGAGGAACAGCGCTGGGCCAGCGGCCCGGCAGGAAGGAAGAAAAAGAAAAGGAGAAAGAGAAAGAGAAAGAAAAGAAAGGAAAAGGGGTTTTCCAGAAGGATTTTGATTCCAATAATTTATTTTGAATTATTAAAACTACTTCCAATGCTCTAAAAATTCCCATAAAAATCCTGTTAGTGTATTTTGGCAAGAGGAATATAGGAAAAATATTCACATCCAAGATAATTTATTATTTTGCATTTCTCTCATTTAATTAATTCACTTGGCCTTTTAAATTTATTTTCTTGAGGCTATTTCTTTAATATATTTTGTGTGGCTCTACTTAAGGGGAAACTCAGGGTGTGACAGCAACTCTGCAACTCGCCGTTAATGACAATGTCCTTCTTTGGCCTTGTTCCAAACATATTTAACATTAACATTAATATGTTTGGAACAAGAAAAGTGAAATATGTTTGGAACAAGAAAATGCTCAACGGCGAGTTGCAGAGTTCTATTCTGCTTACAACAACATTAGAAAAGGTCAAAATGACCTAATATAGTCATATCCTCCTGACATTGAAAGCTAAAGAATGGAAGGAAGCAAAAGCATGTTATCATGTAAGCTTGATCTCAGATTCCAAGACCACTCACAGTGCTTGTGTTTCCACTTCCCACTCCAAAGCAGAACTAAAAAGGTCTATCTAAAACTTTATATGTCCATTACTTGAAATAACTCAGTTGCTTCCAAGCGATTGGTTAAGCATCACATGTGTAAGAAATGTATGCATTGAGGACATTGCAAGCATTGACCATTAAAACCCTACATATACGTGAAGGTTTCCTTCTCTCTCAACACATATGTGGCACCTACTGTGCTCAATCTGTTAATAAACACAATATCTTATACCGTATAGGCTTGTAGAAGATGCATTGCTGTCAGAAACACGCAGCTCAGTGAAGAAACAACCTACTTTAGGCCTTGTTCGGTTATTCCCTCCCTCAAGGGGATTGAAGGGGATTTGGAGGTGATTTATTCCATACCTATTGTGGTGTAGAATTGTTCATCCCCAACCCCCTCCAATCCCTCCCTCTTGGGGATTAACCGAACAAGGCCTTACTAGTATAATAGAACATGATTCATGACTCTTTATCTGTTTTTTTAGATAATGGAAGCTTTACATCAAGGTGATACAACCATACTGAGAACACTCCTGACCTCTGCATAGCTAAGATGCACATAGCCAAACTCACACCCACACATAAGTTTCTTCAAAATAAATATAATACAGAGAATGCTAAGGGCCATTAATCCGTAGACTAGATCTCCACCCATGTTCCTGGGTAAAACACTCCCTGACCACCCGCTCCAATTGCTGACATGCCACTACAATAAAATCTCGTAGTCCCAGCTTCTGGAGGATAACCCAGGTACGGAGCCAATGAGTAATTAAGGAGATAACCTACAAAAGAGAGTAAATCATTTTATTGTTAAAACCACCACATTCCTGCATAGCCATAATGACCAACAAGTAGCGGCCACTCCTAGTAGAACATGAGGTCTCATCTCTTTAGAAACTCGCAAAAGCCAACCCCCAAACAGATGTGAGACATTACGAGGTGGATGTAGGTCTGAAGCGACATGGATAATCAACCATACCGAGTGAGCGAGACGGCAGTGAAAAAATAAATATTTTACTGTCTCATCTTTATGACAAAAACAACAAGCTTTGCTGCCTTGCCAATTCTCTTGTCAAGATTATCCTTTGTTAAAACTACACCACGACGTAAGTACCAAAGAAAGATCTTGACTCTTTATCTGTTAACTCTGATCTAGCATAAAGAGTCAAACATTCACTGGACGGCTCAATCCAAGCCCCCCTTGGGTAACCCATACACGAAGAAAACATACCAGTGTTCAGGCTCACTACAGTTTGGTGCTCCGCGAGGAGTCAAAAAGCCATAGCAGAGTTCGATCTAGAACTAGGCCTCCCAAGTCCCAACTCTCTATCTGCCCTTCCCCTACGAACAGAACCCTAGTTGGGTTATTAGAGCATGGCCAACAACAGTCAAAAACAAGTCCTAATCCCAAAATTTTAGACCTCCAAGCTAAAATTAGTCTTCAATGGTACCGCTAAATACATTCCAAAAAATTGGAATCCCCTACTCCTTTCTTTTCACTCTCCATAAATCAGGAAGAGCCCTCGCTCCCAATTTCCGCTCGGGCAGGGGAGAGAGGGACGCGTGGGGAGAGAGACGTATGGGAAGGAGGAGGTGCGATATGTTTTAGAGAGGGTAATCTATTCACACCTAAAAAATTAATTAGGGATCCCAAAAGAGAATTTTTGAGGATGGATTTTTGGGCTTCTGTTGGTGATGCTCTGATCCTCAGTTTGGATGGTGAGCATGAGAGTTTTACGAGGGATTGGGACGAAAAGTTTGTCCTCAAACTCCTTCACTTTCAATAACTGGGGCTAGGGTGAGAATTGAGAGGGAATTTCCTCTCTAAGGGACCGTTCGAAGCAGCAGGTAAGGGATAAAAACCCCTCGTTTTCCGTGAGCACGCTTCCCGAACTGCTAAACAGTGTGTTTTTTGCAAAAATTTTATATATAGAAGTTACTTTAAAAAATCATATTAATCCATTTGTCAAGTTTGCAATAGCTAATACTCAATTAATCATGTGCTAATGGCTCACCTCGTTTTACGTGATCTTCTTCGTCATCTTCTCTCACCTTCAAACTATCCCTAACTATAATCAAACAGATCTGAGCCATCCATAATCACTTAGAATCTAACTCCCACCCAAATTCTATGTCCCATTTCTTTTGCAAACATGAGATTGGAAATAAAAATCAAACTCCCATTACCAATTCCACCACTAACTCTCTCCTTTAAACTCCCAGTCCTCTTCCCCAAAGTTTCCAAACAAACCGAGAGAGGAGCGTGACGCATGTACACTAGGAGGCTACTCGGCCTACACTAGTGATAAGTGGGGCCTAACCAGCCAGGTGATGATAAACTACGGTCCCGATCTTTCAAGAGGTATTGATAAGTCAATTATGGAGATTCGACGTTGATGGTCTAAAGGCTCCAACCAAAACGATCGAACCCCTCGCAATCACTACACCATAGCTCCATTAGTTATCAACCGTGTTGAACGCATTTGACCTCGCCAATAAGGCTATCTCCAGCAAGCGAATCGAGAACACAAGCAAAAGAGTAGAAGAAGCAATCTGAATATATTGCAAATATAAGATGAATCTCACAAGTTGGGGTTCCACAAACCAAACTAGCGGCAAAACTACAAGTGGCAGAATAATCTAAATAAAACCCGACTCTAAATGGCAGCGATTACTGAATATATATGATTTGGGATGTCCTTGGGTTGGTGTGCACCCTAGGAGGGGCGCACTCCTCATGGGTTTAACCCACGGTACAATTACAAGGCCAAGGCCAAAACAGATTCAGACTGGAAGAGATATGTAACTTGTTTTGTAGATTCCAGACATCTCAATAGGAATTTTGACGTGAGACCAAAACCATCTGAAAGTAGATTGCATAAGCTTTCCAACAAGTACTCAAGGGCCCCAAGAAACCTTCTGAATTAGCAGCTAGTTCCGTTTGAATTTGATGCTGTCAGGAGTTCTGAACCCACGAACATGAATTGATTTGCACTTGATGATTCCACTTATTCACTTGGCTTCATGTGCTCTTCTCCATGGTATTCTCATTGGCTCCTAATAACAATCAAATCATCACAAAGATTAAATAGTATGCCATTCTTAGAAATATTTGTATGCAAGATTAAGAACGCATTCACCTGATAGTTAAGGGCCTGTTTGGAATGGCTTATTGCTTAGGCTTCTTCCTCATTTTTCGTTAGCATGCTTCCCGAATTGCTAAACAGTGAATTTTTTTGCAAAAACTTTCTATATATAAGTTTCTTTAAAAATCAAATAAATCTATTTTTAAGTTTATAATACTTAATACTTAATTAATCATGCACTAATGATCTACCTCGTTTCACGTGTGGGCAATAAGCGCCAGCTACAAGCACAAAAGAACGGGGCCTAAGTTGACGTGCACGCCCGCGAGTTATTGGACCTTGCATCATTAGTTCATCGTGTTGAACTTGTTGAGGAGGTTGTATGTGCATATACGCAGTAGTAATGTCCTCATCACCGAGTTGGGCCACGTTGGGCTTGTTGATGGCCCAACTGGGCATCAAATTGTTGTAGAATTAACTAGAGTAGCATAAGGTATTTTTACTTAAGTCTTTCTTTCAAGAGTACTAGTAACATGCACGTATGTTGCAACGGGTCTGTCGATGTTTTACACCGGCAATAAATATATGGGGCTACTCGGCGGATGGAAACTCGGTGGATTGCAAAGGAACACAAGGAGATTTTATACTGGTTCAGGCCCTCGTTGTGAGGTAATACCCTACGTCCAGTTGTATGTATTCCTTTGAGGAATTATGGTGGCGATTCTGATGAACCGTATGGCCGTTTGAGCTTATGAGTGCTCTCCTGCCCTCATGGGGCGCCCTGCCTCCCCTTATATATTGGGGGACAGGGTTACAAGGTAGGAGTCCCCATCAGATTACGACTAGGAGATCTCCCCTTAGAGATATAACGCACCCGACTAGGACTGTATATTCCTTTCTATACAAGGCGAAGTCTGCCGAATCTAGCTATATCTCTAATTACAAGGCTAGGCCCATCCTCTATCCGAGTGGCCCAAATGCTTGTCATGAGGTACCCGGGGCCCATGGCACCCACAGTAGCCCCCGAGACCTTCATAGTTGAGTCACAGCTGATGCCGAGTGCTCATCCTCCACGGTGAAGTCTTCCCGAGTGCATTGCTCCCAAATACTCTTTGTCTGAGTGCTGCTTCTCCCGAGTCCTGCTTCATATCAGCTGGCAGCGAGGCTATGAAGGGCTCCATGTAGATGTAGGAATAGTGTGCACCGAATAGGCGCACCTATTAGGTGTAGCCCCCGACTTTGTGCTTAATTGTGAAGACAATTAAACATAAAGTCAAAGATCTTTAACCTTGTAGTCTTTCCCGAGTAAGGAACTACTCGTATGTAGAACTCTTCGACTTCATGTCAGTCGGAATGTGTGTTTATAGTCTTGCCGAGTAGGATACTACTCGTATATGGGACCCTTCAGCGTCATGTCAGCTGGAAAGAAGAGGTTTATAGTCTTTTCCGAGTGGCGTCCCACCCAGAAGTTAGACTCCTCCGCATCATGTCAGTGGGAATGAGAAATTTATAGTCTCTCCCGAGTAGTGCACTACTCAAAAGTTATACTCTTCCGCATCATGTCAGCGGGAATAGATATTTATAGTCTCTCCCGAGTAGTGCACTATTCGAAAGTTAGACTTTTCAGCGTCATGTCGGCTGGAATAATGTTGCTCATGGCAACTGGTGGCCACGCATGTAGGCTGAGTACCACTTTATGAAAATAAATTCACGGCGTGGTCAGGTGTACCCGAGAAAGATACCTGCATCCCCAATTTTAATGAAGACCAGCTTGTGATCCTTGTAAGGATATATCCTCGAGACCTGGTGGATAAAACAGATACCCAAAATATATGTTTAGCAATAAGGCTCTCATGGAGCATATCTGTTTACCTCATCGGCTCCTGTTGGTAGCACCAGCGCTATAATTTCAACTCAGCCTGCGGGCGGCCCACATGGAGCATGCTACTGTAGGAACTCATATCTTGGTGGCTGCTACCAAATAAGCTGGCCTGAGCCGACCTATCCGGCATAGCTTTATAGAAGTCTCATCCATTGCATGTCAGGATGAGTTTTTTGGTGTCGATAACCGCAATCAGCCAGAGAAATCCTTATCCGCAAGCCTTTCCGACTTACGTTCTGGATGCAACCTGGTTGCCACAGAAGCCTGAGTAGGTATATTGCAGGATCTGCTTGCCCTACTCAGGTGTGATGCGGTGCATGAGAACCCCGGATATGCTTTGACGACGTAAGTCTTCTCTGACTTGGGTAAAGCCGAACAAGGTACCCGAACCTTGCATTAGCAGAGGGTTCGGCTGGCGACCCTCATGGGGCGTACCCTATCCAACATAGTTATGACCAAATAAGGTACCCGAACCTAGCATTAGCATAGGATTCGGCTGGCAACCTTCATGGGGCGTACCCTACTTAGCTGAGTAGTACACAACCCCGACTGGCGCCAGAGGTCGATTATTAGCTCGCATGGAGCGTAGCCGGGGAAGATGACATCCCGACTGGTGCAAGTACTCGGTCAGTAGCCCTCATGGAGCATCCCGAGTGTATTTGGCAGACTTGTCCAGCCCCCGAGCGTAGGAGATGGGCTCGCAGCCCTGAGTTCCTGTTACGCATATCCGGAGCTGGGCCTGCAATATAAAGATATCGGATGAGTAGCATCTGATGATGAAAATAATCACCCGAATAAAATGTATTTTACAATATATGTAAATACGAGTTCTTCCTCTTTTTGATATTAATTTCCCCAAGTAGTTGACCCTTACGTTTAAACACTCTGCCCGACTAGTCATAGCCCCCTAGCGTCGGGAGTTGGCTCATGGCTCTTTCCCAGACACGCGTTTTGGGTGACTTGAGTTCGTCTTTCATGGAGCAAAGTTTCACGGATCAGGATTTATGCTACTCGAGTACTTTTGCAATCATTTAAGAGCAAAAACAGAGAAAAGTGCAGCTTGTGCACCTATTAGGTGTAAGCGGCTGCGGCATTGGTAAAGCCGAGTGAAGAAATATTTATCAGGAAGCGACTTAGCTGTTCGGTATTTCGGAGTGGGGATGCCATCCTTGCGTTTGAGCTTGTGAGCCCCCGAGCATGTCACTTGTTGTTCTGATAATCTTCAGTTGTTGAAAGTCGAAGACGATTGTGGCCGACTGCCACAATGAAGCCGTCTGACTTGCGTTTGCGATTCCCGGCTTTAGTCGGGATCGCGTCGTTGGTGCCCTCCCACTTCTTCTGTCAGGATGCCTTTTTATCTTCAAGGGCCTCAGCAACAGCGTGGGCTGAGTCGGCGTATTTGTTCGCCATGTCGAATAAAGCCTTGACAGAGTTGGGAGGCTTCCGTGTGAATTTGTCGATGAACGAGGTGTCTTTGACTCCTTTTCGAAAGGCGGCGATGACGACCTCATCCTTGACGTTAGGGATTGAGTTCTTCTTCTCAGAAAACCTCTTAATAAAGTCACGAAGAGACTCGTTCTTCCTTTGATGCAACTGATATAAGTCGTACTCGGAAGATGGCCTCTCGTATGTCCCCTGGAAGTTGGCGATGAAGCGTTCCCGGAGTTCTCCCCAGGAGCTGATTGATTGCTTGGGAAGTCCTGTTAGCCATGTCCTCGCCGAGTCGGCTAAAGCGACCGGGAGGTAGTTAGCCATGACTTTGTGATTTCCTCCAGCTGCTCGGATCGCCAGAGTGTAGACCGTGAGCCAGGACTCGGGATTGGTCTTGCCGTCGTATTTGTCGATGCCTGTAGGCTTGAAACTCGACGGCCAGTCGACCTGTTGTAGCTCCTGGGTGAAGGCCGGTACTCCATCTGCATGAGGGCTCCTGTGGCGCCTCCCGACTAGGTGGAAGGCCACCATGTGCATAAGGCACCCGATCCCAGGATCAGTAGTCGGGTACGCACAACAATGATACAACACAGAGTTACAATAATACATAAACAGAGTACTTACATATATGTACAAGGAGATCCATCCAGGACAGACCCGGGATGGGCAAAAATAATCAACAGGTAAACTAGCGAAACAGCAGAAACAGGGCGGAAGCTGGGCAAAAACTACTCCACAGGCTCGGTTGGGAAACTAGGCTCGAAACCTTCAGAAGTCTTCGTAGTCGGCCTGGTCTTGGAGGAACTCGGCAGCAGTCGGATCTTCGTCTTCTTCTCCAAAACCTACTATACATATATATGAACAAGGTGAGTACTTTCGTACTCAGCAAGCCGGAAATGATGCCATGTCGGTCAGACAGAAAGGCTAAAGGTTCATTTGCGAAAATTGCCTTAAGAAACTCTTTTCTTTGCAAACACTAGTGAGCTTAAATTTTTGTTGTCGGACAGAGGCTCACGCCCCTATCCATTCCGCAAGTTGCTTTTCAACAACTCGCCACTTAATGAATCAAGCATTAAACATATATTTCTTATCATCTTTTGCTTCGTATTTGCTGGTCCTGTACTTCCCGAGTAGCTACAACCACTCGTTGACCCTGGAGACTCGGCTACAACCAAATCTCAGCTGTGGCACTTGATGCCCGCTACACTGGCTACAACCAGCTAGCTAGTCGGCCGCCCTGGCTACAACCCGGGGGCCACATCGCTGCCCTGGCTACAACCCGGGAGCATGATCATGGCACTAAATGCCCGCTAGGCTGGCTACAACCAGCTAGCTAAGACACTGCTGCCCTGGCTACAACCCGGGAGCGTGCTCATCACCGTCTTCTGGCTACAACCCGAAGACTGAATTGCCGCCCTGGCTACAACCCGGGGCTTAAACTTTGCTGCCCTGGCTACAACCCGGGAGCATGATCTTCATCCTGTTACTTTTCATACACTTTGTTTATGGTGCTTAACACCCCGGATCACACAGATCCGTTTCTGGCCACACAGGCCTTCCGTTTGCTCACTCGGCAAACTCTGGTCACGGTTCCCTTTCCATCAAACACTTTCACAAATCACTGGCAAGCAAATCTACGCTATGGGAATCACCTTGCATCGCCCTTAACCGGGGCACGGCTGTTCGAACAGTTCTGCTAAACTCTGCAGAGGGTGTGCCGCTTTACCCATCCGACACGAAAATTACACCGAGTACTGGCCTGTACCCAGAAATTCGTGACAAGGCCATTTCCAAAGCAGTCTAGAGTCATCCAATGCAGCCGAAAGATCCACACAGGATTCAGTGGTCGGCACTGAACTTCCCCTAAACCTACTATTTACTCGGCCAGGGGCATCCATAATACCCGTCTGTCCGCACTGTATGATGCTCGGATGGAATTCCCAAAGGAAACGGTCCTTAATGATGAATACATAGCCAAGCCACACAGGCACTGTCTTTGTATATCAAGATTTTCACAACTTTATTTGTTTCACAAACACGCCGATACACGGAGTACCGGGTTTTTCAAATCAGTTGGTAAAACCCACGTCTTTCCAACGACAAACAACGTTGCAGAGCTAAGCCATTCTACTCGGCATCGTATCCTCAGATAGATGCTAGCGTGCCATTTGTGGGGGCTCTTCAAGGGTGAAATATAACAACATCCTACCAAATAAGTGTACTACTGGGTAGGTCCATCGGTTGCGCTTGCAAAACCGAGGCCAACAGTTTACAAAGGGTAAACTAAGCATGATAATATTTTCCAAACAACATAGTTTTGCATATATGGGAATCAATATGATCAAAGAGGGCTTGCCTTGTTCCAAGGAGGGGTCTTCTTCGGCGAAGGCGGCTTCTGGATCGTCCACCGGTTCAGGCTCTGAACAAGCAGAAAGGAAAAACACTGATAAGCAGGAGAAGTAAAACACCAAGAAAAAGATCAAGAAGTAGTCGGCTGCAGGAAAGGTGGCAGTCGGCTGAAACCAGGTTTGCAATCCGGGCGACAGAGCTCCAAAACTTGAGAGGAGAACAAGAATCAGCAGAGCTGGAGCTGGCCGGTTTGCAAAAACAAAGGAAGAAGGAGCATGGATGGCTCAATATATAGCCGGCGTGCAAGAGTGAGGCACGGTGGAGTTGGTGCAACGGGTAGGGAGAAAAAGTCAAGTGAACTGACAAAGGATTTGACAGGGAGTGACCTTGGAGTCCAACTGGTCAGGGGAGTTGGCAGGACGCACTGCAGCTGCGATGAGACATTAAGGTCAAGGCTAGGACAGGTTGGAGAAATCTCACTAGACAGGCTTCGACTGACCACTGTCCAAGCGATATGCAGCAGGTTATTGTCCATCGGTCCAAGCGGTGCTGACAGGTGAAGACTGGTTCTTTTCCACTCCGGTAGTCGGCGTCCAACCGCGGGTGCAACTCGGGGGACAAGGAAACAACAGGTCTCAACAAGGTAGTCGGCCACTTCACAGTGCTACTCGGCAGCAAGGAGGTCCGAGTAAGACAAGGGAAAGGGCAGATATAAGACTGAGTAGCAATCTACTCGGCTCAAGGGAGAAGGTAGTCGGCTGGCCGGGGAGAAAAAACTGAGGCACAGCTGACAGGATAGGAGGGGAGCTCGGGAAAACGAAGACTAGCGAAAAAGAAAACGGGTCATTACAAACCTCCCCCATTAACAGAATCTCGTCCGAGATTCCGCTACTCGGCGAAGAGCTCCGGGTACTCAGCTTGAAGGCGATCTTCTCGTTCCCATGTAGCTTCAATCCTCCGAATGGTTACTCCATTGCACCTTGCAGAATCTGATTGTCTCTCGTCTGGTACGTCTGTCCCTTGTCTCCAAAATCCGAATAGGGCGTTCCTTGTAGGTGAGGTTGCGTTGTACGTCGATCTCTTTCCAACGGAAACTTGCTCTTCTGGTGCAAAGACATTTCTTCAACTGGGACACATGGACACGTCGTGGACGTCAGAGAGTTCTTCGAGGTAACCTCAGTTGATATGGCCACTACTCCGCGTCTGTCGACAATAGGGTAAGTCCGATATAGCGAGGCGCTAGCTTTCCACCCATTCCAAATCTCTTTGTTCCTCGTAGGGGTGATACTCGGAGATACACATGGTCTCCTATCTGAAACTCGAGCTCTCATCTCCGATTATCTGCATAGTTCTTCTGCCGGGTTTGGGCTGTCTTCAAGCGCTCTCGGATAACCTTAACTCGCTCTTCTGCCTCTTTCAAAATGTCTGGTCCAAAAACCATCCTTTCTCCTACGTCTGTCCAACAGAGTGGGGGTTCTACACTTGCGTCCATATAGAGCTTCATTGGGGGCCATCTGGATACTGGCTTGAATAGCTGTTATTGTAGGAGAACTCGGCATAAGGCAGACAGAGATCCCAGGTTCCTTCAAAATCCAAGGCACATGCTCTTAGGCATATCTTCCACGATCTGGTTGACTCTCTCGGTTTGTCCATCCGTCTGGGGGTGATATGCGGTACTGAAATTCAGGTTAGTGCCATTGTCTCATGCAACTTTTGCCAAAAGTGGGAGGTGAACTGAGCTCCTCGGTCAAGACACTATCTTCTTTGGGACTCCATGTTGGCAGATAACCTTGGTCAGATACAGCTCGGCTAGCTTCTTGGCCGGGTAGGTTGTCTTGACGGGAATAAAGTGGGCGACCTTGGGTCAGTCGATCCACTATTACCAGATGGAATCATGTCCTGCCGGGGTCTTAGGTAATCCAACGATGAAATCCATTCCTATTTCTTCCCATTTCCACTCGGGTATCCTTAAGGCTGAAGCAATCCTGCCTGGCTTCTGATGCTCTGCTTTAACCCTTTGGCAAATGTCACAAACTGCGACATACTCGGCAATATCTCGCTTCATTCCAGGCCACCAGTAATGATCCTTAATATCCTTGTACATCTTGGTACTTCCTGGGTGGATGGAATAAGCGGACTCATGGGCTTCTCTTAAGATCAAGTCTTGGATTTCCTTTCTGTCGGGCACACAAATGCGTTTCCCAAACCAAACAGTTCCTTTGCTGTCGATGGAGAACTCGGGGGCTTTTCCCTGGGTCATGCTTTCCTTTAGAGATACAATCTTTTCATCTACTTTTGAGCTTTCTCTGATCCGGTCCTCCAAGGTAGGCTGAATCAGCAAAGTCGGCCAGCGTTCCTGGCTTGACCATATTTATCCTTAGTTTTTCCAGCTTCTCGACTTAGCTCGGGTTGAAGGGGCGGGGTCAGATGGCATTACAATGGACTTTCCGACTGAGGCATCGGCAACAACATTTGCCTTGCCAGGGTGGTAATGTATTCCAAAGGTCGTAATCCTTAATCAAACTCAAGCCATCTTCTTTGTCTGAGATTAAGCTCCGTCTGAGTGAAGATGTACTTCAGACTTTATGATCAGTGTATACTTCACACCGGTTTCCGAACCAGGTAGTGTCGCCATATCTTCAAGGCATGCACTACTGCTGACAACTCTAGGTCATGGGTCGGGTAGTTCAGCTCATGGGTCTTAACTGTCTTGAGGCATACGCAACCACTCTTCCTTCCTGCATAAGCACACAGCCTATGCCTAGTCGGGATGCATCACAGTATACCTCAAAGCCTTTCCTGATATCCGGAAGGATCAACACACAGGTGGGGTAGTCAGCTTTTCCTTAACTCCATGAAACTTTTCTCACAGGCGTCACTCCATTCAAACCTCTTTTCCTTTTTTAGCAATTTCTGTCATGGGTTTTGGCAATCCTTTGAAAATCCTTCAATGAATCTCCGATATAACCAGCCAAACCTAGGAAACTTCTCACTTCCGTGACCGTAGTCGGGGATTTCCAAGAAAGCACGTCTCTCACTTTCCCCGGGTCCACTTCTACTCCTTGGGCAGTGACCACATGCCCGAGGAAAACAACTCGGTCTAGCCAAAACTCACACTTCGAGTACTTGGCAAACAACTGGTGCTCTCTTAACTTTCCTAGAATCATTCTCAAATGTCCAACATGTTCCTGCTCGTCCTTGGAGAAGATTAGGATATCATCCATAAATACCACGACAAACTTGTCGAGATATTCCATGAATACCTTATTCATAAGGCTCATGAAGAAAGCTGGAGCATTAGTGAGTCCGAAGGACATCACTGTATACTCATATAATCCGTATATCGGGTCAGGAAAGCTGTTTTGGGTATATCCCTTCAGATCTGATCTTCAATTGGTGGTATCCTGATCTCAAGTCAACCTTAGAGAAAACTTTAGCTCCTTGCAGCTGGTCGAACAGATCATCTATCCTTGGTAGAGGATACTTATTCTTGATGGTTTACTCCATTCAGTGCGCGATAATCAACGCACATCCTCTTGGTCTTATCCTTCTTTTCCACTAGGAGCACTGGAGCTCCCCAAGGTGATGTGCTAGGTCGCACAAAACCTAGGCTCTCAAGTTCTTCTATCTGCTCTTTCACTTCGGCTAACTCATTAGCCGCCATTCTATAGGGTCTCTTGGATATGGGTGCTGTGCCGGGTAGCAACTCTATAGAGAACTCAATCTCTCTATCAGGGGGCATTCCGGGTAAACTGTCTGGGAAGACATCAGGGTACTCACTGACCACCGGCACTTCTTCCAAAGGGACTATTTGCATGGAGCTCAGGAGGGTCGGTTCTTAGGTCTCCAAGGGAGGCAAACTTCACTTCTTGTCCAAAAGGGCACTGCAGGGTTATGGTGCTAGTTGCACAGTCCTATCGGCCCTTATGCTTAGCTAACCAGTCCATGCCAAGAATCAAATCCAAACCTTGTGATTCCAGGACAATGGGGTTGGCTGAGAAACTAACTCCTTTAATTACCAAGTAACTCCAGGGCAAAAGATTGGTCTGACCTAACTCCTTACCAGGGGAGTGTATGACCATAGGTATCCTAAGACCTTGAACATCCCAACCATACTTATCCACAAAAGATTGAGAAATAAAGGAATGCGATGCTCCAGAATCAAACAGAACAACTGCAGGTAACGGAGTTGACAAGAAACGTAAACCCATTACCACATCTGAAGCTTCCTCGGGCTTGTCTCTGACTGGATATGATTGACTCGCCACGTCAAAGGTCGGAGGGCACGGGAGGCCAGATCCATTTTGTATGTGTAGTCGGCTGTCCTCGACTGAACACAGGGCTCTTGAAGCGCTGGCGTTAGGCGTCCAGGGACGGCAGGGTCTTGCTTCAGGGGACAGTGTCGGGCGAAGTGACCCAACTCGTTGCAGTTGTAGCATCGGCTTTCCCGGGGCACGCGGAATACTCTTCCGCTGAAGGCCGGCTGAGGTAGGGTGACTTGCACCGGTATTTGCACTGAGGGGGTCGGGACTGAACAGAAGAAAGCCGGGCGAGAAACAGAGGGGCGAAACACCCGCTCTTGAAACTGGGATGGGGCAAACTGACGGGAAGGACCGGGGAGATAGGGCCTGGTACTCGGACCACTACGAGACTGCATCTGGGGGGCCTTGCGCTTGCGGAAAAACTTCGATCTCCTTCCTCGCGTCTTCAAACTACTAGGGCTCTGTTGACCATGTGCTGGAAAGTAGGGAAAGTCATGGGCAATAAGCTGGATCTTCATTGCCACATTCATCCCTTTCAGAACCTTCTGATCTTCTTCTTGTCCGTGTTCACGTCCTCTGGTGCAATAGCGAGCTAGATGGTTGAACCTACTCAGGTACTCGCTAATGCTGGAATGTCCCTGCTTGAGGTTGTTGAATTCTTCTCTCTTAATGTCTATTACTCCTTCTGGACATGTGCGGCTCTGAAGGCTTCAACAAACTCGGGCCAGGCAATGTTGGCGGCATCTTGATGGGCAGCACAGTAGTTCTCCCACCAATCGGCTTGCTGGTCCATGCAGTTGGGTGTGCAGCAAACTGGGTTTTCTCCACAGGTGTGCACTGCACTAAGTTCAGTTTTCTGTCCATATCCTTTAAGCCAGTCGTCAGCCTCTACTGGCTCAGCAAGTCTGAGAGAACTCGGCTGGACGGGAACCTCATGAAGTCGGCGAGCTTGAGCGTCCATGAGCTTGTGCTGGTGGGGCTTGATGGAGAAGAGGCTGCATTTGCGGCCAAGATTCTGAGCAATGCCTCGCAAGATCTGGGTCTGGATGGCCATAAGCTGCTGGGGGTCTGCTGGAAGGTGAGGAGGTTGAGGCAATCCTCCAGGGTTTGCTGTGCGTTGCAGCGTCGAAGGTACCAAGGCCGGCTGCACGGCCACTTCCTGACATCCGATCGTGGGTCTGCTCCACTTCTTTGTTCCTCCGCGGCAGTAAGCAGTGTGGCGGACTGGACCTTGGTCTTCAAAACCCAAGCGGGCTGGAGGCACGAACATTCCGGCGCTGACGTTTCTGCCATCTGGTCCCTAGAAAAGGGCAACCCAAAGGAAGAGGGGCTCAGCAAGGATATCGGCAACCAAACCGATGGAACAGATGAAGGAGCAACAGGATTAGGCAAGATGGATCAAGCAGCCAAGAACAAGGAATATACTCGGGAACCAGCCTCAACGAAAAAGATGACAGATAGGGCACTGGAACCTAAGGGCTAAAACCAAAGATCCACGCAGGAGCCAAGGTAGGGAGATAGCCAAGAGTTTAGAAAAAATTCTACAAAGCAGAGAGAAAGATACTCAGACAAGTCCTAGATTTTTTTTTTTTTTGCAAATAGTATAGTTTTCAAAATAAGATCCTCAAAGGCATCTACACGCGTAGGGTTTCGCTCCTAGGGCCAACCCTTTTGCTCTGATACCACCGCTGTGGCGCCTCCCGACTAGGTGGAAGGCCACCATGTGCATAAGGCACCCGATCCCAGGATCAGTAGTCGGGTACGCACAACAATGATACAACACAGAGTTACAATAATACATAAACAGAGTACTTACATATACGTACAAGGAGGTCCATCCAGGACAGACCCGGGATGGGCAAAATAATCAACTGGTAAACTAGCGAAAACAGCAGAAACAGGGCGGAAGCTGGACAAAACTACTCCACAGGCTCGGTTGGGAGCTAGGCTCGAAACCTTCAGAAGTCTTCGTAGTCGGCCTGGTCTTGGAGGAACTCGGCAGCAGCCGGATCTTCGTCTTCTTCTCCAAAACCTACTAAACATATATATGAACAAGGTGAGTACTTTCGTAACTCAGCAAGCCGGAAATGATGCCCATGTCGGTCAGACAGAAAGGCTAAAGGTTTATTTGCGAAAATTTGCCTTTTGAAACTCTTTTTCCTTTGCAAACACTAGTGAGCTTAAATTTTGTTGTCGGACAGAGGCTCACGCCTCTATCCATTCCGCAAGTTGCTTTTTCAACAACTCGCCACTTAATGAATCAAGCATAATCATGTATGTTCTTATCATCTTTTACTTCGTATTCGCTGGTCCTGTACTTCCCGAGTAGCTACAACCACTCGTTGACCCTGAGACTCGGCTACAACCAAAATCTCAGCTGTGGCACTTGATGCCCGCTACACTGGCTTACAACCAGCTAGCTAGTCGCCGCCCTGGCTACAACCCGGGGGCTCGAACACTGCTGCCCTGGCTACAACCCGGGAGCCTGTTCATGGCACTAAATGCACCGCTAGGCTTGGCTACAACCAGCTAGCTAATCGGCTTCCCTGGCTACAACCCGGGAGCCTGATCAATCTGCTGCCCTGGCTACAACCCGGGAGCTTGATCAATCCGTCTTCTGGCTACAACCCGAAGACATCTGTATAACTGCCGCCCTGGCTACAACCCGGGGGCTTAAGTTTGCTGCCCTGGCTACAACCCGGGAGCATGATCTTCATCCTGTTTACTTTTCATTCACTTGATTATGGTGCTTAACACCCCGGATCACACAGATTCCGTTTCTGGCCACACAAGGCCTTCCGTTTGCTCACTCGGCAAACTCTGGTCACGGTTTCCCTTTCCATCAAACACTTTCACAATTTCACTGGCAAACAAATCTACGCTATGGGAATCACCTTGCATCGCCCTTAACCGTGGGCACGGCTGTTCGAACAGTTCTGCTAAACTCTGCAGAGGGTGTGCGCTTTACCCATCCGACACGAAAATTACACCGAGTACTGGCCTGTACCCAGAAATTCGTGACAAGGCCATTTCCAAAGCCAGTCTAGAGTCATCCAATGCCAGCCGAAAGATCCACACAGGATTCAGTGGTCGGCACTGAACTTCCCTAAACCTACTATTTACTCGGCCAGGGGCATCCCATAATGCCCGTCTGGTCGCACTGTAAGATGCTCGGATGGAATTCCCAAAGGAAACGGTCCTTAATGATGATACATAGCCAAGCCACACAGGCACTGTCTCTGTATATCAAGATTTTCACAATTTTATTTGTTTCACAAACACGCCAATACACGGAGTACCGGGTTTTTCAATCAGTTTGGTAAAACCCAATGTTTTTCCCAACGACAAACAACGTTGCAGAGCTAAGCCATTCTACTCGGCATCGTATCCTCAGATAGGATGCTAGCGTGCCATTTGTGGGGCTCTTCAAGGGAGAAACATAACAACATCCTACCAAAAAGTGCTACTACTGGGCAGGTCCATCGGTTGCGCTTGCATAACCGAGGCCAACAGTTTTAAGAAGTGTAAACTAAGCATGCATAATATTTTCCAAACAACATAGTTTTGCATATATGGGAAACAATATGATCAAAGAGGCTTGCCTTGTTCCAAGGAGGGGTCTTCTTCGGCGAAGGCGGCTTCTGGATCGTCCACCAGTTCAGGTTCTGAACAAGCAGAAAGAACACTGATAAGCAGGAGAAGTAAAACACCAAGAAAAAGGATCAAGAAGTAGTCGGCTGCAGAAAAGGGGGCAGTCGGCTGAACCAGGCTTGCGAACCAGGCGACAGAGCTCCAAAGCTTGAGAGAAGAACAAGAACTCAGCAGAGCTGGAGCTGGCCGGTTTGCAAAACAAAGGAAGAAGGGGGCACGGTTGGCCATATATATATAGCCGACGTGCAAGGTTGAGGCACGGTGGAGCTGGGCAACGGGTGGAGCAAGGAAGTCAAGATGAACTGACAGGGATATGACAGGAAGTGACTTTGGAGTCCAACTGGTCAGAGGAGTTGGCAGGCACTGTAGCTGCGATGAGACATTAAGGTCAAGGCTAGGACAGGTTGGAGAAATCTCACTGACCGGGCTTCGGACTGACCACTGGTCCAAGCGATGCTGCAGGTTATTGTCCATCGGTCCAAGTGGTGCTGAGGGCAGGTGAAGACTGGTTCTTCTCCACTTCGGTAGTCGGCGTCCAACGGCGGGTGCAACTCGGGGGACAAGGAAACAACCGGTCTTAACAAGGTAGTCGGCCACATCACAGTGCTCACTCGGCAGCAAAGGGGTCCAAGTAAGACAAGGATAAGGGCAGGGTACAAGGACTGAGTAGCAACTCTACTCGGCACAAGAGAGAAGGTAGTCGGCTGGCCAGGGAGAAAAACTGGGGCACAGCTGACAGGATAGGAGGGGAGCTCGGGAAAACGAAGACTAGCGGGAAAAGAAAAACGGGTCGTTACAATAGTAATGGAGTTTTGAAATTCCAAGGAAGGATATGTGTCCCTAATAAGAAAGAAATCAAGGATCTAATACTACAGGAAGCACATGATTCATTGTTTTCAATTCATCCTGGAAGCACAAAGATGTATCAAGATCTGAAGAAAACCTTTTGGTGGACTGATATGAAGCGAGAGATTGCAGAACATGTGAACCTGTGTGAAGTGTGTCAGAAGGTTAAGGCTGATCATCAGCGACCTGCAGGATTAATGCAACCATTACCTTGTCCTGAATGGAAGTGGGATGAAATAGGAATGAATTTTATAATAGGGTTGCCGAAGACTAAAAATGGCTATGATGCTATATAGGTTATAGTTGACAGATTAACTAAAGTGGCACATTTCTTACCAGTTAAGCAGACTTATGGAGGAGATAAATTGGCTGAATTGTATTTGACAAGAATTGTTATCTTGCATGGAATCCCAAAGAGAATAGTATCTGATAGAGGATCACAGTTTGTATCTAGATTTTGGAAGACTTTTCAAGAGTTGTTGGGTTCAAAATTAGGGTTCAGTTCAGCATATCACCCACAAACTAGAGGACAAACAGAGCGAGTGAATCAAATATTAAAAGATATGTTAAGGGCATGTGCTTTGGTCTATGGATCAGCTTGGGATATTTGTTTACCATTGGCGCAGTTTTCATATAATAACAGCTATCAATCCAGCTTAGAAATGTCACCATTTGAAGCTCTGTATGGTAGAAGATGCAGAACTCCGCTTAATTGGATAGAAACTAGAGAAGGTCAGTTGATAGGGCCACAACTTGCACATGACGCTGAAGCTCATGTCAGAATTATCAGGGAGAAGCTTAAAGCTGCGCAAACCAGACAGAAGAGTTACAGTGATAATCGAACAAGAGACTTGAGTTTTAAAACTGGAGACTTTGTTTATTTAAAAGTGAGTCCGCTTAAAGGAGTACAAAGGTTTCAGATGAAAGGAAAGTTAGCTCCTCGGTACATCGGACCATATCAGATCTTGAAGAGAAGAGGAGAAGTGTCATATCAGCTACAGTTGCCTGAGGAATTAATTGGAGTTCATCCTATTTTTCATCTTTCACAACTAAAGAAGTGCTTGCAGAAATCAATAGAACAGGTACCTTTGCAAAGCATCACACTCCAACCAGACTTGACTTACGAGGAAGAACCTGAGAGAATTCTCGAGACGACTGAACGGAGGTTACGGAATAGAAGTATTAAGTTATGCCGGGTACAGTGAAAAAATCATACAGAGGATAAAGTGACTTGGGAAAGAGAATTTGAATTGGAAAAGGAGTACCCGCACCTGTTCAACAGTTTGATGAATCTCGGTGACAAGATTCTTTTAAGGAGGGTAGGTCCGTAACAGCCCTAAAAAAGACTAAATTTTAAAACCGTTTTTATTTTTGTGTATTTTCAAAAATCCACGTCGACTTTATCATTTCGTTCAATTTTAAAATTCCGTTCTTCGTTCATCGTTTGTTTTTATTTTTCTTTTTATTTTTTAATTTTCTCGGAAGTGCAAATCTTTCTATCCATTCGTCTGTCATCCTAAGTTCTCGCGGACGAGTCCACGTCATTCTCGGGTTATCGGCCCATTCTTTTCTTGTCACTGACCCATTTTCTCCTCGGCCCGGTTTACTTTTCTCTTTCTTTTACCCCTTTCTTTCTTTTTCTAGCCTAGGCTGGCCCAGCCCAGGCCGGCCCATCACCTCCACTGCCTCAACCTCTGCATGGAGGAAGCAAAATGAAGCTCTACCGATTCCTCTCCCCGCCATGCGTCCTTGCCTCGCCACGCAGCTGCTTCTATGCTAAGCACTGGATCAAGACGAGCACGATCTCATCCTCCCGAGCTTAGTTTTAATTAGCCAACGCCACCGCTGCTCTCTGGCTCCCTTTCTATCTCTCTCCATAGCTCCTCGTTGGTCGCCGCCAACGGCAAACAGGACCGCCTCCATCCCTTCTACCTCCTGCTGGAAGCCACAATAGACTTCGTGCCACTGTTCGCCATCGCCAGAGCAAGAATGGCGAAGCCCTAGCTTTGGACGCCTCCGCTCGATCCCCAAAATCCATCACCGTCGTCGTCTATCTCTCAAAATTGAGGTGATCATCGCCTTCTGCATGCCAGACTGCTCCTTTCCCCACTCCTTCCCCAACGAGCTCACCGCCGAGAGCTCATCGACGCTGCCCCGCGCCGCCTGCCCTGATCTGCCAACCACTGGCTGCACGGCGCGCCGCCGTTGCAGCCATCCCCAAGCTCGACCATCGCTACCATCAGCTCTCCCTTGCTCCTCTGATGTTCCCTGGTAACCGCGCCCCACCACCGACTTGCCAGAGCGCCGCCGCCACAGGATGCACCGCCACCACGATCTGGCCGGCGCCGCCAAGCTCACTGCCGACATCTCTACCGTGGCCAGCTACAGGAATGGAATTGCCTAGGCCCCAGGAGGCCAGAACCGGCCCTACTTTGCCACCCCTCGGCGTCCCTCGCCGCCGTCGTCCTTTATAAACTAAGAAAAACCAGTGAACCAGCTTTTTCCCTTTAAAAGAAAATTCAGAAATTCTTTATTTCCTGGTTCATTCGGTTCAGTGACCATATGACCTCAGAACAAAAATCCGAGACCTATTCTTGACTCCTTGAATTATTCCGAATCCATCTGCGCCAGTTTCATCGTGATCCGAGCATCTGTTGATGAAACCCTAATTTTGACTCTAGGGTTTCCGCTCGACGCGACTTCGGAAAAATCCCAAATTTCTTCCATAATTTCTCTTTTACTATCTTGTGCACTTTCTAAATTTTTGGTATTTACTTGGAATTATTCGCTTATTTATTTTATTTGTGTATCGATAGATTCTGCCACAATAGATCCAATTGAGGAATCCGAGTCCGCAGCTGACGCATATGCCTACGCAGTCGTAGAAGGAGATGATTGGTATGACTACGCCGATCCCGAAGGCAAGTCATGCATCCTTTGAACAGTAATTGAACCCGATCTGGAGCTAGGTCATATTTTGGGTAGAGTACTACCTTGAAGTACTTAAATAGGATGAATGAGTTAATTTTCTAAAGTATTTCGAAATAGATAACACCTTTTATTTGATATCATTATAAATGTAATGCCATGCCTTGAGTTGAGCCTAATATATATCTTTGATAACTCTAGGTTAATCCTACTTATTATGAACATGTTGAATATTATATGAAATTGTTGTTTTATGTGATAGTTTTGGAAGTATATGATATATTTAAAGTTTTAAGGACATAACCCCCTTGTGCCAGTATAAGTGACATAGTTAGTGCCCATCCGCATGATCGAGGTATTCGGACCCAGTGTGTACTGCTCCAGTGAATTGAACTTCTGCAGCTATTCAGCGTATTGGCATTTTAGGCTTTAACGTGTGTAATGGCCACTGAGAGATGTAAAATTATTTGTTTATATGAGTGTGGGTCCTGCGGTGCCCTTTGCGGTCTTTGAGAACTGCGTATTCCTCCTAGTAGTGCAATAGTGGGTGGACGAGTCGTCAGGTTGGTGCACACCCTCACGAAGGCCAAGTTGAGGCCAACAGGCGCCTTGTCCTACAACCTGCTAGGCAGAACAGAGATGAGCTTGGGTCAGTACTACACTTTGTTATCTTCAGCCTAGCTAGCTGTGGGTATCGTGCGGATAAAGCTAGGTAGACGCTGCAAAGTCGTTTGGTATTCGAATACACCGTGCTCCCGGTTAATGGAGATATGTCTATGGGTGAATCCAGAGTAATGGCATGAGTAGAATTATGATAATGGTTTAAATTAAGAGATGATGACGTGTAATATTAAACCCTTTAAAACAAAATTTGTTTATAAATTGGGATGTTTGTGAACTACTGATAAGGTTTAGAGTTAAACCAGTTCCCTCCTTTGTTATATCCTGCATCACTATATGTTTCCTGTAACACCCTAAAATTATCCCTATATAAAATAATGTGAAAAAGGAATTTTCAGAAATTTAATTAAAAGTCTCAATGAGTGAAAAGAATACAATTAGGGGAAAATATAAAGAAAAATAGGTTTGAAAATAATTTTATAAAATTCTTTGCTTAATTATTTAATTTCTGGAATTTTCTGGGAATTAATTGATTAGGGGAAGTATTTTTGGCAAAATAAATAAGCTCACAGAATTAAAACAAAAGGAAAAAGGTTTAAAAACTCCTCCACAGCCACTGGGCCGTTTTCGGCCCACTACTGTGCGCAGCCCGTTTCCCTTGCGCGCGTGGCCGACGGCCCGCGTCCGCTCGCGTCACCTGCAACAACCGATAGGTGGGGCCCGCCTGTCGGGTCGTCGTCTACCTCTAGCCCGAGAGGCACTGTTGCACCCGAGCGCCGCCACCGCAAATCCCGCCTAATTCGCTCGTCTCGGACCCGATCTCTCCAAATTGGTTGAAGGAAAACCGAGCCCCCATCCTCTTCTACCTAATCCCCAAGAAACTGGAGCTAAATCGCACGTGAAACGGAAACCCGAAGCTTCCCATGTCGGTCTCCTATCCCTATCTCGCCGCCGCCGCAAAACCCGTTGAGCCTGAGACGGAGTCCGCCCCCTCTCCGCCTTAAATAGCAACCTTGAGACCCCTAGGACTGTTTTCGTGTCTTAGATCGTGCTCTAGCTAGCCCTAGCCATCTCCCCGCGTCTTGCGCTTGCTCCGTCGCCGTCGCCTCAGCCGTTGTTGAAGCCCGCCACCGCCTCGGTTAGATTCGCTGGAGCCCGCAGAAGCCAGGCCGCCGCCTTTTAGCCCTCGGAAGCCACCGGAACACCGCCGTCGACGAAGACCCAAAGCCATCCGCCGCCTTAAGCTCGCCGCCGGCCGTCTCCGTCGCCGCTCTTTGTGGTTTCGCCCTCGGTGAGGATCACCTCGACCTCCTTTACCCTTTCCCGCTCTCCCCGTGTGTCGCCGCACCACCGATCGCCGTTGACCATCAGGTTTAGTGCCGCCGCCGTCGCCGCCATCTCTATAGCCGACGTGGTCGCCATGTAGGCACCAGCTCGGCGCCACCTCAGCGCCGTTAGCCGATCCGATCGGGATCGATGTCAACCGTCGGATCCCCTTGGTTAGATCCCACTCGTTCGATCATAGTGAGATCACCTTGACACGTGGCTAGATCTTAGCCGTCCGATCAAAACCCTAGAACCCTAGCCGTCGGATCCCCCTCGTGGACCACGGTGGACTCGGTCCACCATGGACCCGACACCTTCCCCTCTCCGACAGTGGGCCCCACTGATCAGCCGAGAGCCTCCTCTCTCCTGTGACGTTATAAACCCCTTTTTCCGAATAAAATTAATTCAATTATGACGCAATAAATCGGGTAATTCTTTTAAATAGGCTATAAAAGGGTTAAAACTTCCCAAAATCATAACTAATTCATACGAACTTGGATTGAGGTCGTTCAAGTCTCTAATTTCTTTAAAAATCATGAACTATCCATTAAAAATATAATATTTTACTGTTCATGTGTGTTGATGTACTGTTTTTGCTTGTTTTGTTTATTGCCTATAGCTACCGACGTTCAGGAAGAGACGCAATTTTTCGAGGCAGGTGTCGAAGGCTGTGTGGAGCTGCAAGGCAAGTCACACAGATTCCTCTTTCTCATTGAACATGTTGTTCCTATGTTTAAAGCTATGTTTTCCTTCAACGCTGCATCTATTTTGGAATGTCATCGGGACAGGGAAACCCTAACCTTTGTTTATGGCCTCGTTGATTTGATTACTTGACTTTGTACCTATGGGATAATTTTGACTGGCTACCTTTATTTACTGATTAGCTAGAATAACTCTATGACCCTGCTTAGCTATGCCTAGCAAATAATAGAATAACTTATGGGTTATCACAGTAATTTCTATACTAATATTCAGTCACATGAAATGATGATCCATTTACGACGGTGGTCGTATGAGGACAACTTAATGGTCCACTAAAACTTGATTAAAAGGTGGGTTGCGAGCACCAGGATTGTGTTTGATGCTAGTGGTGCTCGTGACAGTTAAGGACCGGTTCACGGACTACTCGTTGCGAAGCAACACTCGTGCTAACCACAAGCTAGTATGGGTAATGGTGGGAACCAAAGTGTAGTACGTTCAACCGGGATCCACCATGGTGTGTTGTGGCTGTGCCAATAAGACCACCATGCTACGTCAATAAATCCATGTCTTGGGCGTTGGGCCGTCTCCCAGACTAGGTATCTGATCAATCCTACCGGAGACTGGTGGTCCAGCGGGTGGCTCCCTTGTTGTGTGGATTACATGGAGGGTCCTATCACAATTCCTTTTCGAGATACCGTGGTGGTATCAAGGGGCACAGTGATGTGCTGTGGAGTTGTGTCTTGTGGGTAAATTGGTACACCTCTGGCCAGAGTAAAACTGTTCGAATAGCCGTACCCACGGTTAAGGGCGGCCTAGCAATGTTTTCTGTGATTAGTCCCATACTATTTAAACTTAATGGTTGAACAGTGGAACATGTGTAGCTCCAAGTTGGAGTGGTTGGGCCTATACCATTTTGGTGAGCGGTATAGCGTTGATCAATACTGCTATTTAACTAATGTTTTATTATTCTCTCAAACGTTTTATTACTTGCTTTTACGCAAACTTGAACCATATTATGCCATCCTTTGTTATCCCATGCATTTGCATATTTGCTGTGTGGCTTGTGGAGTATTTCATGTACTCACCTTGCAATCAACAATCATTCAGAAGAGGATTACAGTGAAGAGGACTATTTGGAGGACTAAGCGGGAGCCCGGTCAAGTGCGTGGAGTGGGAGTCGTCACGCTGCTTATTTATTTATGCGCTGTTAGAACTTTATTGTTTTAAGAGGTACCATTCGCCTCTATAATAAATGCTTACGCTATGTAAACAACTACTTTGATTATCAATTTTGTCATGTGTGCCTCGGTTGATTCTTGGACAAGGGTTTACACACAATAAAACTCCAGAATTTTGGATGGAAATTCTAGGCGTGACATTTCCCTACATGGCTTGCGGAGTACTTGTGTACTCAGTCTTGCATATTTTGGGCTCCAGCCATTCAGGGAGAAGTTGTAGGTGAATTCGAGGAAGCCGTCGATCCGCTGGATTGGGACGAAGACGAAGTGTCGATGTTTTACACCGGCAATAAATATATGGGGCTACTCGGCGGATGGAAACTCGGTGGATTGCAAAGGAACACAGGGAGATTTTATACTGGTTCAGGCCCTCGATGTGAGGTAATACCCTACGTCCAGTTGTGGTGTTATTCCTTTGAGGATTTGCGGTGGTGATTCTGGTGAACCAACTCAACCTGCCCTCATGGGGCGCCCTGCCTCCCCTTATATACTGGGGGACAGGGTTACAAGGTAGGAGTCCCCATCGGATTACGACTAGGAGATCTCCCCTTAGAGATATAACGCACCCGACTAGGACTGTATATTCCTTTCTATACAAGGTGAAGTCTGCCGAATTTAGCTATATCTCTAATTACAAGGCTAGGCCCATCCTCTATCCGAGTGGCCCATATGCTTGTCATGAGGTACCCAGGGCCCATGGCACCCACAGTAGCCCCCGAGACCTTCATAGTTGAGTCACAGCTGATGCCGAGTGCTCATCCTCCACGGTGAAGTCTTCCCGAGTGCATTGCTCCCGAGTACTCTTTGTCTGAGTGCTGCTTCTCCCGAGTCCTGCTTCATGTCAGCTGGCAGCGAGGCTATGAAGGGCTCGATGTAGATGTTGGAATAGTGTGCGCCGAATAGGCGCACCTATTAGGTGTAGCCCCCGACTTTGTGCTTAATTGTGAAAACAATTAAACATGAAGTCAAAGATCTTTAACCTTGTAGTCTTTCCCGAGTAGATTACTACTGGTACATGAGACTCTTCGGTATCATGTCAACCGGAATATAATTTATAGTCTTGCCGAGCAGGGAACTACTCGTATGTAGGACTCTTCGACTTCATGTCAGTCGGAATGTATGTTTATAGTCTTGCCGAGTAGGATGCTACTCGCATATGGGACTCTTCAGCGTCATGTCAGCTGGAAAGGGGGTGTTTATAGTCTTTCCCGAGTAGTATACTACTCGAAAATCAGACTCATCGGCATCATGTCAGCCGGGATGATTATTTATAGTCTTTCCCAAGTAATATATTACTCAAAAATCAGACTCGTCGGCATCATGTCAGCCGGGATGATCATTCATAGTCTTTCCCAAGTAATATATTACTCGAAAATTAGACTCGTCAGCTTCATGTCAGCTGGAAAAGGTGTTTATAGTCTTTCCCGAGTGGCGTCCCATTCGGAAGTTAGACTCTTCAGCTCGTCAGCTGGAAGAATGTTTATAGTCTTTCCCGAGTAGTATGCTACTCGAAAGTTAGACTCCTCCGCATCATGTCAGCGGGAATGAGAATTTTATAGTCTCTCCCGAGTAGTGTACTACTCGAAAGTTAGACTCATCCGCGTCATGTCAGCGGGAATGAGAATTTTATAGTCTCTCCCGAGTAGTGTACTACTCGAAAGTTAGACTCATCCGCGTCATGTCAGCGGGAATGATGCTGCTCATGGCAACTGGTGGCCACGCATGTAGGCCGAGTACCACTGTACGAAAAATAAATCCATTACGTGGTTAGGTGTACTCGAGAGAGATACCTGCATCTCCAATTTTAATGAAGACCAGCTTGTGATCCTTGTAAGGATGTATCCTCGAGACTTGGTGGATAAGACAGATACCCAAACATATATATTTAGCAATAAGGCTCTCATGAAGCATATCTGTTTACCTCATCGGTTCCTGTGGGTAGCACCAGCGCTATAATTTCAACTCAGCCTGCGGGCGGCCCACATGGAGCATGCTACTGTAGGAACTCATATCTTGGTGGCTGCTACCAAATAAGCCGGCCTGAGCCGACCTATCCAGCATAGCTCTATAGAAGTATCATCCATCGCATGTCAGGATGAGTTTTTTGGTGTCGATAACCGCAATCAGCCAGAGAAATCCTTATTCGCAAGCCTTTCCGACTTACGTTCCTGATGCAACCTGGTTGCCACATAAGCCTGAGTGGGTATAATGCAGGATCTGCTTGCCCTCCTCAGGTGTGACACAGTGCATGAGAACTCCGGATGCACTTTGACGATATAAGTCTTCTCTGACTTGGGTAAAGCCGAACAAGGTACCCGAACCTTGCATTAGCAGAGGGTTCGGCTGGCGACCCTCATGGGGCGTACCCTATCCAACAGAATTATAGCCAAGCTAGGCATCCGAACCTTGCATTAGCATAGGATTCGGCTAGCGACCCTCATGGGGCGTACCCAACCTGACAGAACCGTGACCAAATAAGGTACCCGAACCTAGCATTAGCGTAGGATTCGGCTGGCGACCCTCATGGGGCGTACCCTATTTAGCCGAGTGGTATACAGCCCCGACTGGCGCCGGGGGCCGATTGTTGGCTCGCATGGAGCGTAGTCGGGGAAGATGACGTCCCGACTGGCGCAAGTACTCGGTGAGTAGCCCTCATGGAGCATCCCGAGTGTATTTTGGCAGACTTGTCCAGCACCCGAGCGTAGGAGATGGGCTCGCAGCCCTGAGTTCCTGTCACGCGTATCCGGAGCTGGGCCTGCAATATAAAGATATCGGATGAGTAGCATCTGATGATGGAAATAATCACCCGAATAAAATGTATTTTACAATGTATGTAAATACGTGTTCTTCCTCTTTTTGATATTAATTTCCTCGAGTAGTTGACCCCTTACGTTTAAGCACTCTGCCCGACTAGTCATAGCCCCCTAGCGTCGGGAGTTGGCTCATGGCTCTTTCCCAGGCACGCGTTTTGGGTGACTTGAGTTCGTCTTACATGGAGCAGAGTTTCACGGATCGAGATTTATGCTACTCGAGTACTTTTGTAATCATTTAAGAGCAAAAACGGAAAAAAGTAAATGCGCAGCTTGTACACCTATTAGGTGTAAGCGGCTGTGGCACTAGCAAGGCCGAGTGAGGAGATGTTTATCAGAAAGCGACTTAGCTGTTCGGTGTTTGGGAGTGGGGATGACATCCTCGTGTTTGAGCTTGTGAGCCCCCGAGCATGTCACTTGTTGTTCTGATAATCTTCAGTTGTTGAAGGTCGAAGGCGGTTGTGACCGACTGCCACAATGGAGCCGTCTGACTTGCGTTTGCGATTCCCAACTTTAGTCGGGACCGCGTCGTCGGTGTCGTCCCGCTTCTTCTGTCAGGGTGACTTGTTGTCATCGAGGGCCTCGGCAACAGCGTGGGCCGAGTCGGCGTACTTGTTTGCCATGTCGAATAGGGCCTTGACAGAGTTGGGAGGCTTCCGCGTGAATTTATCGATGAACGAGGTGTCTTTGACTCCTTTTCGAAAGGCGGCGATGACGACCTCATCCTTGATGTTTGGGATCGAATTTTTCTTCTCAGAGAACCTCTTGATGAAGTCACGAAGAGACTCGTTCTTCCTTTGATGCAACTGATATAAGTCGTGCTCGAAGATGGCCTCTCTATTTCCCTGGAAGTTGCGATGAAGCTTCCCGGAGTTCTCCCCAGGAGCCGATTGATTGCTTGGGAAGTCCTGTTAGCCCCATGTCCTCGCTGAGTCGGCTAGAGCGACTGGGAGGTAGTTTAGCCATGACTTTGTGATTTCCCCCGCTGCTCGGATCGCCAGAGTGTAGACCGTGAGCCAGGACTCGGATTAGTCTTGCCATCGTATTGTTGATCCTGTAGGCTTGAAACTTGACGGCCAGTCGACTTGTTGTAGCTCCTGAGTGAAGGCCGGTACTCCTTCGTCTTCATGAGGACTCCGACTTCGGACTACGGGCGAAATCGCTCGTAGTGGAGGCCGAATTGCTCGTTCTCGTCTTCCAGTTGGCGTTGCTCGCGTCTTCTTCTCGTTTGCGGCGCCGAGCATTAATGTCTTGCTGAAGGTCGCGCCGCAGTCGGTCTCGGAGGTCCTGGTGTCCGACAGTCGCTTCGACGTTGCCGGTTTTGTGTTGCCGGGTGACGTCTGCTTGACTCCGCCTGCTGCCGACTAGAGCGGCGCTCGACGTTGCTTTGAGGTGGATGAGACTGCGCTGGGGAAGTTGAATTGACTGTCAGTACGAGTGTGTTGCCCGACTGTTGTGCTGCTGACATGCGGCAGCGGTAAGCATGGCTTTATCCTTGCGATCTCGGGGTGGCCTGGGTGATCAGCCCAACCTGGACCGTGTCCAGTAGGGTTACGCTGCCACACGTTCTGCTGTGGCGTGACGAAGACGTTGTGGTCGCCGACTTTTGTTTGGAGGTTTGTTGCTGAGCGGTTCGCCCAGCCCTGCGTAGGCCGTCGTTGTGGCGTGCAGCGTCTGTTTCTTCCTCCTGTTGTTCTCGCAGACGGCAGGCCTCCTCCTTCTTGTTGTTCGTGTAGTCGGCGTGATTCCTGAGTAGGAGTAGAGCCTTTGGATGCCGTGAAGATTTCTCGTGCGGGGAGAAGCTTGCCGAGCTGCATCCGACTTAGAGTCATAGTCCGACTGGAAGTCGGAGTCCGACTTCGAGTCGAATCGGGATGGTTGATGGATGAGTGTAACTTCCGACCTCCCTAGATCCGATCTCGAGCGGCTCGGAGCCGTATCCGAGTCGAACTCCAGGGGATCGGGGTTTGCCGCGTCGGATGTAGATTGTAGATATCCGCGGCGTCGCCGAGTCCGAACGGGAAGTTGACGATCTCTTCCCTTCTCGGCCCGATCTCGGCCGGCTCAGAACCGAGTCCGAGTCGAACACTGGAAGGAAGAGTTGTCCCTGGACTCGGGCGTATTGGAGATCGCCGCAGCATGTCGTCGAAGATTGCCGCAGCGTCGTATGGGCCGACTGGCGCGGAGTCAGCTGGTTCCTCGACCAGTTGGATCGGGTCCGCGTCGGCCTGGGTGAGATTGCCGATCTGGTCGGCGACGAAGTCGAGGCTTCCGAATGCGATTGTATCTCCGGGGGAGAGTTTGCCGCCGACGACTTCGGTTGCTGGATCCATCGAGCTTGTAGATGTAGATCGCGCCGAAGCCCCTACCTGGCGTGCCAACTGTCGATGTTTTACACCGGCAATAAATATATGGGGCTACTCGGCGGATGGAAACTCGGTGGATTGCAAAGGAACACAGGGAGATTTTATACTGGTTCAGGCCCTCGATGTGAGGTAATACCCTACGTCCAGTTGTGGTGTTATTCCTTTGAGGATTTGCGGTGTGATTCTGGTGAACCAACTCAACCTGCCCTCATGGGGGCGCCCTGCCTCCCCTTATATACTGGGGGACAGGGTTACAAGGTAGGAGTCCCCATCGGATTACGACTAGGAGATCTCCCCTTAGAGATATAACGCACCCGACTAGGACTGTATATTCCTTTCTATACAAGGTGAAGTCTGCCGAATTTAGCTATATCTCTAATTACAAGGCTAGGCCCATCCTCTATCCGAGTGGCCCATATGCTTGTCATGAGGTACCCAGGGCCCATGGCACCCACACGAAGGCTTCGAGTTCTAGGTCGACTCTACACTCAGGCCGTTCCTGTGGTGCAGAGTTGCGTCTTTTGGTTGTATATGTATGGCCATAGGCCCGTTGTGTGTGTGTGTTGAGTTTGGGTTGTACTAGAACCTTGTCGGTTTGTATAATTAATCAAAATTCTGTTTCTGTATAATTCTATGCGTAACTGAACTTACTGGGCGATTACGTGTGTTGTGGGACGTTTGGACCCCCTCTGAACGGTCCCCACACCATCAGATCAATTAAGTATTCTTGGTATCAAGCATTGATGGTCATCTCGTCTTCATGACTATGCTCGTTGCCTCGTCCATTTGACGTTTCTTCAACTATTCATTTTCGTTGCTAAGTCGCTCTATGCTCATGCGGTGCGGTGCGCAGACATTGGTTCTCTAGCTAGGTGCTCGATTTTATGTGACTAATTTATTTTGATTATATGGTCCAAAGATTATTGCTTCATTTTCAAATAAAAAGTTCCATCTTGGATGTTGTTTTGTAACTTAATTTATTGATTGTACTATATTTTTTTATGTAATTGAAATATAAATATGATATGTGTTGTATTCAATTGTCTGATCATTTTCGCCCCATCTATATTTTAAAACTGCGTCCGTCATTGTAGACTTGGTCACCTAAGTAGAGGAAGAAGACACTCGGTGACCAAAGTAGAGGAATAAGGCATCTGTAGGCCTGTTGTAATATACTATTTCATCTTGTTTCACTTTGTTGTATTAGAATATTTTGCTCGATGAATATTGCACATGATATGCAAAGTATTTTATTCGATGTTACATATAGCATGATCTTTATGTTGTAATTAATATTTTTCAATGTTGCATTCTTTAAAACATTTTTTATCAAGTAATGAAACATCTTAAATTTATTAAACATTTTTTTACGGAGTAATGAAACATCTGAAATATTTTTTACACGTGGTAAAACACATCTGATATTTTGCAAATATTGAATGTCCGCGGGTCTAAGTAACGTCCATAAATTTTTTCATGCTAGGCTGAGAATGTGCCTTAGATGGTAAATCCCAGTATAGAAAAAAAGAAAAGAATTAACTGGTCTGAAGCCCGCACCAAAAAAAACTCGACTTCTCTGCTATTTTGTTAACTTTGGTAACCCACAATTACAGTGTAAGTTTATTACCGGTGCAAATCCTTTCTTCCTATATACTCTCTCCGTTTCAAAATATTAGAATTTCTACATTGTTTAGCAAATAATAAGTTTGAATCTTTTTAGTCACTTTAGTTGTTAATTTTTGAATTGCTTAGATTCCCTTTTCAAGCATTTTATTGGCTTTGGAATCATTGAAATGATGGAAATTATGAGAATCTAATGCTTATATTGTAAAATCATTGTCATGATTAATATTTTGTGATGAACAATTGGCTTTGCGAATGATTTATTTAATGAACATTTGTTAAAAAATATAAGTCGATGTTGGCATGAGTGTGTGTGACTAATGTGGGTTAGATTGAGATATCTGTGCCCAAAAAGGTTTGTTTTGTCTATTGGTATGCAGGTGACTTATGGTCAATCTTGGTCAATGGTAGGATCGTAACTACGCTCAGGGAGGAGCCGAGGTCCAGAACGATCAAGGATACCGAGTAACGAGATTGGACACAAGATGGTACACGGTGGATGGACACCGTGTGGGAGGTCTTCACAACGCGCTTTACAAATTAGATATGCAAGCGTCGGAAAAATCGTAGATAAATTTGGAGCAAAATCGCAGAAGGAAATCGGAAATTAGGGCAACAGTACTCGGACCAGTGCTACAGTATTCGGATCAGTGCTACAGTGATCGGACAGTGCTTCTACAGTACTGCTGCATGTGACGGAGTCCGAGTTGGCCGTGGAAAAGGAGAATTTAATTTGAAATTATAATAAATTGTAATTGAAGTTTGAGTTCTAGTGAGGACTAGAAGTTCACTCCTACTTGTGTAGAAAGGTTTTACGTATAGATAGATGAGGTTGAGACCTAGAGGCATAATTTTTGGAAGAGAGAAAAGTTAGGGTTTAGTTTTGAGAGAGAGGAGTGCTTTGTGTGCACTTTATGAACACATCTTGATGCAATAAATTTGATCTACTTTGAAGTGCATCTTCGGTGTGTATCCTTCTGAATTCCGACGGTTCATCCGACAAGAGCGCGGCGGCGAGACGGCAGTTCTACCGATGGACGTACGGTGGTCAGACTAGCGCAACAGAGACGGTCTGACCGGTGCACTCTATCCAGGTTTGAGAGTTTCTTTTATTCCGCAAAAGAATTTGGTTTTTGGTGTTCCTACCATTCACCCCCCTCTGTAGGCTTGGTTTCTTGTGTTTGATTCTACAAATGTATCAGAGTCTTGTTTTCTCTTGTCTGATTTTCACCGATCTTGAGTTTAGCCATGGCTAACCGATTTGTCAACCAAGCCGTATGTTTTTATTTATGGAGTTGATTTTCAATTTTGGTGCAAAAGATGCAATCTTATGATTATGTCTCAGGATTGATATGATATTTAGGCAAAAAGTTTCTCATCCTTGTGAAATCCCTGATGTTATTTCTGCAGAAAATAAAATTAAGTTTGAAAATAATTGTTAAAGCGCACAACTATTTTGTGTGGAGTTCCGCTCGCATTTTGATCGAATTTCTGTCATCTTGAAACTACGCATCGAGATGGGAAGCTCTACCGTGATTTTCACCGAAGACTTCTAAATCAAGGAATTCACAGGGATCTTCAAAAAGGACTATTATGAATTTGAGATGAAACCTGGAGAAGCTCTTGATGAATGTATTTTGGTCCTTTAAACAAGTTTTAAGCAATCTTAGATCTGTCGATGATTTTCTTCTATATTAACTATCCTCACAAATCTGAATTGCAGACATCTTTTTGATTGGATTAATATGAAAGTTTGAAGAATGAAAAGTTACATCGATTCAAGAATTTGTTAAAATGAACAACTCTAACTTTGGAATCTCTATTATGACAAAGCTAAAAATCCATGGAGTTGAATGTCAATTGCCGCAAGTCAGATTCAAAAAAACTACTGCCTAGTTTCTTCATCTGATTTCTTCTTTTGTGGCTCTCATCGAATTTTTTCAATGCTTTAAATGCCATTTTCGATTGATCAAACTCGAAGCAAATTCTCCGATGAGGACTTGGCACTATTAACTAACAGGATTCTCTTGAGCTTGAATAATGTCAAAACCAGGAAAAGAGGTGGACTAATTCGGTGTTTTGGGTGTGGCGAGTTTGAACCACATTTCGATCTAAATGTCCGAAGCTTGCGGAGATCTACAAGGAAGATGAAGGTTAGAAGCCCAAAGACGAGTAAAAAAGAAAAACAAGCGTCAGAGGAAAGCAAAGCAAGGAAAGATTTCAAAGAATCTTTAATCAAGTCTATGCTGCTTGAATAAGCTGGGCCAAGCGATGTCGATTAATAGAGTGAAGTGGAGCGATCATAAAACAAGAACATCTTAGGGTGCCTCTTGGCTCGTGAAGGTCAAAAAGTTCAGACGACGCTTGAATTCTGAGTGCGAGTGCAATGATGAGGTATCTACCTTTACTCCTTCCATTGAAACTTGTCAGAGATGGTAATTCTCTAGTCTTAAAATTCCAGAGTTACAAGAAGAAATTGAAAAATGATTTTATTGTTGAATCTCTAAAGTATAAAATTTCTAGACTAAATCTTTGATTCTGATGATGGATGACTGCAAGTCTTGTGAAGTTTTATTCTCTGAAATTTCTGCTTTAAGAGATGTAAATGCTGCTACATGCTTTAGACTTGAAAATGCTTCCACTAAAAATAAAGAATTAGTATTCTTGTTTTGCTCTTGGAACTATGCTGCATACTAGAATCTTGGTTTATGAATTACTTTTGACTAAAAAGCTATTGAGTAAATATAAAAGTGCTTTTTGTGCAAGTCCATGTTTATATTTTGAGTGCTAGAAAACTAAAACACAAAAAGATATTTCTGTATCTAAAACTTGCTCAACATGTTCTTTAAATGAATGAAAGTAAAAAGTGTTTTAGTCGTGTTGAGTACATGGAGGATATTGTGAAAAATCATGAGGTGCTTTTTTGCTCAAAGTGTCGCAAACAAAAATATGTTTTGGTTATTGCGAAAATTGTGCTAATTTGACAAAGAGGTTCTTATTTTAAAAGTTCCTTTACAAAAATTTTCCGATGGAAATAAGAAACTAAATATGATTTTGGATCAATCAAAAGTGAGCATACACAACTGAGATATAGGTTTTGATACACATGCCTATTTTACTTCTCACCAACCTACTGTTTTGGGTATCACTAAAAAGGGTGAGATTTTGACAAAACCTGAACCTAAACAAACCATTTTTAAATCAGCTGGGATTTTGTCTTCTCTTTCGACAACATGTAAAGAAACCAAGTCTTTGAATTCAAAACCTTTGGTTGAAAACTCATCTTCTCGTGAAAAGTATACTTGCTCTTTTTGTGGAAAAGATGCACATCTAGTGGGTTTTTGTTTTAGACTTGGTCAAAACAGAAAAGGAAAGGGAAATTACTTTTGGCAAAATCTAAATGTTTTCAAAAAATCAGGTTTTGAGCCGAGGCTGGTGGTGAGACCACAGTACATCCAACGGTCAAACTGGCCTCGAGTAAATTTATCTAAACAGAATAAAGCTGGTTTTGCTCGTGGTTATATGCTTGTTGGTACCTCTGGTCATGTATCTCAGTACTGGATTCCTAAATTTTTGTTATCTAACCCCAGTACTGAGACATCGACATCTATTTGTTTGTAGCCTTTGGTGGCAAGGAAGGAGAACGTGTGGATAATGGACTCCGGTTGTTCGTGGCACATGACCGGTGATAAAAGTTGGTTCTCCTCCCTTCAATCGGCATTTAAGACTGAATCAATTATTTTTGGAGATTCTTCTACTAGTGCCATTCTTGCTACTGGATCTATTAAGGTAAGTGACAAGTTTGTTTTAAATGAGGTGGCTTTGGTAGAAAATTTGAAGTACAATTTGCTTTCTGTTTCTCAAATTATTGATGAAAATTTTGAGGTTAGATTTAAGAAAACTGGGAGTAAAATTCTTGATTCTTCTGGAGATTTTCGTTTTGGGAAGCTTCTTTCCTTATGGAAGAGTTTTTCTAAAGCTGATTTTGAAAGTGTGTTTCATCTGAGATCACATGTCTAGTTGCTAAATTTTCAAAGACTTAATATTTTGCATCGTATAGACCTTGAGCATATTGGTTTTGATCATCTTACTAGAATTAGTAGTTCGGATCTTGTTCGTGGTTTGCCTAAACTTAAAAAGGATCTTGATTTGGTTTGTTTGTCATGTCGTCATGCTAAGATGGTTGCTTCTTCACATAATCCAATTGTTTCTGTGATGACGGATGCACCGGGACAGCTTTTACATATGGACACTGTTGGTCAACTAGAGTGCAATCCGTTAGAGTAAAATGGCATGTGTTGGTTATTATGGATGATTTTTCGAGATATTCTTGGGTTTTCTTTATGGCAAACTAAAGATGGGGCTTTTGAACACTTTCACAGTTTCTGTATCTTCGTTTTGGCTGTGAACTTCCTGGATCTTTGAGAAATTATTCGAAGTGATAATGGTGGTGAATTTAAAAAAAATGCGTCTTTTGAACAATTTTGCAATGAAGAAGGTCTTGAACATCAGTTTTCATCTCCTCGGGTTCCTCAACAAAATGGTGTGGTGTTGAAAGAAAGAACCGTTCTTGGTTGAGATGGCTAGGCCTATACTTGATGAGTATAATACACCTAGGAAATTTTGGACAGAAGCTATTAACACTGTTTGTTATATTTCTAATCGTGTTTTCTTGAGATCTAAATTTGGAAAAACTTCTTATGAGCTTCGGTTTGGATATCAGCCCAACGTTTCTTATTATGTGTTTTTGGGTACAAGTGTTTTATTCTTAAATCTAGAAATTTGGATAAATTTGAAGCACGTTCTACAGATAGATTGTTTCTTGGTTACCCTGCTCATTCTCGAGGATATCGTGTATTTGTTTTAGAAACTAACAAAATTGTTGAGACTTGTAAAGTCACTTTTGATGAGGCTAGTTGATGAGGACATCACTTCTTTAGATACACACTTACAACCTCCTCATATTGAACAAGATGTGCCACAAATCCAAGAACCAATTACTCACGCACGTGCCCATCAACTTAATCGCTAGGTGAATGCGTTCCTAAGTTTACATGAAAATATTTCTACGAATGGCATGCTATTTAATTCTTGTGATAATTTTATTGTTATTAGGAACCTGGGAGAATACCATGGAGAATAGCTCAAGAAACCAAATATTAAAGTAGAGACAACAAGTGCAAGTAAACTCCTATTCTCGAGACCAATTCAGTTTCGAGCTGGGAGATAGTGTCAACTTCAAACGGCCATAACTTTTGATCCAGAAGGAGTTACAGGGCCTACAAGTACTTGTTGGAAAGCTTATAAAGTCTACTTTCAGATGGTTTTTGTTTCACGCCAAAATTCCTCCTAAGCTGTCTAGAATCATCAAAACAAGTTACTTTTTTTTCCAATCTGAGTCAGTTTGGGTCTTTGGACTTTGTATTTGTATCGTGGGCTAAACCCATGAGGAGTACATCTCTCACAGGGCAAACCCTCACCCTAGAACGTCCTAACTCATATATATTCAGTAGCTGCCATTGTTTAGGGTGGGTTTTGCTTAGATTAATCTGTCTTTGAACAGTTTCGCCGTTTATCGGTTTGTGAGACCCCAACTTCGAGAGTATAATCATTCATCTGCAAGTTGAGTTACAATCTTCCTTGTTCTTGCTTGTGTTCTTCAATTCACATGCAAGGATTAGCCTTCGTGGCGAGGTCAACCGGGCAGCGCACGGTTGATAATAAGAGGAGTGTGGTGCTGCGATTGCAGGGTTCGGGTCTTGGTGATCCGAAGCCGGATCGTGAGTGTCAATTCTCCACCAAATCGAGAGTTATTCTTACCTGACGGAAGATTGGGCACCCCGTTGCCATCATTAGTCCAGGTACTAGACCACAAATTTCAGGTACATTATCGCAGATTCAAGGGGAGAATAGCATTTTTGTGAAGGAAAACGACAATGAGGATGAAGCTGAAGTGGCTGGTCAGACCGCCGGAACAACGCCGGTCTGACCGCCTGAGGAGCCACAGTCAGATCTAGTAGGGGGATCAGCTCTGGTTCAGTACATGCTGATTCTGGTGGTCTTCTAGAACCTACAATTTCTTCTGTTCAAGGTTCAGAATGTGAAACAACTTCTGAAGTCTCTGCTCCTTTGCACATTCAACGACGGCATCCACCAGAACAAATAATAGGTAACATCGGTGAGTGTACTACAAGATCTAAAGTAACTCATGATCATGTGAATTCTGCTTTTGTTGCTTCTTTTAAACTCAAATATGTTACTCATGCATTAACTGATGAATCGTGGATTAATGTCATGCATGAAGAACTTGAGAATTTTGAAAGAAACAAAGTTTGGACTTTAGTTGAACCTCCTCTTGGTCATAATACTAGTGGAACATGTCATTTTCTAGGAACTTCTTTGATTGCATGGTCTTCTAGAAAACAATCAAATGTTGCTCATTCAACTGTTGAATCTGAATATGTTGCTGCTGCTAGTTGTTGTTCCCAGATTCTATGGCTTATTTCAACTTTGAAAGATTATGGTCTTACTTTTGAAAAAGTTCCTCTCTTTTGTGATAATACAAGTGCTACTAATATTGCTAAGAATCCGGTACAACATTCACGCACTAAGCACATTGATATTCATTTTATTTTTTGAGGATCATGTTTTGAAAAAGGAGATATTGAATCGAAATTTCTTGATACTAAATTGCAATTGGCAGACATTTTCACTAAGCATTTGGATTCTTCTCGTTTTACGTTTCTTCAGGGAAAATTTGGTATTATTCATCCTTTTGGCATGTTTTAAGGGGGAGTTTTTGTTGCTTTTTATGTTTTAAATTTTTATAAAATAAAAGAAAACAAAGAAAGTTAAAAAGATGAGAAAAGAAGAGCTTTGACTTTACCTCTAGTATATTCTTGTACTTGCTAGCAATATGAGTGAGGTCTTTTGGTCGCTAGTTTAGCTTGTGTGCATTTTAATCTTTATGTGAGCCTTTGATGTTGCTTTTAAGGGAGATGATGCATGACACTTAAATTCTTTTACTTGAATTAAGTAAATATGCAATATTAACACAGTGCTGGTTTGGAGGAATTATGCTCATATATATGCTTACTGAAATTTTTACTCCTCAAATGCTCTAAAGATTCCTTAAGTAAAAAATATATATATGCAAGCGTCGGAAAAATCGTAGATAAATTTGGAGCAAAATCGCAGAAGAAAACCGGAAATCAGCGCTACAGTACTTGGATCAGTGCCACAGTGATCAGACAGTGCTGCTACAGTATTGCTTTATGTGAGGGAGTCTGAGTTGGCCGTGGAAAGGAGAATTTAATTTAGAAAATTGTAATTAGATTTGGTAATTGAAGGTTTAAGTTCTAGTGGGACTAGAAGTTCTACTCCTACTTTGTGTAGAAGGTTTTATGTATAAATAGATGAGGGGTTGAGACTCTAGAGGCATAATTTTTGAAAGAGAGAAAAGCTAAGGTTTAGTTTTGAGAGAGAGGAGCGCTTTGTGTGAACTTTATAAACACATCTTGATGCAATAAAGTTGATCTATTTTGAAGTGCATCTTCGGTGTGTATCCTTTTAAATTCCGACGGTTCATCTGAAAAGAGCGCGGCGGCGAGACGGCAGTTCTACCGGCGGACATACGGCGGTCAGACTAGCGTAACAGAGACGGTCTGACCGGTGCACTCCATCCAGTTTTGAGAGTTTCTTTTATTCCGCAAAAGAATTTGGTTTTTGGTGTTTCTATTATTCACCCCCCTCTGATAGGTTTGGTTCTTATGTTCGATCCTATTATGTTATAAAATTTAAATTCTAGAAATACTTATATTTTAGAATTCAGGAAACAAGTAGTATCCACTATCTGCAATTACTACTGTAGAGCAGTGAGCCACGTCATCCACTAAACCAAGCCGTACAGTTTGATCCGAGATAGATCACAGCCATTTGATTTTATTCCATCGGGCACTGACCGTTTCTATTAGGATCGACATTGATTGGATTTCCGTCGCCGACGCTGCCCACTGACCTATACTTTTACTCCCTGACTTGCCATCAGTTGATTTGGGTGCTACGATCATGTCATGTATCGAGGTTTTCCAGTGGCAGTGGCAGTTGGTCCCCATGACTTCCATGGTGGCCTGGCCATAATCCTCCTCCGTCAAGCTTAATCTACAGCTTGCCCCACCTTTGTTTCGCGTAGCGCTTCCAACGGATCAGGTTTCAACTTCAAACTTCAGTTTCAGCCCTAACTGTATGCTGGATTTTTCTCATAAAGATGCAGTGCTACTGTCCTGATCGACCAACTAATA
Organism: Oryza meyeriana var. granulata; assembly: GCA_003991445.1. Classification (NCBI taxonomy): domain Eukaryota; kingdom Viridiplantae; phylum Streptophyta; class Magnoliopsida; order Poales; family Poaceae; genus Oryza; species Oryza meyeriana. The sequence goes on from RYFJ01000711.1 coordinate 282,571, forward strand.
TATCTCTCTCCTACGACTAGCTTACAATAACAAGGCCATGCTCTTAGTATGTGTTATGCTTTGCTTCTCCTCTTTGGCATATACCGTATCTCTTCTTTGATTTGCTTACAGTAGGCCATGCTCATATGTGTTATGAGAAGATGATTCTCCATCGCGCATCAAGGAGGCCTATTGCCTGTAATGCCTTCTATGTTTCGTTTCTCTGCAGCAGGATGTCCATTCTTATCTGATTTACTGCTATGTGCTCTCGACTTTTCTCTTCCAGCTCCTCTCATAATTAGTTTATCAATTGTAGGTTGTAAATGAAAATAATCAATTACTAGTCCTCAATTTACGCCATGGATCAATGCCAATGATGGATGTTGCAAAACCAGCTAAGTTCTTGCTCATCCTGAACACTTTTCTGGCAGTATATGATGGTGAGCTAACTGGCCATGGTCTCTTTTGAGTAGGTTCCGCAAATAAGGAGGCAATGATTTCCAAGATCCAGACTTTTATGTTTCGTAAAGCAACACAACTAGGTCAACACTTAATCAGTATTTTTTTTTTTGAAAGAAAGGCAAAAGCTTTGCCTCTATGTATTACACTTAATCAGTTTTGTATTTGTAGGGTAGCTCATTATTCTCGATTATTGGCTACAAAAGTAGGTCATCTGATCATCTCTGTGTCGTAAGACGTCTTTTTTTTCTCTGTGCTTGGCTCTGTACAACGATGTACATGCTGCCTGTTTCCTTAACTTTCCTAATGTTCCCAACCCTCGATATATAGGTAGAAGTTGTACCTTAGGTAATGATGACTTCTGCTGACTATCATGCCGTGGTTTTGAAATTGAGATGCCGAAGTAGAAACATGTACACAAGCGTGATAGGTCTGTAGTTAGCATTGATTTTAACGTCATAGATAAAATGCTGTAAAGACTCAAATGAACATCAGACCAGTTCTTTTTCAACGTTGATTCTCATGCGAGGGCCGGCCATCAGTACATGATTGATCATATTTGTTCAACATAAATGCATATATATGCAGTACACCCACCTGATTTCTATTGATAACTGTAATTCAATTTGCTATGATCTTCCATCCGATATGCTGTGTTCAATTCCTACTTAGAATGCTACTTAATGAATCAACTGATTTCTATTGATAACTCTAATTCAATTTACCATGATCTTCTATCCGCTATGCTGTGTTCAATTCCTACATAGGATGCTGCTTGATGAATCTCGCACCAATGCGTGGGGTATCATCTGGTTAATAAATATTCCAGTACTGGAATGGCACATACTGGCCGTCCATTCCAGCCGGTATCAGAACGGAATTGATAAGCAGATTTGAACCCTGATGATCTTGGTGTACGACAATACCGGCTAAACCTGCTAGCTTTCCAGTCTTCATCTCAGTTTTCCTATGAAATTCGGGTAAAGACGTATAGTACCTACACTGCCCTAAATTTTTCTTATAGAAAATGTGCAGTTTGCGTTCTCAATGTGTTGGCAATACATAGAAAAAGAATGAGAACAAATTTTTGCAGCATCATTATACTATATACACAGGAGTATATATGTCAAGTTGACAGTGTGTTGTTGCCTCTGTATCTTACTGAGCAATGCAGGAACTGCAGCAGGTTGAGGACACTGAGAGCAGCCATCATCCAGAAGTAGTAGTCCAGGTGCCCCTTGTCGAGCTTGTCCGGGATCCACCCGGCACCGCCGCCGCGCGTCGTGGCCGCTGCGACCACGCTGAGCAGAGCAGAGTTGAGGTAGTTGGCAACCGCGATGGCAAGCTGCCCGAGCGCCGTGCCCAGGCTCTTCATTGACTCCGGCGACTGCTCGTACAAGAACTCCATCATGCCGATGATGGCGAACATCTCCGCTGCACCCAGCACGAAGTACGACGGTGCCTGCCACATGATGCTCACCACCGCCATCGACCAGCGCCGAGTACGCCATGGCCACCGCGGACAGCACGAGGCCGACGCTAATGCGCTGCAGATGCGAGATGCCCCGGTCCTTGCCCGTGACGCGACGTGCCAGTGGCACCAGCATGGCGTCGTAGACGGGGACCCAGATGAGGACGCTGATGACGTCGAAGGTGGCGAGCGAGGCGGCTGGCACGGTGAACGGGCCGACGCGGCCGTCCATGGCTATGCCCTGCTCGATCAAGGTCGACGACATCTGCGCGGTCACCACGAAGAAGACGAGCATCGACACCCAGACCGGGAACATCTGCAGCAGCATCTTGAGCTCCTCCACCTGCGACACGGTGCTCAGCCACAACGGGCTCGACTGCGCCACACAGTTCTCGTCGGACAAGATGGCAGCTGTTAGCAATAATCCCGACCGTGGTGCGTTCCCGGTCGAGACGCATGCGTGCGTTGTTCTGTTCGTCGAATGCGTGCGTGTGTGTGGGCAGGATAGCTACAGGGACGTGCTGACCATGTCTAGCGACAGGCTCGGACGACGTCCGGTTCTCACAGAGGAGTGAGTGGCTCACGATGAGAGGAGGTCAAGTCACGAGGGGATCGTGTGTGCGAGTACACGGACACGTCGTGAGGCCATGCCGAGAATGGGTCACGTATGAGTCTGTACGACGGTCGTGGGCGATGTCACGGACGTGCGATGGACACGTCGTGGGCACGACGTGCGGACGCTGACGCTGTGCACTTGTAAATTCGCTATAAAAGGAGAAGGAAAGAACAGAAAATGGTATGCGGTTTGGGCAGCACCAATCTCTTGGTGTTCCAGTGTTCGCGTAAGTTCTTCGTCCTCTCGGCCGGGAGCTTCCGGCTGAATCTATTGTTTGCTCCCGGCCGGAGGTTCCGGCTAACTACAGGCGAGGGCCCGGGCGCGGGAGCAGTTCCCGGGCGCGGGAGCAGTTCCCGGGCACGGGGCGCGGACTCGGACACGGTCCTAGGCGCCAAACATTTGGTCGGGACGCATGCGTGCGTTGTTCTGTTCGTCGAATGCGTGCGTGTGTGTGGGCAGGATAGCTGCAGGGACGTGCTAACCATGTCTAGCGGCAGGCTCGGATGACGTCCGGTTCTCACAGAGGAGCGAGTGGCTCACGATGAGAGGAGGTCAAGTCACGAGGGGATCGTGTGTGCGAGTACACGGACACGTCGTGAGGCCATGCCGAGAATGGGTCGCGTATGAGTCTGTACGACGGCCGTGGGTGACGTCACGGACGTGCGATGGACGCGTCGTGGGCGACGTCACGGACGTGCGATGGACGCGTCATGGGCACGACGTGCGGACGCTGTGCACTTGTAAATTCGCTATAAAAGGAGAAGGAAAGAACAGAACATGGTGTGCAGTTTGGGCAGCACCAATCTCTCGGTGTTCTAGTGTTCGCGTGAGTTCTTCGTCCTCCCGGCCGGGAGCTTCCGGCTGAATCTATTGTTTGCTCCCGGCCGGAGGTTCCGGCTAACTACGGGCGAGGGCCCGAGCGCGGACGAGAGGGCCCGGGCAAGGGCGCTGACCCCGGGCAAGTTCTCGGGAGAGGGCCCGGGCGAGGTCCCAGGCAGGCCGTGCGAGGGGCCCGGGCAGGTCGCAGGCCGGGCGAGGGGCCCGGGCGCGGGAGCAGTTCCCGGGCGCGGGAGCAGTTCAGCGGGCGCGGGGCGCGGACTCGGACACGGTCCCGGGCGCCAACAGCAGCCTTGTCAAAGAACCTGGACATCATGCAAATGTTACAAGTGAACCAACATAACTCCTACTTAGCCGAATTCCTCAGCAGTTTTGCTTTTTTTTTTTTTGACAACTGAAATCAATACAGGCAGTCCATACAAGGGTTTTGCTCCTTGGTTCTTAAGATTTGTGGGTTCAATTTTTTATATATCTCACTATATTTTCAAAATATTTGATGTTTGTATTTTACATAATGAATATTAGTACAGAATTAATTTATCCTTTTAAATGATATGGTCTGTGACTGTCAATGGATTGCAAACTTAGCATTCAGTGGTAAGTGATAACATATTACCTCCTACGTGATAAATGTCAAATCAACTATTGGATCTTCCAAAATGTATGATCTAGAATAACATGGGAGTCCTCTTGACAGTGAGAATTGTTCGGTACCACATTAGTTTGTACTGTATAAATTAATACAGGTTGACTATTGTGTGGACAACTCTAGCAGTAACTAGACATATACTTGATGCAATGAGCAATACCTGAATTGAGTGGTATGTTGAGCCTTGTTGTCATCTTCAGTTACTCTTGCAACCTCATGCAGGAGTGAGCTATCCTCAGGCAACTTCAGCCTGTGATTCCTTACAGCCGCAACCACCACCTGGGAGACCCTTGTCAGAGGACTCTCTCCGAGTTTCTTGTACCTGTACACCCTCCTACCAGCAACGAACATGGCGAGGCTGAACCCCAAGAGGAGCGTCGGGATCGCAAAACCAACGCTCCACCCTATGTTATCCAGCACCCAGACGAGCACAGTAGTCGACAGCAGCAAGCCCATGTTCTTAAAGAAGTAGTACCAGTTGAAGAATGAGCCCTTTGCCACCCGCTCCACCGGGTCAGCACTGTCAAATTGATCAGCCCCAAAGGCCAGAATGCAGGGTTTCATACATCCATTTCCAAGGGCAAAAAGGTAGAGCCCTAGGTAGACCGTCACATGACAAATATCCCCATTGTAGTAAGAAGCATTCAGGAACAATGGTGACGATGAAACCGTCAAAATGAGCATTCCCTGACAAAATAGAACTGTTCAGAGTTGCAAATGACACATGAAACTACAGATCATATCTTTCAGTTGCTAGTCTGCTTGTTGGCCTTACAAGGGCGATAACAAAGAGGGAAATTACCACTGTCTGGTATCTTCCCCAATATGTGTCAGCTAAGAAGGCTCCAATGAGTGGTGTGAAGAAGTAAGTGCCAATCCAAATTGACACACTTTGTGCAGCATCGATGTTGCTTTCCTGGAGCACACTTGTGAGGTACGTGACTTAAGTTCTTCGAAATCCCGAAGAAGCACAAGGTTTCAGTGAATTCAGCACCTAAGACATGTTCAGGACTCAATATGTCAATTGTGTATGTTAATCAAGGAAATTGAGGAGCATCAACAGAATGATTTTGTGCAATTTTGTGAACTTGTCAGAAGTACCTAAAACGAAGAAGCATGCTCTCCAATTCCCTGTACTCTGCTTCAGTGCAGGCTTTTTATCAATATTAACCGTTCCATCACATGTGTATTGTGAACATTGTTCCTGAATGACAATGCCAAATTAAAAGTAATTTATGTTACACAGAATTTAGCATTAAATATTTGCAAAGGTTTGCTGAAGAACAAGAGACTGCAATAACTCATTTCTTGTTTCCGTGTGACAAACTGAACATAAACAATCGACTTATGCAATATTTTGTTACCTACCTAGGCAAAAGAAATCATGACAAGGTAATAGAATAATACCTGTGGAGGCAGGTGATGAATCAGTGGCCTCTCCTCATCTGCTGCCCCTGCCTGCATGTGAGCCTGTGGCCTCTCTTCAGCAATTTTATTGGAAGGAACACAATGAATCTAATTAACTTGCAATTAATTCAGTATAATCTTACTCCTAGAGCACTTTGAGTAAGCCATCCATCTGGGCAATCATGAGATAAGAAAATGTAAGAATATAGAGGCCTTTTAAGGTACCCCCCTTACCTCTGGAGAGGTAAGAGCTAAAAGCAAATCCAAGCCATTGTTAAATTATGCTTTTTACTAATTTAAAAAAATGCATATATAAATAGATGGCAGTAAATATGAAAGAGCCATTGATAAATTGTCCTTACTAAAATTAAATGCGGTGATGAAATTTAGGAAATAGTATTTTGGCAACCACCAAAGTGAGAGTGCATGGGATTTATAATTTCAAATTTTTATTTCTGATCAGATATTAAATATGATTCAAATATACTGATTATCACAAAGTTGTATTTTAGTATTAAATTAAAAACACAAACATATGTGCAACATTGATGTTTTGGTTTCAAATTTGAAATTTCAATCACAGGATTTAACTGTAGAATTCCAATCACAGGTTCAAATATGGCATAGTTCAAAGTATAAACTTATAAAAAATGGTATGTGGGATTATTCTATTAATTACTTACCTTGTCAACAAAGAGGCTTTTAATAGCACTTGCAAAAGTATTGTCTATTTCCTTATAATGTGATCTTACCTCTAATGAGGTAATAGAAACATCAGCCATTGGGCCAATGGCTAATGAACCGCTCAAACAAATGTGGAGTACTGTAAAAAATCCAAGAAGATAAATAAGAAGATTATATGAAACAAATTGCATCATCATATCCAAGGACGCGTTTGTGCTTTCTTGGTCTTTTAAGAAGCCGTTGACACTAACTAGCACATGACAAACTTTTTCTGATTGATTACTCATATCCAACTATCCATTTCGACTAAATACATCACGGATACTGGAAGTTATGAACGCTATCGACTACATATATTGTAAGCAACTAATTTCTTGCAAGCAACACCCTTCTGTCAGCTGGTAACTTAAGAAAGTAAAGACAATAAAAACTGCAGAGGAGATTTTTTGCCACATTTATTACAATCTTTGCTTGGATATTTAGATCCAAAGCAAACCCTTATTTCTTATCCTATTCAATCCTGAACAGGAATACACCAAAAATTAAGAAGTGTAAAACAAAATCAGCCGTGAACTATCTGTTCCATCCCACAATCAAAAACCAGAGGAAAATGACCTCAGTCACTACTCAAAGAATAACTAGGCTTCATTCAATGCTGGTATACTATTAATTTTTGTATCCATAAAAATAGTTCCAAGTGCAGAATTAGTTCCAAAAAGAAGAAAGATTGCCTGCAATACGCATGCAAATATTATCCCTAAAATACTACAATCCTACAGAAAGGAAATGCACAAGAAGTAAACTCTGCGGCCATCTATCCCAGCAGCAGCAGACACAGAGAGAGAGAGAGAGACCTGAAGAGATTGGGCAATGGAGGGCAGGGCAGAAGCGGCTGCCGGAGGTGGGAGGGAGATGACAGAGATGGAGATGGTCGCAGTAGTAGTAGGTGAGACGGAGCTACCAAAGGATTTGGGGGGGGGGGGTGGTTTCATCATATTATTATCATTTTAAGGTAATGTTTAAATTAATTTATTGTTCTGTCTTACAATACGTACGTAAAATAAAGAATATTATTAGTATATAATTAATTAAGCATTAATTATTAAAAACTTAAAAAAATAAATCTGTTTAAATTTTTAGAGATACTTTTATATAAATTTTTTTAAAAAAAACATATGTTTAGCAATTTCTCACGAAAACGAAAAAATAAGCCGCTCCAGCGAACAGGGTGAAACCCACTACCGATCGCTCTCAGTGAAGCCACCGGTTGCTACAGTCCTGCCTACAGTACACCGTGCGATCTCCTCTCCTCTGCACGTTCATCCCGGGACCACCTCGACCCCAAAATCCATCCATCGATTCGGCGTTCTGAATCGGTCTTCTTCTCCATTGTTGTCTTGTATCCTCTGCAACGATCAATTTGGGTCACCGAGTCTGTGGTTAGGATTTGGGTACGGAGTGGGCAAAGTGTTCTGGCCACTGACACAGTGAGCTCCGGCAAGCGGATATAGGTGCGTTTCTGTGTACCTCTCTACTCTCCCCCATTATCTTCTCTCTTGATCAGGCCTTAATCTTGATTCTGATGCGTGCTAGGCGCATCCAACCACCCTGCAGTCCTCTAATTGCTCCCGGATGAACACATTCAGTTTGGCCACTTCTCTGCTGCTGAAGCAATATTAACTTGAGGCATCAATATCTAACATTTGATTCCTTTCCTTGCAGATCTGCATTTTCATCCACAGCAGTGCTTCATCTGGACCGCCTCCTTCCATTTTGTTGCGGTTTGGTTGGTTTCTCCATCCTTTACTCTACAACAGATAATTTACATGGCTACTGTTTGTTGAAGAAATTAAAATTACAGTGTTGAATAAAATTGATTCACTGAGTTTAATCTCCTTAGAAGTTCAATCATCTATGCGAAAAAATTTAATTCTAATCACTGACCTGCTTGTGAAGCCATCTCAATTTGATTTCTTCTTCTCTGTTTTCTCTTCTTCTTGATGCTTCTCTTCTCTGTGTGTGCCGACGCCGGCTTGATCAATCGCCGGTGTTGAGATGTATAAGGACCTCACGAACCCCTTCTAGTGCGTTTGTGGATCGGGCACGGTAGTTAGGGTTTTTTTAGTCAGAGAGCGAGCGGCGTCCCGTTCTTCTCCAATTTCTCTTTTATATGTGCACTAGTAGGGCTTGGGGGTTTCCTTCGGTTTAGGGAAAATTAGTTGAATCCACCGATCACGAATTCTATCTCTTATCTTATCTCTAAGCCGATAAAACAACCAATACTGTTCATATGTAGGAAATTCATGGAAGGTTCCAATGTAAACTTGATGGAGAGTGGTGTCCTATCTCGATCAAAGCTTGTCAAATTCGCTTTGCCTGCTGCTGCATTGTATTACTTACAAGTTTTTTTTTCTTATAGCCATGCTGTAAGCTTAGATGCATCTTCTACTCCCTTGCCTCACGTACGCAGCTGTGTTTTGGTATATATGGTCCAGTGACTCTATGGGCAACTCAGTTTACCACTAGAACGAAGACTACGTAGTATTCTTCTCCTTTTGTTTTAAATACTTGCAGATGTTCAGAATTGTTCAGCAGCTTCATTTGATTTTCTTTACAATCTTGCAGGCAAGATGCTTGGTCTCGATCATGGTTTCGAATCGATTGCCTAGAACTATTTGAAATAGAAGGTATATTAACCAGAAACTCATCTACTATATATTCTTGTGTATGTCATATACTCAATCAAATGCTTGATGGACATAGTCCATAGGTATGCATTATTGGTCAAGTACCCAAAACTGCACACTGCTGTCACTTAATTTTAGTTCTCTCATTACGTTCAGTTATATAAGAGTCAGGCCTCAAAGCAAATGGTAACTATTAACTGTACAATATTTTGACCCAAATGGTTCAGTTGAAAAGAACTTAAAGCTAGCTATTGCATGTACTATAGAAAAACACAAAGTCTGTAGTTATCTCTTTATTGCTTGCACCATACTTAGATCACATCGAAGCCAAGTTATGTTGTCTATTACCTTGATTTGGTCCTGAAATTTTTCTCTCAATTCAGAAAGCATTTTTATTCAACGATGTATGTACCTTCTCTGCTAAACTACTATGCAGTGGATGTGTTCATAATTGTTTTCTTCTGATCCTTACACATTTGCTGAGATGTCCTTCAAATCTGATGACTTCAAATTCGTTGTGCGCCTTTTTTTCTCTCATATTTACATTGTTATGCCCATTGACAATGGCTTCAGTTCCACAGTGCACCTTTTACCGTCGCTGCTTGATAATTGTGATGGGTAGGATACTCCAGTCAACTGTAAGTTTATTATGTACTTCTGTTGTTTCATCTCTATAATTCCCAAAATAAAATCCTCCTTAGACACACCCAAACCTTTCAAGCAGACCGATATTTTTAGTGGCAAGCATTATTTCCACAGATCTATTGCCTATTTGATTTGAATAGTGGTCCAAGATAAGGGAGTTAAGCCAATCAACTAAATGGGCTGCTTATGTTGTTTAACATCCATAGATTTGCAGGTAGAACTCCCTCAATCTATATTTTCTTTGCTTGGTTGAAATTAGTGGTCGTGATCCTAAAATCCATAGCTAAGATTCATGTTTACATAAGCACTTTTTTTCTTTATTTATTTTGCCGTGACAACGGTAGCTCCATATCTTTCAGTTTCTCCCATTTCATTCATATTCTGCATTTCTGCTTGATACATGGATGGATATTCATGTTTTTTTTTGTATGGCGAAAAGCCAGCGTTATTGAAGATCATGCCCCTGTTTTGTTCATTCTGCTGAAGCTGAATATTAGTGTGGGGCTGTTTATATGAAGTGAGTGTATTTGGAAGCAAATGACAGTTTTACACAATGTTTCTGGCCAATTAGTACACTACGCTTCGCCACATCTTTCAATAATCTATGGAATATGTACACATCACTGGCTTATGGAACTGTTTGCGGTTGGCATGGAGAATTTTTGTCTAAGTTATTTGATCTATCACAATCTGGTTCAATGCCATGAATAAACTCACATCTAACAACATCTCAGTATTCCAAATTAGTATGATAAATATGTGCCAACTTTATTCTTAAGCAATCAATCGCTTGATCCTTGGATCCAAGGTATTTTTTACAAAGCGAGAGTACTTTGATTTGTAGTCTAAAAAGAAAGATTCCAGATCATATATATGACCTGAATTGCTTGCATCTATGCCCGCGGCAACGCGCGGGGATCAATCTAGTTGCAGATATTTATTTCAGGCACCTGAATTCTGTTGGAACACGTGTGCTGCTGCTGGGACCTTTCATCCTGTGTTTATACGTACAACAAGTTGGTGTATAATAACAGGGTGATTATACTGTTCTTACACCGTGTAATGACTGATACCATAACACGTTCTACACAGGGAATTCCTAGAACCTCGAGTACCTGAACACTGCTATCATCACCTTGCTGCCAAAGAAGAGCTCTACTCTGCTGAAGGACTATCGGCCAATTAGCTTGATTTCACTGCTTCTCCAAGTTGGCCACAAAGCTCATGGCATCCAGGTTAGCGGTTAGGATGGGCGACCTAGTTCTTTTCTCTCAGACAGCCTTCATAGGGGGAGGTCCATCCATGAAAACTTCATGTTCGTTAAGGGGATGGCAAAGGATTTTCATAGGAAGAAGAAGCCTATGGTGCCGCTGAAAGTTAGATATTACCAAAGCCTTTGATACAGTGTCATGGGCATTTCTTTTAGATTTGCTTCGATTTCGTGGTTTTGGGCCAAAGTGGCGAGGCTGGGTGAGTGCTTTGTTGCTAACTTCTGAAACGACGGTGTCAATCAATGGAGAGGAGTGTGCACCGTTTAAGCCAGCTCAAGGACTGCGACAGGGAGATACCTTATCTCCTTTGCTCTTTGCCTTGGTGATGGATCTTGTCCAGCTTTGGTAGCAATCACAGGATTCTAAATGTTTCCCTATATGCAGATGATGCAGTGATATTCTTCTCGCCTCTGGAGGATGAAGTACAGACAATAGTAAGCATCCTCGACCTCTTTAGTGATGCCACAAGTCTGAGGACCAATCTAGCCAAGAGCACAGCCACACCGATCAGGTGCATAGAAAACAAATGAAAAGAGTTCAAGAGTTGCTTGGCTGTAGAACAGAGGAGTTCCCGATAACCTATCTTGGTCTACCGCTCTCACTACGAAAGCCCACAAAGCAGGAGATCCAACCAATTCTTGCTCAAATAGCGAAGAAAGTGGCAAGTTGGAAGCCGAAGGTTCTCCCGCCTAATGCACAGCTTTGTTTAATCAAGTCTGTCCTTATGGCGCTTCTGGTGCACTTTCTATCTTGTATGCATCTACCCGAATGGGCAATTAAAGACATCAAAAGAAAATACAGGGGTTTCTTTGGAAGGGGCAGGAGGAGGTTAGCGGTGGCCACTGCCTAGTTGCTTGGAACCAAGTCTGCATGCCACAGGAGAATAGGGGTTTGGGTATCAAAGACATGTACTTACTTGGCCAAGCTTTGCAACTGAAATGCCTCATTCAAAGAGGAGAGCATGCCGGTAGACCGTGGGCGATGATAAGGAGTAAGCTAACTAAAGAACTGGAAGGTATGCTGTTCGCGTTGACTAAATCAATTGTGGCAAAGGGAGACAATACAGATTTTTGGAGGGCATATTGGATGCCACAAGGAACCATTGAGCACTCGATGCCCTGCCTTTTTAGTTATGTGAAGAAGATAGGGATTAGAGTGGCACAAGGTCTGCAGCAACATAGATGGGTGAGGGATATTGAGGGGGCTCCATCCAGTAGAGGTATCACCAAGTACTTCAGCTTGTGGGACTACATCCAAGCCATCAAGTTGCAACCTGACGAAGATGACAAGTTTTTGTGCAAATTCACTGAAGATGGGTCCTTCTTGGTGTCAGCTGCCTTCCTGGCCAATACAACATGGAACTATGGTGAGCTGCTGAGTCATACTAGGGCTCCTTCTAGGATCAAGTTCTTCATGTGGCTAGCAGTCAAAGGCAGGTGTCTCATTGCTGACAATTTTGTAGAAAAGGTGATGGCCACACCAAACAATATGCTCTCTGTGCTCATCTGAAGAAGAAAATTGCAAGCACTCTTTGTCAATTGTCTACTCTAATAGGGTATGGTGGCTATTGCGTGGCTAGATGCAAGTGCTTTTCCAGCTGCCAGGAGACTCACAGCAGAGCCTCACAGATTGGCGGTTGAATGCCCGGGTATCCTTTAAACCCAATTAAAAACGTTTGATTCCTTGATCCTGCTTGTGTGCTGGCATGTTTGGAAGGAGAAGAATGTAAGAGTTTTCAACCAGAGATGTCGAATAACGGTGCAGCTATTTGGGAACATAAGAGAAATTAGCATCTAGAAGCAGGCGGGGCTCCTTGTCTCATTAGAGGAGTAGTCTATAGTGTTATGCCGGCAGTCGTCGGTGTTCTCTGTTCGGTTGTGATAGTATACTGTTGTTGAATTTATAACTTGTTTAACTCTTTCCAATCTTAATGAAATTGAATGGCCTATTCGGCCGTCCCAGCAAAAAGACTTCTTATGCCCATTGTCCAGATACACTGTTTAAAAGGAAAGTTTTTTCTCGGTCGAAAGTAGTATTATGCTCGAAATACCATGAGTTCCAGCATCTCCTCTGACAGCAAAAAGTTCTCTCTAGTAAAAGGCCTTCTGGAGTTAAAGTTACCAGTCATTTAACCTGTTGTTTACAACTCCACAAGCGTTTGCTTCTTTTACCAATTAAACAATACTTACCTTAAAAAAACAATACTTAGAGCATTTTTTAAGCATGCCTTAATGAGGCCTGCCCAACTGGAAAGAGAGAAGCCTGAAATCATAGAATCAGTTAACTGGTTGACTAGTGATATGAGCCTAGTTAATAGAGTGAGAAAAATGAATTTCAGCTTGTTAAATTTTTTAAGGACTTCATCCTCCGATCCCGGTCATGCTTATCGCAATTATTGAAGGAAATTTGGTGATCTTATCGCAATTATTGAAGGAAATTTGGTGATCTCAACTCTCAAGTGGTCGCCAGAAAAATGGCACATAATGAATCAGATCGTACAGACAGTTCAAAACATCATGAAAACAATATGTCGGTTTGGTGTTATATCATTTTCCTTGACATATTTGTATCCAGTAGAAATCATTTAATAAATAGAACGTGTGGTTTCTTAAAATACAACTAAAAGTTAAGGTCCTTTTACACGGAGTCATTTTAACCAAGTATGATTTAGCAAAAATAAAACTATCCACAAGGCTTGCTCTATGTGCCATGTTATCCCTATGACCTAGATCCCCAAGACAACGTTCCTTGTATATTTGGGTGTCACGTGATTTCTTACGTCTTACATCCTTCTAAATTTTTTTTGAAGAAAATATTTTTATAAATTAAATACTCACATCCTTACGTCTTACGGCAATAAAGTCATTATAAGAAGCATGCATATGTGCGCAGGTTTTTGTCCTAGTTCAACAAAACTATCCAACTCTTTGTTTACTATCCAGCGTCTTGCTCTATGTGTCGAGTGATCCATATGGCCTTCAGGTCAGATTCCCCAAAACATTGTTCCTTGTATATTTGGGATTGGTCTACGAGGATTATGCTCTGTTTGAATAGTTGAAATTGAAGGATTATCTAGTTTTTATGATAGCTATTTGAGGGTATAAACGAATGAATTAACTCCTATAAAGTTGAAAAATTATTCTAGAAAAGTATATCTAGAAAGTTTTATACAGAAGATTTTTACACGAAACACACTATTTAGAAGCTCGAGAAGCGTGTAAATAAAAATCCAAAATCTAGAATCAAAAAATCACATGGCCTTAGCGTAGTGTCGGCAAACCTACCTACAACATACCGAGGTATCAAGAGGTATCATGCTTGTCTAGTGTGGCACTATATATTATGCCAATGTATATGGCGTAGTAGAGTTTAGACACGCAGATTTAAAAATAAATTTTAAAAGGATTTATTTTAAATTTATTATTAAAAATTTAAAAATTTTCTATTTAATTGGGTAATTCATAAACAATAAACATATTTATACTAATATAAAATATAGCAGTTCCAATCCCGTAATCCTCCGATCCTACCGATCGCATGATACTCCCATCCGTCGCCCGTACCCACAGTAAACCCCTGAAAGAAAAAAAAAACTGCGCTCGACTCCTCCCCGTCTCCTGCCCTGCGCCGGCGTCCCCCGCCCTGTGCCTGCCTCCTACCCTCCGCCGCCATCGCCCGTCCTGTGCCGCCGGCTCCCCTGTGCCCGACTCCTCCCTGCCCTGCCCCCTGCAACGCCGGATCCCCTGCCCACCGGCTCGCCGACAGCCGTCACGAGAGCTGTAGGACGTGGTGGCGGGGCTACTGTGGCGGGCATGGCCAGAGGAAGAAGCGCACGCCACCGCACTTGAGGTACCTCTCCGCCCCTTCTCCACCGGCCCGCCGTCGCGCCTCCACCGATCCATCAACACCGGGATCGCTGCCTCGTCGTCGTATTCCGTCGGCGCCAATCCCCCGTCACCCACGACGCCACCACAAATCACCGCTCGCCGTCAAAGACCACATCACCGCCCAATCCAGCGGAGGAGGGCGCCGGCCTCCAGATCCAGCAGCCGGTGGAGGATTGCTCACAATCCACGGTGAAATCCTCATGAGGGTAGGCGTGGTGTGCTGCTCCTGCTGTTTTTTTTTTAAATATGCAGGAGAACTACCCTTATATTAAGGAGGAGTAGAAAATAGACGTTTACAGATATGTTCTTACAGGATAAAACCTGTCACTCTAATCCCATATCTATAGGTTACAGACTAGACACGAACGAATTACTCACTAAAGGCTATATTCCTCTGATTTATATCCTCGTCGGCCCGAAGAGCTACTACAGATTTGTTTGTGTGTGTCTTAAAAAAACTCTTCTATTTCTTTTCAGCCAGATGTTCCACCAGGACGTGGCTAGGGCATCCGAGACTTCGTTTCTCATTCCTTTGGGCCTACTGAAGTATAACGAATGCCACCAATCAGTTAGGCAACTATCCGTCATTTGAGCACTATGTATATCCTTCCATTGGCATACCAAATCCCAGACTTTCCTGGTGAAAGCACAGTCCTTCGCGATATGGGTACAGGTTTCAAAAGCCTCCTTGCAAAGGCAACAAATCCAATCACAAGGCCAACGTCTAAGAAGAAGACTTTCAGCTATCAATGCTTTATGGTGGAGTAGGAACCAATCAAAAAAGCGATGTTTTGGTTCCACCTGCGACTGCCATAGAGGAGTAAAGTTTGTGCCCACCATTGAGCCATTGAATTGTGCCAAATACGCACTCTTGGCCGTGTATTCCCTGTTTGCCGTCTATTTGCATGTGATATCATCACTGGTTCCACTTGTAAGTGTTACTTGTTGTATGTAGTGGCCTAATTGGACCAGCTCATTTAGTTCTTCTATAGATGTCATTGGTCTGAGGTTTGATAGCCATCGATTGTCCTATAGCTCGTAATGCACTTTCCTGTTCTTATGCTTGACCAGGCTGAAAAGCAACGACGCTAAGACCTTTGGGCAAGAATTATTGAGCCAACTATCATTCCAAAAAGAAGATTTCTTTCCATCCCTGAGCGTGATCCTTGTACTCGATTGAAAGAGAGACAGATCAATTTGGTTACATGGGGTTTCCATGTCAAACCACAGTTTAGTATCATCCTTCCATTTAAACCATAACCAACGCAAACGAAGTGCTCTTGCAAATTTCTGTAGGTCAAGGATACCAAGTCCACCTAATTTCTTTGGACGGCAGACCAGCTGCCAATTGATCAGGCAGTGGCCTGAGCTCACGTTTTCTGGTTCATCTCCCTTCCAAAGGAAAGATCTTCGTAAACGGTCTATTTTCTTGATGGCCCAAATTTGGATTGGTAGTACCGTTAGGTGGTAGGTTGGTACTGATGAGAGGACTGATTTGACGAAGGTCTCTCTGCTAGATAAAGAGAAGAATTTTCCTTTCCATCTTCCCAACATTTACCCAGCTTATCAAAAAGCGATTGCAAATGGATCTTCTTTAGTCTTGTTATGTGCAAAGGTAGGCCTAGATATTTGCACGGGAAAGAGGATAGCATTCTAGGGAAGTGCAAGAGAGCATGATCCAAGTCGATGGTCTGACAGGTGATTGGTAAAATTTTGGTTTTCTGTAAATTGACGTGCAAGCCAGACGACTCCGCAAATAGCCGTATGATCGCTAACAGAGCTACCAGCTCATCCCTTCTCGGATTGATAAAAATAGCCACGTCATCAGCATACATCGAGCAGCGAAATCTGCCAAGTGCACTTCCAATTGGTGACAGGATTGTTGCTTCTTCTGCTAGCTGAATGAGCCTTTGCAAAGGTTCCATCGCTAGGATGAACAACATCAGAGACAACGGATCCCCTTGTCGAATGCCTCATGCATGATAGATATCTTCTCCTGGGATGCTATCAAGGAGCACTTTGGATGAGGAAGTTGCAAGCAGGTTGGATATCCAATTGCGCCATTTTTGACCAAAACCAAGATTTTGTAAGACCTCTAGCAAATAGGCCCAATTCACCGAGTCAAAAACTTTAGATATATCTAGCTTGATGAAGAGTGTTGGCGTTTTGTTTTTATGGAGGTGCTTGGCCAGATTTTGTACGTATAGGAAATTGTCGTGGATCATCCTTTTCCTCACAAAGGCACTTTGGTTGTGAGATACCATATCCTTTAGTCTTGGGGCTAGCCTGTTGGCTAGTAATTTGGTCACAATTTTTGCAAAGCTATGAATTAGGCTTATCGGTCGATAGCACTCTACCCTTGAGGCATCTTCTTTCTTTGGTAGTAGGCAAATATGAGCTGTGTTCTGCTTGTTGAGGTAGACAATATTTTGGTTCATGAACTGGTTAATTGCTTGAAGCAAATCTTCTTTGATCACCTCCTAGGCAGCCTTAAAAAATCCCCCAATGAAACCATGTGGCCCTGGGGCTTTCTTAGCAGGCATTGAGAAAATAGTATCCTTTAACTCTTCCTCTGTCATATCCTCTTCCAGTTCATCTAGGTTTATGTTTGGAAGCTATAGGTTTGACCAGTTTAAAGCTCTTGTTCTTGCTATTGGCTCTCCCAACCTGCCTGCAAAGAAACGATAAAGTTCCTCCTTTTTTCCTTGGTTTGTTACTGCCGTTCCATTCTCTGTTTGTAAGGTTTGAATGTAGTTCTTTCTTCTCCTAGCGTTTGCTTTGATGTGGAAGAACTTGGAGTTAACATCCCCATGCTTGAGCCAGGTCATCCTCGATCTTTGCCTTATCTTAATTTTATTTAACACCGATAGGCCTAGCACTTTAGATTTCAGTAGGTTCCTTAGTTCCCTCTCCTCTGAAGATAGGTCTCTGTCTTCCTGTGCAGCATCTAATTGGAAGATAACCTCATTAGCGATTGCTAATTGTAAGCGTATGTTTTCTATCTTTGTAGCACTCCAACGTCTCAGGTCACGCGCTAGGCGGCTGAGCTTAACATGCAGCTTAAGAAGAGCATTTGTTGTTGTCACCGATTTCTCCCAGGAATTTTTGACCTCTTCCATGATGTCTGGTAGCTTTATCCAAAAAGCTTCAAATCAAAAACCCCTGTATTCCTCAAAAGTTTCCTCCCCTACTAGAAGGAGCGGAGCATGATCTGAGATCGAGGTAGAGGAAGCGAAGGCCTGGGCCGTTTGGAACATCAGGTCCCATTCAGCTGTACAGAACATTCTGTCAATTCTTGTTTGAGTCGGTGTTTGCCCTTGTCCAGCCCAGGTAAACTGCCTCCCTGTAATTGGTAGTTCTTTGATCTGTAAGTTGTCAATTAGGCCTTTAAATCTCTGCATCATTCTTTTGTTCAGGCAGTTATTGTTCTTATCCTCTGCTTTGTAAATTAGATTGAAATCTCCAACTATCAGCCATGCATCTCAGATAGGAAGGTCACTTTGTCGGCTTCCAGTTGTGGGCCATAAACCACCGTAATTGACCATTGGACACCATCAGCTCTCATGGTTATCAAGCCTGACAAGGTGTGCTGCCCTTGATGGACATCAGCAAGCTCGAAAAAAGTCACATCACATGCCAGAATTATTCCCCCTCGGGTTCCTTGCGCTGGCAGTGCAAAGAAACCTGTTTTCCAGGGTCTGTCTGATTATTAAGTCATCCACCACGTCCAGCTTGGTCTCTTGTAAGCAAACAACTATTGCTTTGAACTGATCAACCTGCTGTTTCACACTATCTCTTTTGGCAGGGGCATTTAGCCCTCTAACATTCCAGTTAAGTAACTTGCACTTCACTTGAGACATGTTACAAGACAGATGCAACTGAAAACATAAATAGAGATTGGGGGTGAGCCGATCCAAAGCCTACGGGATGGCTGATCACTGAAACACATCCAGCAAGGCTGGAACAACAGGAACTAACTGGTAGATGAACAAGCGGCCGTACAACGTGAGTCTGGTAGTTGCTAGCCAAACAGGAACTAACTGGTAGATAAAGATGCAAGGCACAAGGCCGAGAAAGCTGCAGAGCTTGATGATCTTTGGCGTCTGATCCATCTATGGATTAAGCACCTCGCCGTTCATCTCATGTGGACATCAACCTCTTCAAGCCGGGGCGACCGTGGACGCTCTTGCACCCTCCCTTCTCCACCAGGGAAGCTATCATCTTGGGCGACGACGGGGAGATGTGATAGGATCAGGCGAAGCAGATCGCAGCATACGACCATCAGGGTTGAGTGGCCTCGCAGCGGAACCCGCATCTGGGCTTCTGCTACGGTGGGACGAGGATTGTTTGCAGGGAGAGGCGGCAGGGGCAACTACCTGCACCTCTGAACTTGGCTGAGACCGAGCGAAGTACATCGATCACATCATCTCCGAGACTCAGAGGGCCGCAGTGAGGAGCTCCTGAAGATCTTCCTCCTGGTATGCTCACTATCGGTCGCTACCGATCCTCTCCTCCCTCTTCAATCTTCACTAAACCTCACAATATGGCCAGGTTCAACATCACTTGTCCTCCCCTTTTCTCTACTGCCTATTGGTTTTCTATGTTCCCATTTGCACATTGCACGGTAGGTGCTCGGTGAAATGCCTACTCAGTGCAATATTATCCAATGCATCTATAGGTTATTATGAATTTATGATATAACCTCACTGTAGACGCTTGCATGGTCTGACAAGAGGTTAGTGCAATGCGCATGCCTTTTCTTCTATCGTAAAAATTCCGGTTTGTTCCATCGTGGACAGCAAAAGTTTAGGTTTGTAACCTTTATTTCCTTGTGTAAGAATTATTCATAGCGGTAATCATATTTGATGTGCCTTGTAATTTTATTTCTAATTACAATGCATTGGCACTCAACTTTGTTTTGCCTTATATCTAACTCATCACGGCAACCACCTTTGATCATATTGAGTCAAAAAAATGTTGGGTTCAAAAAAATGTAATGAAAAAAGTATATTGCACATGCATGATTAATAGTAAATAAGTAAATAACCCACTTAAGAGGCCGCTTCCAGCCTTGCACGACATTTAAAAGGTTGGCGTGTTCCCTGTTGTATTATATCTCATGGCGCAGTAAACAAAATGGGCAAGGTTGAGCAGGCAGAGAGCAGCCATGAGCCAGAACAAGTAGTCGAGGTGTCCCACGTTGAGGTCGTCCGGCATCCAGCCGGGCTCGCCGCCGCGCGCCGTGGTGGACGCCACGACGGCGAGCACAAACGCACTCAAGTAGTTCCCGGCCGCTATGGAGAGCTTCCCAAGCGCGGTGCACATGCTCCTCATGCCCCACGGCGCCTGGTCGTAGAAGAACTCCGTCATGCCGATGCCCGCGAACACCGTCGCCACGCCGTGCACGAACTGCGCCGGCACCTGCCACAGGATGCTCGTCGGCTCGGCGCCGGCGTGCGCGGCCGCCAGCCGCCGCTCCTCGACCAGCGCCGAGTAGGCCATCACGAGCACGGCCAGCGCGAGGCCGATACCGATGCGCTGAAACAGCGTGATCCCCTCGGGCTTGCCGGTGACGCTCCGCGCCAGAGGCACCACTGCGGCGTCGTAGACGGGGATCAAGATGAGGACGCCGACGGAGTGGAAGGTGGAGAGCGAGGCCGGCGGCACGGCGAACGGGCCGACGCGGTTGTCCATGGTCATCCCCTGCTCCACCAGCGTCGACGACATCTGGCTGCTCACCGCGAAGAAGATCGCCATCGACGCCCAGACGGGGCACATCCGCAGCAGCATCTTGAGCTCCTCCACCTGCGTCACCGTGCACTGCCTCCACGGGCTCACCGGCGCCGCCGCCATGGTGCCCTTCTCCCCATTCGACGGCGCCACCACTATTGCAGCCTTGTCAAAGAACCTCATTGAAAGGAAAAACACGAATCAATTGAATTTGTTCCCCATTTTGCGGAAATCAAACAAAGTAGTACCTGAATTGATCGGTATGCTTAATCCGGTGATCTGCACGACCTTGAGCCTCCTCATCAGAAGCGAGCTATCGTCCGGCAACTGCAGATGCCACTTCCTGACGGCGGCGACCACCACCTGACACAGACTGGTGAGCGGGCTCACCCCGACGACCGGCCTGTACCTGTACACCCTCGAGCCGGCGACGAAGACGGCGAGGAAGAACACCATGACCACTACGATGATCGCCAAGCTGATCCCCCAGCCGACATTGTCCTGCACCCAGACGATCACTGTCGACGCCAGCAGGGAGCCGGTGTTGACCATGAACATGTACCAGTTGAAGAAGGAGCCCTTCCTCGCCAGCTCCGTCGGGTCGCCGCCGTCGAACTGGTCCGCCCCGAACGCCGTTGAGCAGGGCTTCACGCCGCCGTTCCCGATGGCGACGAGGTACAGCGCGAGATAGACTGCGACACTGTGAAGGTGGTGACCACCGTGGGAGGATGTCATGCTCGTCGGGAGTGATGTCAACACCGTAAGAGCTAGCATTCCCTGACAAGATGCAAGCTTTCAGAATTTTAACTTAGGCACTCTCGTTTTGTATAGAGAACTCTTCAAACCTCGGAACAACGTTAGAAATTTTGGCATATGGCCTTTACCCGCCTCATAGTGTTTACATATGTTTGATACCTGTCTTTTGGGGATTCATAATAACTTAAAAGCCACACATTCTGTTAGAGGCAGCTACTACTTATTGGTCACTTTAGTTTTACGCACTAATGATATGGTTTTTGACAGGAAAATTGTTTCTTCTCTATTATAGGTTATTTTTCTTATTATCCATTTGCTCGGTCCCTAGACTATATTACAGAAGCTAGGTATACAGGATTTGAAGCAGGTGGTCATGGAGTTCTTTTTATCCAAGAATATGGATGGCGGTGTAGTCTTATGATTGATTGACCATAATGTTTCTAGTGCTCGATTTTTCTTTTTAGTGTTTGAGTGAGGTTGGTGGCTCGGGAGACGTTGTATCATATAAAGATAAGTTGATACAACTTGTTGGGAAACAGTTCAATTAGAGATATATAGGACTGGACTTACGACGATGAAGAGCGGGAGGAAAGTAAGCAAAGTCCGGTATTTCCCCAGTAAGTGTCAGCCAAGAAAGCTCCCAAGAGTGGCGTGAGGAAGCAGGCGCCCGACCAGGCAGAGGCATTCCTCGCGGCGTTCACTTTGCTCTCATGGAGCACTTTGGTCAGGTAGGTCACCAGATTCCTGGAGATCCCAAAGAAAGCCAAGCTCTCACTCGGATCAACACCTATACATCGAATGATTAAATTCAGTAATTTGAGTCAAAACAACAGGAAAACTGAAAAAAAAAAAGGATGAGGAATTGAATTAATTTGTTGGTACCAAGGATCATGAAGCATGCTCTCCAATTCCCAGTGCTGCGCTTGAGAGCAGGCTGGCTGTTGATGTCCAACGATCCATCACCAGTGTGTTCTGAACCTGCCTTCTCCTGCAAATTAGAGCATCAGCCAGACTGTTAATTAGCTGCAAAAAACGAGACTACAAGCTAAGATTAACTGTTGGTGGTGGTTTGTTGTAATGTTGCAGAAGCAAGGAAGGGTACATACGTACCTGTTGAGGAGGAAGCAGGGGCGCCCTCTCCTCATCGGCTGCTGCTTCCATGGTCGGTCGATCACCTGTCAGACACTCAGAGTGCAGTGGCCAGAGGGCGGAGAAGGTTGTTTGCTGTTGAATTATATTATATATGCTCCATTGATGCCACCATGGATTACTGCAAAACAATGGGAGAGAGAGAGAGAGAGATAAGAAGAGTATCTGTGTATGTGATATAGCGAAGTATCTGTGTACTGTTCTCCACTAATTGACAACAGTAGGATGACCCTATGATATATACATATATTATATAAAAAGGCTCATGTCGTTATCTAAAAATGTTTATGTACGTTATATCCAAAAGAAAACTAAAAATACAGCCCCATATGAGAAATACCATTATATGATAAAAATCAGCTGTGGCCTCAGCGGTGAGCAGGGCAGCAGGACCTTTGCTCCTATTTCATTTCGATAATTTTTACAGTGTTCAGTGCTGACTAATGATAGTATATTCTAATATCAATATTATTACTAGTATAGATTATTTAGGATAAAAAAATTATTTTACAAACTAGCCAAAATGCCCATGCGCCGTACAAGAAGGAAATATCTAAATATGTAGAGCCCTCATCTTCCATCTGAGTCATACGCATGTGTACATTGACCTCAAATATCCACATCACTCTTAAAAAGGTACATTTCACATCATGCTGTTCATCGACAAGGATCTCACAACTGTACTGTATGATTGACAAAGCAAGAATTGCCAAACCAAACCACCCATTGATAGTCTTTAGCTTAAATAGGAAAGGTAGGATATAAGAAAGCAAATAACATGTTTTTTTGCTGTGTTTCTGTACTGGGATCGAGAGCTGGTACCCCCAGCAGGTTCTCTTAGCTTTAGACCTCGTTTTATTTTGTTTCTGAACTTTTGTATGATGATGTTTGGCTGCTGGATCAATGAAAAATCGATCTATTGTCTAAATTTAAGAAAGCAAACTAACAGCATGGAGCCATATATATATAGGATTGGCAAGTCACAGTCCGCGTGATTGTGTTGATGGAGGATAGGGCGGCAGTGAGCATCAGAGCGTATCAAGTAGGTGAAGAGTAGCCATCGATGTAGGAGTGGACGACACGATCTTTTCGTGCTACTCGCGAGAGAGCAATTTTGGGGGAAGGCATATGATTTTTTATACTCCCTCCGGTTTTTAATAAATAACGCCGTTGACTTTTAATACGACGTTTGATTATTCGTCTTATTCAAAAAATTTAAGTAAGTATGATTTATTTTGTTGTGATCTGATTTATCATTAAAGGAACTTTAAGCATGACTCATATTTTTTATATTTACACTAATTTTTTGAATAAGATGAATATTCAAACGTCACGATAAAAGTCAACAGTATTATTTACTAAAAATTGAAGATAGTACCACATGGCAACGTGTGTCCAGAAAAACTAAAACCAGCTTCATCCTACATATGTTTAGAGAATATAGTCTAACTTGGGTAATATAACATCCCTCTCCCGTTAACCAATATAAGTTAACATGAGTGGAACATCTTTTACCTGTTGGAAATATAGTCAAATTTGTTATATTTTAATCCAAAAGTTCATTAGAAATATTATGACAAAAAGGTGTGTGAGTGATCCATTATTTGTGCTAAACATGTATATGCTGAAAACTGTATCTAACAACATATTTAACACAAAACGAGAATGAGCACAAAGTTGTACCCAGATGACATTCCAGTGTCAGGGACACTAGAACCAGGAGTAGTGTTGGTGTTACTGTCGTTGTCCTGGTTGACCTGATCCGTCGACATGAAGCAGAGGAAGTAGACGAAGTAGACATTGTAGGCAGGAAGTAGACGTTGCAAAGATGGAGCAGTCGCGCCGAGTGCTCCCTAAAATCTTGATTGGCTCGACATGAAGCAGAGGAAGTAGACGAAGTA
Organism: Oryza meyeriana var. granulata; assembly: GCA_003991445.1. Taxonomy (NCBI): domain Eukaryota; kingdom Viridiplantae; phylum Streptophyta; class Magnoliopsida; order Poales; family Poaceae; genus Oryza; species Oryza meyeriana. Next base: position 306,699 of record RYFJ01000711.1, read on the forward strand.
GACATTGCAGGCAGGAAGTAGACATTGCAGAGATGGAGCAGTCGCGCCGAGTGCTCCCTAAAATCCTGATTGGCTGCCTACCCGTGCAGATTCTCAGACGGACGTAGCTTTGGAGGCCTGCTCATCCAGGAGACTTAATGGCTAAAACTGCAGCATAGGCGGAGGAGGAGTTGGTGGTTCTTCTGGGCTTTGAGGAGGAGGGCCTGAGTCATCAATCCCGTCACGACACGCTAAGAATCATCAGTCCTGTCACGACACGACTCGCACACGCACATGCACACGCCACGCCATGCCACGCCACGCCTCGACTCAGCCATGACCCGGCCCGGCGCGCGCGCGTGTGGCCCTCCATCTGCCACCCTCAACTTGTCAACAAGTGCACACAATTGCAGCCTATTTAATTTGAGTCAAATCCTTATTAAATTCCCATATGGGACTAAACAATTTTATTACCTAGCATTAAATTTGAGCCTTTGAAATTCCTGGGATTAATGGGCTAGGCCCGTTTAAATCTAACAATTCCCACCAAATCTCAAGGCTCAAAAGATATGCTCTCAGTTCTACTCCTATTTGACATACTAGTGTTTCAGTGAAGATTGTTAAGTTGAACTTTCACCTGGAAAAGAGGCTACACTTCTCCACAACTGATCAATGGACTATGCCTTGAATTGACAGTTTTGTGCGGACAAGCTTTACCTAATTCCTTAACTAATACTAGGCTGCCTAAAGGATCCCTCTCTTTGGAGCATATAGGTTATACTCTAAGCCTATTCATGAGTATCTAGAGATCACCCAAATCTCATAGACTGTGACCAACAGTCGAACTCATATATGTGTGTTCCTTCTAAGATGTTTTGTAGGACAACATCTCTGCTTAAATAAATCACTTGGATCATATTAAGGTATAAACCAACCTGCCATACAGAATAGGAGAATAATGCATCACCATAGAAATGAGCCTTTAAGAGATTCTTCTCCCAATCAACCAATAGCTTGTTTCGTCATCCTTCTTCACAGGATCTCCAATCACATAGGACAGGTTACCACTATGGTGTGACTCACATGGGTCTCAAGCCCATTTCACTTGATGCACTGTCTATCATATTACGTAATAGCCCCTTAGTGAACTGGTCTGCCAGATTCTTTGCTGTCTGGACATAGCCCAGCGTTATCACTCTGGAGTTTTTTAGCTTTCTGACAGACTTCAGTCGTCTCTTTACATGCCTAGATGACTTCATGTTGTCCTTAGAATTGTTCACCTTAATAATCACAGTCTGATTATCACAGTTCAACAGGATAGCTGGAACTGGTTTTCAACCACAGACAAATCCATAAGGAATTCATGAAGCCACTCGGCCTCAACAGTGACAATATCTAATGCTGTGAGTTCTACTTCCATTGTTGACCTCGTTAAGATGGTATGCTTGCAAAACTTCTAGGAAACAACACCACCTCCAAGTGTGAACACATATCCACTTGTGGCTTTTATCTCATCAGTATCAGAAATCTAATTTGAATCACTGTTGCCCTCTAGTACCCTTGGGTACCTAGCATAGTGAATGTCATAGCTCATAATGCCTTTTAGATAGCGCATTACTCTCTCAAGAGCATGCCAGTGATCATCTCCCGGATTTGAAATAAATTGGCTCAACTTGCTCACAGCAAATGAGATGTCAAGCCTCGTACACTAGCCAAATACATCAGTGAACCAATGATCTGGGAGTATTTCAACTGATCCCTTGTTATTCTTTGCTTTTTACTTAATAACACACTGGGATCATATGGAGTAAGAGTAGGCTTGCAGTCACTATAACCAAAACAACTCAAGATCTTTTCCACATAGTGGGATTGCAAGAGTGTAACCCCACCATCGCCTCCTCTCAGTAGCTTAATGTTAAGAATCACATCAGCCACTTCCAAATCTTTCATCTTGAAGTTTTTGGACAGAAAGTCCTTGACCTCCTCAATCACATTGAGGTTGGTCCCAAAAATTAGTATGTCATCGACATACAGGCACAGGAACCTAGAGATACCCGGAACACCTTATCCCGGCATTCCACATCTACTGGCATGCGAGGTAACCCTGTTCTGGATGAATACTTAGACAAGGACGTCCCATACCGCCCGTGTGGTCGCACTGTATTATGGTCAGTGCAATTCCCCAAGGAATCGGTCCTTATATGCGAATACAAAGCATCCCTCCCTAGGCGATCACTTTGCATCGCGAGTTTTCACAAAACAGTTCTTATTTTGCATACCGACACCGCACGTCGGGTTAAAAGATTTTATAAACCCTGGTTTTCCCATTTTGACAACACATGCGATTTGGGTGACACCATCGATACCCATGCTCATAGAGCACGAATGCCGAGGTATCACTGAGGTGGAGCGACAACGAATAGGGTTTTTCAAGCCTACGGGTTAGTGCAACTACTAGGTAGGTCCGTCGGTTCGTCGCGTGAACCGAACCGAATCAATTCAACATGTGCACTAAAATACAGTTTGGCAAACAAAAATATTTTGTAAACTAGGAGCAATATGTTCAAGGAGTGACTTGCCTCAGTCTTCGTCTTCGAAATCTTCAAAAATTCACGTCCGAAATAATTTTCATCGACGTCGACTATGCGTAACGAGAGAAAAACACACAAAAACCCTAGAAATAAAATAATATTATTAATAACTAATAGCGCTATGAGGCAGATCTCAATTTTAGAAAAATTTTGAGACTTGAATGGGGTCGATCGGAGTTACGGTTGAAAAGATATGAATTTTTGAAGTTTAAATGGATTTTCTAGAATAAAAAGGATTTATTTAAACTAGAAAAGAAATATGCCAAGGGAATATTCCCTTGGCTGATAGGTGGAGCCCTTAGTCAGAGAGAGAGAAGTTGGGATGTAGGGCTGGCCTGCATGGTAGAGAGAAAGGGAGTAAAGGGGGCCACAGGTCAGTGGGGCCCATATGTCAGTGAAGAGGATGAGAGAATGACAGGGAAGGCCCACAGGTAAAAGAGAGGGATGGGTTATATACAATGGGGCCCACTTGCAAATGTCACATTTATTTTATCCTTGATTAATTAGGTGCGGGCCTACATGTAAGGTAGTGCGAGAGGGGAGAGTAGGGCTGAGGTGTTGGACCCACTGGTCAGTCAGTTGGCTCAGGGAAGAGGTAGGGTCCACAGGCAAAGAGACAAAAGAGGAGGGCTACATGTTGGCGTCCGTGACTGGGCGGGCCCACTTGACAAAGGGAGAACGGGAGAGCGAGAGAGAGGTCCGGGGGGATCGACGGCGCTCGGCGCCCCGAGCAGCGCCGGCGAGCGGTGGTGAGCCGGCGGCGGTGGATCACCATGGTAGAGAGCGAAGACCACGGGGAGGAAAATGGTTGGCTCGGATCGGGAGGACGACGCGCGACGGCAGCCTGAGGGCTGCGGAGAGAGAGGAGCTTGGCATGACGGCGACGGGACGGCGTCGCTATCGGTGGTAGTGCTTAGGATGGGGTTTGGGCGCGGGTTTTAGGGGGAGAGGAGAAGGGAGGAGATGGGGGGAAATTACCTTGGTTTAGGGAAAGTCTCGCACGGTGGCTATGGCAGATGATGACGGAGGAGAGGGAGGAATGGTGGCGAGTTGAGGTGAGGCCGGGCGGGCTCTGAGCCAATTTATAGCGAAGGCCCGCCACTAGCCGACGGCGGAGATAGGCAGTGGCGCGAGGCCCGAGGTGATGGGACCGGCCGTGGGGATGGCGAAGCAGAGAGGGAGAGAGAGAAGGGGAAGGTGTCAGAGCCATAGTTATTAGGACCGGACCGGACATTGAACCGGCGAGGCCATCGGTTCACTGGTTCACTGGTCCAACCGTTAAGAACCGGTTGAACCGCTGGTTCGATAGTTTTAGACCGGATGAATTGAACCGGTCATGAAATATATTGAACCGGAGCAATATATATATATATATATATATATATATATATATATATATATATATATATAGTCGATTTATAGAAAAATAAGCACATATAATCTCAGCAACTGCACTCAAAAATTATTGTGGCACTCAAAAATATTTTGGTGTGAGAAGCTCATCTGTGAGTGAATGATGGTTATGGAAGCTAGAATTTCAATTGTCATTTTTGGGGAAATATTTTTAGTCAGCACGTTAGCCTATTCAATGATTCAGATAAGGTGTGAGCACAATAGAATCAGAAGATTCAGAATGCCGAGGGAGACTCACGCGGCATTGCCCGAAGAAGAGGAAGAGCACGGCAGCGGCTTCCGCGCATCGGAGGAAGGAGACGAGACGAGGCGAGGCGAGAGAGTCTGCCGCCGCCGCCGTGAGCCTGCGCCTCCGCGGCCGCCGTCGTGCGCCTGCGCCGCCCCCGCCGTGCGCCCGCTGCAGCGCCGCCGCTGCCGCCGTGCGCCTGTGCCTCCGCCGCCGCCGCGCGTGCCCCTTGCCGCCGCCGCCGTGCGCCTACGTCGCCCCCGCCGTGCGCCCGCTGCAGCGCCGCCGCTGCCACCGTGCGCCTGTGCCTCCGCCTCCGCCTCCGCCGCGCGTGCCCCTTGCCGCCGCCGCCGCTGCCGCCGTGCGCTTCCGCCGCCGCCGTGCGCCCGCTGCAGCGCCGCCGCTGCCGCTGTGCGCCTGTGCCTCCGCGCGTGCCCCAACATACAACCCTAAAGGACCCATTTTCACCAATTTACATCAATACCCCTAAGTAGATAAGGTCGTCCTCAGTGCACCGAGGGGCAAATTTGGAAAAAATCAAAAACTCACCGGTTCGCAAGAAACCGGCCGGTTCACCGGTTCGACAAAAAACCGGCCGGTTCAACCGGTTTATAGCGGTTCGATTGCACAGACGGTTTTTTAACCGAACCGGACCGGTTTAGGCTCTGGTTCGGTCTTTTACCGGTCCGACCGCCGGTCCGGTCCGGTTCCAATAACTATGGTCAGAGCTCACGGCTCAGTGCTCAGCGATTTTTCCAAGGAGACAAGGGCTTGTGGGAGGGCGGCGGAGGTGGCGGTGTAGCAAGGCAATGCTAGCGTTGTGGCAGAGGAGAAGACGTGGTCGCGCACGGCGGTGGCGATGGCATGCCCACGTGGCCATTTGGCCGAATACCTTGAGTGCGAGACAGAGAAAGCCCCGAGGAAGGGGACGTCACTGTTGTGTGCTCACCACATAGCCGATAGGTGGGGCCTGTTGTCTGTGAGAGGCGGTGGGGAGGGCGTGCGCGGTGAGCGGCTGGTGCGTGGGCCCCGTCTATCGGCCAGAGGCAGTGGGTGTAGGAAGAGGCCGAACAGGAGATGGGCCGAGGAGAGGAAAAAGGCGACCCATGGTGTATAGTGTCACTTATCTTTTTCCAGGGATTTTCAAGGAAGGGTTTTGGGGGCTTTTGGAGGGGTATTAATTTTCCAAAATTGATATTTGAGTTTGCAACAATTCTAGGGATTCAAGACAACGGCTTCTAGGCTTGAGTTCACACACACACACACACACACACACACACATATATATATATATATATATATATATATATATATATATATATATATATATATATATATATATATATATATATGATAAGGAGTTTTTGAATTTCTAATATTCAAGGGAGAGGGTAGAGAGGGATTTCAAAGGGGGATTTAAATTTTGAAAATTTGAAATTTGGCCCTAGATTTGTGAAGAGATGAGGACTTGATTTTCCTAGGAGAATAGAATAAAGAAAAAAAATTTATTGGAGGACTTCGAGAGGGAAATTCAAATTGTAAAATTCGAATTCGAGATTTAATTTTGGACTAGGATTTTGATTGGGGGATTTTGGGTTATCAAGGAGAGGATAAATTGAGATCCGAGGCATTTTAGTCCTTAGGCTCATACATAAAACATTAAATTTTTGAAATTAAAGTTTTTATAAAATTGTTTTTAACGTCCCGAAAAATCCAGGCGTTACATATTGCCAATGTCAAAAGGCTGTTTTGCTTGAGCAAGCCACGTCACGTGATAGCTGACATGGAAGGTTGCCGCCGCCACCATCCTGCCTCCAAGCTCGCCCTAATTCTCCTTTCAAGTTCGTTGCTGGCATTGTGTTCAAACCAGCAATTCCTTCCTCGTTCTCTCTTCTGGTTTTGAAACGGTGTCTACCCTCTTGATTAGTTCACACCCAATCAGTAGCTCAATACCAATTTAAGCACGCACAAGCTGACGAACATGGCAGTACGGAATCACTTCAGCACGTACCAATTCAAAGCAAACCAGGATTAAGCAAGCATTTTCTTGCCTAGTTCTGTTAGTGATTTTTACTACTACAACTCGGTTCTTCTTGGAATAAATTTCGTGAACTGAATTGTTGCAGAACTCTGACAAGAAAATTCAGTGAGCACTACTGCAGAATCGATTTTCGTATATAGGTAGAATGGATTTTTATAGACAGGTGGTTGGCCTGCCTGGAAGAAGGGGTATGTGAAAATACCCCTTTTCTTAGGCAGGCCTGCCTCCACCTGCGAACATCGATTATCGCAGGCGGATAGCTTAACGGACCTGTCTGCGATAACCGATCTTCGCAGGCAGCCCAGTTAAGGCGCCCGTCTATGATAATCGATTATCGCAGGGGGTCTAGTTAAGACGTCTATTTATGGTTTTAATTCCAAAAATAGAAAAAAAATTTCTATTTTGTTTTTTATAAATTAATTGATTGTTTAAAATTGTCTCCAAATCAAATATTATGTATTCTCTAGTAATTGACATCACCATATGTTGTACAGTAATTGACATAAATAATTAATTATCATTCACTAATTAATAATTATTACACAACGTGTTTTCTAATATAATTATTTATAACAAATATGTCTACATAGTGAACGAATATTTGTTTTATACATTTGTAAGAAGCATAAGTTCTCTTTCCCACTCTCGAAGTTTCTTGTACTTGTCATCCGTCGCATACGCACTCTCATGTTTGAAAAACAAACCGAGTATGTTACATATGTCAGGGTGGATGAAGTGGTATAAGTCAGCACAGAGATTCAGAAGTGTTGTCTTGTTCATCGTCTATGCTGCTCCAGTTACTTGATACAACTTGTAACGCTTCGGTTTTCGAGCCGTTAAAAATTATTTTAGTAAAAACCCTAATTTCAAAACTTCTGACTTTTTGTGTGTGCTTAAGGATTAGTGCCGTAGATCTCAGTTCAAAACCTCCTTGAAAAAAACCCTGAAACCTTGGTCCCAAACTCTCCCCAAAATTCTGAGACTCGAATTTCGCAATTCGACTCTCTCCCAAGATTTCCTCGGAAAATTCAAAACCAAAATACCCAAAAATTCTGTATACTCGGGTTCGAATTTTGCAATTCGAAGCCCTCCAATAAAAACCCTTCAAGAAGTTGCCTTTGAAGCCTTTCATTAAAAATCTTCTTATTTTTGCCCATCCAAAAATTCAGAAGTCCATCGAGAACTCCCCTCCCAAAATTGCCAAATTTATATATTTCTAAAAACCCTCAAATCCCAAGAATTTAATTCAAGTTTATATATCCTTTTCAGACCCTCCCAAAAATAATTTCCCCAAATAAAACTTCGGATCGAGTTCCAAACAATTGAAATCTCCTTTAAAAGCCCTTCCCTGACCTCCTGTTAATTTTCACCAAAGATCCTCCTCAGAAAATCAAAGGATTAAACTCCAATTCTAAAAAAAATCCCCTCAAGCTCTTCCTTCCTATTTTTTCCCTCTCTCAAAAATTCCCCAAAATTTTTTCCCAAGTCCTAATCTCAAATTAAAAACCGAATCCTCGTTGAAATCCTCCCTAAGAGTCTCCCATATATGTGTATATATATACATACATCAAAGTCACAATTCAAATTCCCTTGATTTAATTCATGAGAATATTGTAAAAATCAAACACCAAATTCCAAAATTAAAATACTCTTTCAAACTCTCCAAAAATCCCTCAAAACAAATCTCTGGAAATTATCAAAATTTACTTATCCATTGGGCCGTTTCCCTTTCTTTCCTCTCTCTCGGCCCTGTCTCTCACCCGCACCTACCACCGACGACCGGGCCCCACCGGCCAGGCACTCAGCCCGCTCACACATCCCCACGTGTGTGACGCAGCCACTGGCAAGCGGGCCCCCCTTGTCAATCCCCCGGCCGAGCGACCGTGGACGCCAACACGCGCGCGCACACGCACTCGCCACCTCAGCTCCTCTCAGGTCCCGCTCGTCAGATCTCCTCCCAAACACCATCTCCCCGACGTGCAGACCCTGCGCGTTAGACCCATCCCCTACCTCGCGCCCCTCTCTCCCTTCTTTCTTTCTCCCAACCCCTGTTCGATAGAATGGCCACAAGGAGCATGTGTTACCGCCGAGCAAAATATCTCCCTTCCCGTGCACCTCCAAGGTCAACCTCACCTCACCGTCCCGTTGTATCAACCTGCCACGCCCATTCCCCTTTGTTCCCCTTTTTCCTCGGCACCAGTGATGACATCAGCCACAGTGCGCAACATGGCCCCAAGCTCCCGTCGCGTCGTGCCTTCTCTGCCATAGCCATGCCTTGTTGCCACACCGACCTTCTTCCTCGTCGCAACACGCCTCCTCCTGCCTATAAATCCGTCGCCCCGACACACCCTTGCTCCAAGCCGAGTCCAAGCCTCCTTCTCTGCCATGCCATGTTTTTGCCAAGCCAAGCTCGAGCTCTGTGAACTGGTGCCATCGCGCGACGTTGCCCTGCTAACGCGCGAGCTCCCGCCCTGCCACCACTCAGGACAGTACCTGATTCGTGCCGCCGAGCTCCAAATCGAGCTCGAGCCCGAACTAGGCACCGTAGCCGCTACCGCTGCTGTCCATTTGCCTCTTCCCCGGTGAGCTCCTATTCCCTCCTCCCTTCTCCATTCATTTTCCCCCGAGAAATCGAGGCCCTTTCCGAACCCCGCGGCCGGCGACCTCGTTCCCCCGCCGCCACGCGACCATCTCCCCTCCAACCTCAGGACGTCGCCGCCAGCCACCATCACGCCCCTCCCCTCCAATCCAAACCTGTCAACACCTTCCCTCTCTCCTCCGCTCTCCGCCGGTGCTCTCCGTCGTCGCCAGCTCGCTGCCGGTGACCGAAGCCACTCGGCTGCCACGGGCCATCGATCCTCCTCACCGACCTCCCCTCCCTGTCGGTGGAGCCCCCCTCTCTCGGTCACCGACCCGTGGGCCCTACACGGCTTAAAAATTTAATTAACCCTCTTTAATTTAATCCTAGCCAATGACATGCAGGCCTAACCCTAAATTAAAACCCTATATGTCCCACTAACCAATGGGCCCAACCCCATTAACAAATTTAATTAGTCATCAATTAAATAACGAGACTTACATGTGGGCCCAAATCCCTTTTTCCTCTCCTACCCTCACTGACATGTGGGGCCATCATGTCATCCAGCTCTCTCTCCTACTAACATGTGGACCCCTGACATGTGGGACCTCCCAGTCAGACCCCTCTCTCTCTCTCTCTCCACTGCCATGTGGGGCCACCCTATCCTTCACATCTCTCTCCTCTCCATTGTATGATATGTGGGCCACTGTCTCCTCCTCTCTCCTTCCAATGACATGTGGGTCCTGCCCTCTTTCTCTCTCTGTGCCATTGACAAGTGGGCCAACCTCTCAGCTTTCCTCTTCTTTGCCACTGACAATGGGCCCCACCTATCAGCCACAAAATCCCAAAATAATTCAATTTTCCAAAAATCCAATTAATCCTTTTCTTATTCCAGAAAATCCTTTAAACTTCTAAAATCCATATCTTTTCAACCGTAACTCCGATTGACCCCGTTCAAGTCTCTAAATTTTTCTAAAAATGAGATCTACCTCATGGCACTATTAGTTATTAATAATAGTATTTTATTTTTAAGGTTTTGTGTGTTTTTTCGTTTCGCGCGTAGTCAATGCTTCGAAAATTCTCTCGGACACCGGATTTCGCAAAGTTCAAAGACGAAGACCGAGGCAAGTCACTCCTTGACCATATTTATCCTAAATATAAAATGTTTTATTTGCAAAATTGCATTGCTAGTGTGCACAATAAATTGATCAGCCTCGGTTTGTGTGATAAACCAACGGACCTCCCCAGTATTTGCATAATCCAGTAGGATGTTGATACCCTATTTCTTGTCGCTCCATCCTATGGTACCTCGGTGATCGTGCTCTCTGAGTATGGATTCCGATGGTTCCTTCTCCAGCACCACTGTTTATCGATTTGGGAAAAATAGGGTTTTGAAAGATTTAAAAACCTGACATGCGATGTCGGTGGAATTGCGAAATAAAATTGTTTGCAAAAATCTGCGGTGCAAAGTGATCACCTGTGTGATGGCACTTCGTATTAACATATAAGGACCGTTTCCTTGGGGAATTTCATCCGAGGAACTCACAATGCGACCACACGGGTGGAATGGGACGCCCCTGACTGAGTAACTAGTGTTCCCAAGATCATTCGGTTGTTTATAAATATGGGAGCGCCTGGGTGCCAAGAGGGCGATATACCTCCATTACTGAGTACAGGAAAAGAGTTCCTAGAACTTGGTTAAGAGAACTCATTTATAGGGCAACGTGCTATCCTGGGTGGGCTTTGAAAAGGCCTTCTCGTGAATCTTCCCCGCTGACAAGTGTAGGAAGTAAGCTCGCGTCGTGTGGATAAAGCGTGCACCCTTTGCAAAGGTTTATAAACTGGTCGAACAACCGTGCCCACGGTTACGGGCGAATGTGAGGTGATTTCTCTAGCGTAGATTTGTTTGCCAGTGCTTTGTGAAAGTGACTGGTGGTTTGGGAATCATTACCAAAATCGGCCTCAATGGCTGATGGATAACCTGAGTGGTCTGAAACGGGACTGTGTGACCCGGGATGTCGAATGTCATCATAGATTATGCTTTCCGAGTGGAAGCAGTATGTGAGTTAAGTTGAGATTATGAATGGCTCGAGGAGCCACTGAGATGAATTATGAGATGAGATGATGTCCTAGATAGGACGGAAGTGAAAGAAAAATAATAGAGAAAAAATGAGATTATGTCCTAGGAAGGACGAAAGTGAAAATAAAGTAACAGATGTGAATACGGTGGAAAGCTGCTGGAGGGCAGACCCATTGAACCGCTGTTGTGATCTGACAGGCGATATAGAAATAAACTTGACTAAAAACAATTAAAATTCAATTCGTTCGCTTGAGTTGTTGCAAAGCAATTCGCGAACAGGATCGAGGCGAGAGCCTCCTTCTAGTTACATTGAGACAACTCACACTTAGGATTTCAAAAATGTTTTCAAATGAAAAGATTTGTGAAATAAACCCCAGCCTATCTTTGATAGCCTGCATAACTCATATTTTCCGTGACTTGCTGAGTACATAAGCACTCAATCTATTTCTTTTCTCCTCTCATTCAGGAAGAGTGAAGTGGAAGTGAAGATTATGGTTTCTTTCCTAATTCTAAGCCGTTGCTTGTAGTTGGGTTCCCGCTGCGTTGTCAATCCGCTGCTGCTATTTTGTTTGCAGGTTGCTGCTCAAGGCTTGCCCAAAGTCACAACTTATAATAGTATAATATACATTTATTTAAGTAGTTGTTGTGGTACATCTCCATTGGCCGCGGGTACCAGCAAGTTTTCCTAGGACTGGTACCGGCATCGCGATTCCGTGGGAGTTGGTTCACGGTAATCTCCTGTGGCGCTTTCTCTCTGGTATCACTGTAGATGGTGCCAGGACGGGGGCGTTACACAACTGCAACAGGAATAAGATAAGTGAGATGTTACAAACAGTAATATGTGCGTCCGTACTAACGTATACTAACGTATTTAATTAAGTATATACGTACACTGTCCACGTGTGATGAGCCGTGGATCCTCATCATCTTGCACATGTAATATCTGCAAAGAATAGTCTCTTTGGTTTTCTTGTAGCATTATCCAAGGAGTAGTAACAATGTAAATTAAATATGAATATGCATTTTGAGACATAAAATATGTAGTTAGCGTCATTACCGGCCACTTTATCCTGATAAGCAGTTTTTTCTCTTCTTTTCTACAGCCCCTCCTTTTTTCATGTACCATTTGTATAAGCTGTTCGGAAATTATGTGAACATGGTATAAGAAATAGATGACGAAGGCAGGAGGTATATACAAGAACGATTTTAATTTCTTATAGGTTCAAAAGAACAAGGAAATCCATATAATTCGGCTCCGAGTAATCGGCCGGATCACAGATAACGACTTATATGCCCTTTGGGTTTATGATAAATAAAATGTAGTGGTTGCTACAAGCGAATAAAAACATGTTAAGTTAATAGTTTTGAAAGTTCTTACAGAAGAAATTGCAAATCCCCTAAGAAATCCAAGTTCAAAATCTCTCCCTGTATTTTGGCAAGTTTTAGAGAGCGAAACATCGGGTTGGGGAAGAAAGGGTCGGGCTGGGCAGATATATATATGGGAGGACATCGCAGGCGGGCCTCGTAGAGGCCTGCATGCGATAATAGATTCATTATTACAGACGAGCCATAAAGAATCCTAGATCAGGATTATCGCATACGGGGCCTGCGACCTCAGGGGGTCTGTCTGTGAAAATCAATTATGTAGTAGTGAAGATCACACATTCATTTTAGTAAGATCCATCCATCTGCTAATTGTTGACGTCAAATTTCATCAACATGATATCACCTAATATTTTTCAGTGTAATTAACAGAGTCGTCAAAATTGAATGATCAAACCGACTAGTGGAGACGATTTCAAGATTAATTCACTTTCGTGGAATCACACGACTAATTTATGAGCAAATTAGCAAAGAAGATAAATCGTACTTACGTGACGACCAGCTTTCGAGCAAACTAGCAAAGGATAACCTCCTCGTCTTTTATGAAGAAGCATGAATGATTTACAGGACAAACCAACGAATAGTTATCTCAGTTTCACCGATACATGCGACTGATTTACAGGACAAACCAGTAAAGAAAATATAAATTACTGCTAACTGATATGAAAAGAAAGAGCAGAAAAATAGTAGATTGATAATGTGATATTGGGGGGTTTTGTGGACGTCCGGGTTGGAGCGCCACACACCGCGTCCTCCTGCCGTCCTGCTCTGCTCCATGCTCCAGAACCGCACCCCGTAGCACTGTACGCACAACATTTTCTGCATACAAGTTTTTTGCAAGCTGCTACTACTGGAGTACTAGGATGCATATAGTAGACGATGGAAGCCAAGCAGCCTGGTGCGTGCGCTACGGAGACCCATGACTGTGCAAGTACGCAAGTACCTCTTCATTTAATTAACCAAGCAACCTTCTAAATCAAAGCACAACCATATTTCCTAATTAAAAGACACATGCTAGCCAAATTTAATAATTTATTATCTTCACTAATCACACAACTTACCAATATGCTCCTCCTTTGTTATCTTCAACTGCAACGGCGACATCAAAGCGTTTGGCTGCTTGTCCTCATCCCTCATGCTGCCATACGCCCATACCATCCCTCCCGTCTCCTTAGCAGCGGATTTTCCCAAATCCCATTTCCAGAGTTGGTGTTGCTGTTGCTGGTCCAAATAATTACATTAATGGTGGCCTATGTAGTTTACGTGGATGCCATTTTGACTAAAACTGATTTTGTCCTACATCTTTCTATACAGATATCATATTGACTATACCAGTTTAATTTGAGCAGCCATAAAGAGGTACGGTATTATCGGTATTCTAAAAATATGGGATATCCCATAAACATGGACATACATCGGTGGGAATACCACATTCCACATCATATATGGCAACAAATTTGGATAGTCTTGAGTAGATAAGAAATGAGTTTCTAGTCGAGATAGGATGTTTAGTCCGACTCGAGTATGACCAAGACTGCTCGGGACAAATCCCTACTTGTCTTTTGAGTCTTACATGGTGAAGGGAGCAACCTAGAAGTATAAACATGTAGGATCGAATACAAAAATCGAGCCTACCAGAGGGGATGGTGAACGGTAGGATTACCGAAAACTAGATCTTATTGCGGAATAAAAAGAATCCCTTAAAACAGTACCGACCTGATTAAGTCGCAGTCTCACAGATGTTGATTTTCCAAACTAACCGCCTTGGCACCGCCGGTCTAACCACCGAGCCTTCGCCGGTCTAACCACCCTGAAGCCGCTGGTCCAACTGCTAGAGAACAAAAACATAACTCGATGAAACTCTTAAAAGTAGATAGACCTTATTGCATGTATGTCTACAAAGTTCATCTATAGCACTTCTCTCTCTCAACTTTCAAACACAAGTTGCAACTCTTGACTAAATGTAACGCCCTAATTTTAACTCCTGTTTAAAACTTTATTTTAGTAAAACTTATTATGAAAATTTTGAGTCTTATTTGAATTTTGGTTCTTGTGCCAAAAAGATCTCAAGTCCATCTATCCAATTTTCACATTCAAATCCTAACTAAACCTTTCCCTCCAATTCCTTATTCTAAGAATCCCTGAAAATTGAGAAAGGTCCTATTCATCTTGGGCCCGCTCTCCTTTTCCTAACCACGTTGGCCCATTGCCCCTTCCCTCTCGGCTGGCCCATACTCCCCTATCCTCCTGGCCCAACTTCTCTCTCTCGCCTCTGCTCCGGCCGTGCAAGGAAGCAGCCCATCTCCTCACTTCTCCCTCACCCAGTCTTCTCTCACCTCCCTCTCCACTACCCTGCAGGGCTCAGCCTAGCTGGCCCAACGGCAGGCCCAGCAGGCAAGGCCATAGCGACTTCGCCCTAGCTGCACCAGCCTCACACGACCGGCCGCCGCTGCGCCGCGACGAAGATCGCCGGCAGACCGAGCCACCCGTCGCAGCAGCATCACCATCTCGCACTGCCCTGTACCAAGCAGCGTCACACGCTCGTCGAGCTCGCCCGCCCCTCGTGCCATGCCGCGACAAGTCGCGGACACATCTCCCTGCCTCCACCCCGCGAATCCCACCGCCCCGTGGACCCGCCTCCATGACTAACCAGTCAGCACCGTATGCGCACAGCTGCGCACTGTCACCCTCGTCACTAACCGCAAATTGCGTGTACCTCGCAAAGGACGGCTAGAGCTGTCAACGAACCGAGCTCGAGTGAGCTTCTAGGTTCAAGTTCGATTAAGCTTGAGCTCGGTCTAAGTAGTATAATATATATTTTAAAAATAATCTCTTAATAAAAATAATTATTTTTTAAGTTAATTGTACTAATAAAAGAAAAGAAAAAAGACTAATATATATATAGACGATACTAACACATGTTGATTTATTATGTAGCATATACTAATGTATATGATATTTTCGTTTATTAAATAAATAAGATGAATAAGCAATAAAAATTATATACAGTCAAGCTCGTTAGAAACTCGAGCTCGGTTTGGTAAAGCTCACAAGCTTAGACTTAGCTCGAGATCGGCTCGTTTGGAGCTCGAGACAAGCTCAAATCAAATCTAGATCGAGCCAAGATTGAGCTGTTCACTATTTTGACAGCCTAAGGACGGCGTCGGCGTTGTCCCTCCCGTGGCTGCTCGCCACCTCGCACCTGCCCGCACCACCCTCATCCCGGCCCTCTTGTGTGTCGTCCTTCCATGACACCGGCCTCGTTCTCGCTTCCCTGTGCCCGCCATGCCACGCGCCACAACCTGGAAGCAACCCGAGCCAACTCGCCTTCCACCCGCCGTTCTCAGCTATAAGAGCTGTCGTGCTAGCTCCTTTCCTCCTCTTACCAAATCCCCTCCACCAGCACAGTAACCTGGCCATCTTCACGTCACAGCATCACCGCCATCTCCATCTCCCCTGCCTTGTCATCCTCAACCGTCCCAGGTGCCATCGGGATTCCATCACCGCCACCACACCGATGTGCCAAACGCCGCTGTCACACCACCTCCCCGCTACGCAGTCGTCGCCGGAACCGCCACCACCTGTCCTCTTCCACCCGGCCACCATGGGCGGCCAAGCCTAAGCGGCCCCGCCGCCTGCAGGACCAAGGGGAGAATCCCCTAGGAGAGGCGGAGCCCCCACCGTCATAGAGTGCCATAGGAGTCCCACCGCAGCTACTCGCCCGAGCAGGACGCCACGGCTCCCGGCCTAGCCGGCCCCCACATGAGCGTCGTGTTGCTCGGACTCTGGCCGTCTCCTACCCGGGAAGAGGGGCACCACCGAGCCGTGTTCTGCCATCGCCACTGATCTTCGTCCGCCACCTCCGACGCCTTCCACCGTAGCCACCCCGGCCCGTCGTTCCCCGCCGCCTCCGCTTCCTCGGGTCTCGCCGCCCTTCCCCATCCAGAGGGCAAGAGCCGCGGCGCCAGGGCAAGTCACCCCCGTGCGCGCGTCTCCTCCCGGCCACTGGATGACGACACCATGGGAGCCTCCTTCCCACGCGGCCACTTCATCGCCAGCCTCCGCCTAGCCACTTCGGAGGCAGACTAAATCCTTCGCAAACAATCTCAGGCTGTCCACAATGATTGGAGCTCGCAAGAGACGCCTAGCCGGCCAAGAGAAAGACCTCCAATAGTAATAAGCTTAAAGATGAAACCCCAATGCCAATCTCCAAGTGCTCATAAGAACCTTAGCCTCACAAACTCTCCAAATCTCAAATCTCCAATCCAATCTCACAAAAAAGCTCTAGATCCAAAGTGAAGAGGTGTAGAAACCCTAGAAAGATTAAGGAAGTAGGTCTAAAGTGAATGATATGACAGTCACTGGTTCAAAGTGGGGGTATAGGGAGTTAAATACTTGCACCTAACCAAAACTAGCCGTTACTCATAGATTTGAACATTGGAGGTTTCGATCGAGGACGATCGGAACTTTTAATCAATGCTTGGGACCTCTCGAAAAAGATGGATCAGAACTTTCGATCAGCTCTCTCTGGCAGGCTGAAAACCATAATCGGAACTTCTGGTCTCAATCATTGGAACTTCCGATTAGGCCTTTCTGCCTGATAGTGTTTATTGGAACTTCCAGTCATAACTAGTGGAATCTCTTATCAACAATTTTTCCCATGTGAGTGCGATGCTTTGTGCCTCTCTAAGGATGAAAGGAAACTCTAGAGCATTTGGACACAAACATCGGGTCTTTGAATGAGCCCCTCTTAGTATTACGGCTTTCCTATGACTAAAAATAAAAAGCAAAATTAAATTAAATCGCCTTGAGTCATCTAGCAGCTTTTGTTATTTATAGGGGTTACCATGCATCAGTTAGATCACCATAGAGACTAAACCTATGCTTATCCTCAGTAAGATCATTAGTTCCCCTAATTGTCTTATCATCAATCATCTAAAACCCAATAGGGACCAAGATACACATTCAAATAGGACTCCTACTCCCATAAGAAATCTCTCCTACAAATATACAACTTATCCCTTTACAAATTTGAACTCAACTTTCAAACTTGAACTCTAATCCAAATTTAAGTCCTCTTTCCATACACATACATATCCACATTCATGCCATATGGAATCTTCACCACCATATAATAGTACATGATATGCTGTTGACGCCGAAAACCCGCCGGGGGCCGTCCGGCGTCTGGGTGACATGCAAAGGCCTGGGAGATCTGCTTAGCTCCAGTGCAGGTCCTAAAGTCTTGAGGTTCGCAGGCGTGCCAGTCAATTTGACCCTGTAATTGACAAGGAGAAGGGGATGTTAAATTCGTGAGCCAATCAGCTGGAAGCCGGCTTGGACTCATGTCATCGGCTGATGGCCGATACACACTGTAGCACTTATACATCGGCTTAAAACCGATGATGGCAGGAGCAATAGCATAATAATACACAAGTATCGTGCTAGCCGATCATCGAAGGGATACTCAAAAACCGGCTATAAACTTGGTAAAATAAACAGGCAGAATGCTTAAGCAAATAAATCAAATAAACTCTAGCCGATCATAGTTTAGTGTTACTGGTATTGTCGTGAAAATATGCCCGTGCCCGGACTCTTGCTCGTATCGGCTCCCGAGGTCTTCACCCGCTGTCCAGGCCCGTGCCCGGGTCCTTACCCAAACTCGTGCCCGGGTCCTCACCTGGGGTCGTGCCTGGGAACCTGCTTGTACTTGTACTTGGATCGGCAGAATAACCAATCGGCTAGCCCATGACCGATCGTAACAGTAATACAGACAATGATATATGATAAAGCATGCAACAACATAAATGATAGATAATTGATGAGCCAGCTGACTATCGAACAGGATGATTATAAAATAAGACAATGAATAAATGTAGTCGGCTTCAACAGATAACTTATCGGCTAAGCACTCCGATAAAAACATTGCATAACACCCATCGGCTCATCAAGAGTAAAGCTATTATCGTCAGTCTAGTAGATCGGACCCAACCGTTGCAGCACAGACCAACAATGATAACGATACCTCAATGAGCCGATAGATATGGTGCGACCGTGATGAAGATAACTTACCGGCTATACGCCCCGATAAGACGCCTGCGCATAAAGCATCGGCTTAGCAGGATCGGTTTATCGCTAGCAGTTTAGTAGGTCGGACCTAACCGATGCAGCACAAACTGATGATAAACCGCTCCCAGTAAGCCGATACGATCTACGCACGCGTGATGTGATATACCTAATCAATCTATGAGATCAAACTGAACTGATGCAGCCATAGATCAAATAAATATATCATGGTAAGCCGACTACCATAAACCGACTAGAATATCGGACCTAACCGAGGAAGTCCTAGCCGATAGGTAGCCGGGGTGACGAGACTTACCCTCTCGCAGGAGTTCGGACCTAACCGATGCAACCCGGCTCGAGAAGCAGGATCCCGTCGAAGGGGTGGCGATGCGCCGAAGTTTGTATTGATCATTGTGATGATTTACAAGGCATCCGGGCATACGTATATATACCCCGAGTTGACATAGTCCTGATAGGACACGATACATGATTTCCTATCCATAACAGAAAACGCTAAGTAATCCTGACCGGACACGAGGTCAGGTTTCCTAAATATAAACACCTGCCTAACTAATAGGTACAGTAAATAATTGCCAAGTAACGGTCTTCACGGCTCCTTCCCGATTCCGATCTTCTCTTCGTCAGTTGACTGTAATCTCTCCTTTGACCGAATCTGATACAGGGCCTTACCAAATTTTGGCGTTAACACATGCCCCCCAATTTCGGAGTTCTCCTATAGGACTTCGAAATTCTTTCATTTTTGGGCCTCCAGACTTCTCCCACATCGAGGCGGCCCAAGATAGCTCACTTGCCATAAATGTTTGAAACAGTGCTAACGGCCTCGATTCCCGCTCGGTTGTCATACCTCTATAAAAACGCTTCGTCTCCTTGCCTTTTTATGCTTTCACATCACCAGAGCACCACCGCTTCATCTTCCAAATCCTCACCAAGCTCCAGCGAACCCAGACGAATTGTTGCAACCTTTTTCTCCGGCCGTCGATCCCTGCATCATCTCCCACTCCTGTGATGGCATCGGCATCTGCAGTTCCTGAGGTAATCTTCTCACCCGATTATTTTCCCCAATCTGCAACCTATACGAACCCGATCTGTTTCGTTTTCATCTGTTCTTCGCCGTGTTCTTGTCTACTGTAGCATCTTAGAGCCCAGATCTTGATCCCGGCCGCCGATTACCCCGGCTTCTTCTATCATGGCCTCATGGGTAGCGAAGACCCCACCGATTTCATATGCGCCGAGACCCAGCGTATCCCCTTCAAGAACTCGGCCATGCGAGTCGGCGACTGGACCAACAGCTTCAGGTCGTGGCCAAGCAAACTTCCTGGGTGGAGAGATTGGTACCTCAGGGTGTCGGCTGCGAAGAGAACCTATTGGGAAGAATCTCATATCGGCCACTGCATCAATCTTTCTCTGGCCGATATGGAGAGAAATGAATCCCTGCTAGCATCAGCCTCATACTTCTGGTCCGATGCTCTCAATGCCTTTCTGTTTGGGCACGGGCCTATGACCCCCACCTTGCTGGATGTGACCATGCTCACATGTCTTGACACAACAAGCTACATCGACCCCTTCAAGCTTCGCTTCAAACCTACCCATCGGCTCCAGGCAAAGAACATCGGCGGTTGGTCCAGGTACATATCTCTTCATAATAAGGGGACTGGATCAGTTGATGACTGGGAACATGTTGCTTTTCTGAACTTATGGCTGGAGCGGTTTGTCTTTGGTGGCGCAACCCTCGGTCCGACGGTCAACATGCAATGTTTGGCAGAATGCTTGGTTGATCGGAAACAAATCCCCTTGGGGCAATTCCTCCTTGGTGCCACCTACCACCTGCTTCATCAAGTGGCAACTAAGTTATCGGCCGGCCAGCCCGTCGGCCACATTGGGGGCCCTTGGTGGTTTGTACAGCTCTGGCTCAATGTTTACACCTCCAAGGCCATCCCAGAAACTTCTCTTCTCAAGCAATCCTTCCCAGCCGATTACCCAGAAGATCAAGACCCCGTCTATCGCCGATGCATCTCTATGGGCGAAGCTGCATCGGCCCTTTCTGGCAGCAAGATAACCCCTGCTGAAGCTAGTCAGTGGTTCAAGGGGTTTTATTATGGCTTCACCAGGGAGGCCACTCTTTGGTTTGCTTACAACGACGCATCATCATTCGAGATGCCTTCTAACTTTGATCCACTCAAAGCTCTGAATGATGATGAGTCTAAAGCCATATTCCTATCGGCTATCAGTCCTTGTCTGCTGCCAACTGGTTTTTCTCTGGGCCGAACTCAGCCATCGTATGAGTTCTACCATCCATCGGTCAGCTCCCGTCAATTTGGTCTCGGTCAACTCCCAATAGGCCTATTCTTCATTGATAAACTCCAGGCCCGGGGCACGGTCAGCAGCGCCTTGGAATATGATCGGCTGCGGACCTTGACTGATCCCCTCCTTCTAGGCGCCGTCACCGAGGTGTACATCTGCACTGCCAACACCAAGCTTTTTGTCCGATGGTGGTCAGAATGGAAGAAACACTTGTTCAGCTTAGCGCCCACCTGTTACTGCTCCCGTCTTGACCCCGAGTACATCGAATCCGACGAAGAGGTAACACCTGCAAGCTTTAATCGCTTCCTCCAACCAACTCTTATCTCTAATTTTGCAGGCTGCCAGCGTCGAGCCCCCAACAAGAAGCAACAGTGGTCGGCCGATTCTGTATCAACCCTCATCGGCCACTCCAAACCTGGGGCGCGACGCTCCGACTCCATCGGCTCTCCTCAAGGCGCCTCGGCCGATGGGACCAAAAAGGAAAAAGTTAGCGCATTGCCCCTCCCTGAAGAAACAGAAAACCGACGCCGATGTTGTTGCCACGACACCATCTTCTCCCCAGACCACATCGGCTCCCTCATCTCCTCAGGTATGCGCCAAGTCTTAATATTATTACTCGCTTTCTCATTTATCTCACCAGCTCCTTGTTCAGCTCGAATCATCGGCTCCAGATCCTCAACCTTCTTCCGACGTCCCCCCAAGCACTGAGCCGATGACCTCTTCAGCTGCCCCACTCTTGGCACCAAGTCCTCCAGCTGTCGATGAGACTGCCCCTATTCCATCGGCTGACATCGGCCCCTCCAGAGAACAACCTATTCATCTCCTTGAAGCCGATGTCGCGCAAGCTGCCGATGTCCTTCCTCAGGTATCCTCTTTACGCCCATATTCTGCTCTTAACTTTCTACTGATCGTTTTACCGATGCCAATTCTGCAGTCTTTGGCCGATCTGTTTTCTTTTGACATCGACAAGTACTTGGAAGCAGAAGACAAAACAGCCACCAGCACAGCAAGCAAACCATCTCTCCCAGCCGATGTGCGCGATTACTTAACGAGCATCAACAATCGGCTGGAAAACCCAATCGACGCGCTAGTTGAAGACTGTGGGCCGATTCGGGCAAGATTTGCAGAAATTGAACATTATCTGCCCGAAGAACTCGTCGACGCATTAACCCCTGCAGCATACCTGGAGTCTCATAGGTTTAAACTCATCAAGCTCAGACAACGCATAGCCGATCGTGCTAACCAACAGAAGATCACCGCAGACATCCAAGCCGATCGGCTGTTAGCCCAGACAGAGAAGAAAAGACTTGATGATATGGCTGCTGCCCCCCAAGAGCTCCAATCCAAACTAAACCAACTGAAGAAGAAGGAGGCCGATTTGCTGGTAGAACTTGAAAAAGTTCGCAAGGATCTTGAAACAACAGAGTCCCAGCTTATCGGCTTGCCACAAGCCATCCAAGACCAAGAGGCTAAGATTGCAGCGACGGTGCGCCAAGTCATCCATCGGCGCAAGAACTTGAAGACCATCCCAGGCTCTGACGATGACGACATCCGCGCCATAAATGAAATTGATCAAATCCGTCTGCGCGCAATCGAAACCATTCGAAAATTCTTGTAACTTAACAATTGATGGCCCCTTGAAACATTAACTGCACTGTAATATATCCTGATCGGCTCTGCTGCTAGCTCTTTTGTCCCTTGGTAATTTTTTGTCTATTTGTTCTAAAGGCGATATCAATCGATATCGGCTGTCTTTAGGCGATGCAAAACATTGGCTTTCCGGACTATTTTAGAAATCGGCTATACTTAACTGATTTAAGCATCGATCCACACGCTAGGGTAGTATTTCTTGAGATATTTTCCGTTAAGCGCTTTAGCAAACTCTGCCCCATCAAGATCTTCTAACACATAGGCGTTACTAGGCACACAACGATTAATCCGATAGGGTCCTTCCCAATTAGGTGACCATTTTCCAAACTTATTATCTCTGGACCCGATCGGCAAAATTAACTGCCACACAAGATCTCCCTCGGCAAATGACTTATTCACCACCTTTTTATTGTAATGCCGAGCTGCCCTGGCCTTATTTTCCTTAATCCTTTCCAATGCCCTCAACCGATTCTGAGCCAAATCTTCAAGTTCATCTGTCATTAAGTCATAATAATCATCGGCTGTCAATTGATTTTGCAAAGAAATCCTCCTAGAGCCGATGTTAGTCTCCCATGGTAAAACCGCCTCATGTCCATACACTAATTGATACGGTGGCACCCGAGTAGATCCATGACATGCCATCCGATAGGCCCATAGTGAATCGGCTAATGTGGTATGCCATCGCCATGGCTGCTCATCAATCTTCCGCTTAATCAATTTGATCAAACTCTTGTTAGAAGCTTCTGCTTGTCCATTGGCTTGAGCATAATAAGGCGATGAATTTAATAGCTTGATTCCCATACTGGCAGCAAACTGTTGAAACTCATCAGACACAAAGATAGACCCCTGATCGGTAGTTATCGTCTAAGGAATCCCAAACCGATAAATAATATGCTCCTTTACAAACTCGATCGCTTCCTTGGACGTAACTTTCTTCAAAGGAACCGCCTCTACCCACTTGGTAAAATAATCCGTTGCCGCCAATATGAACTTATGCCCTTTACTTGATGGAGGAAAAACCTGGCCGATCATGTCAATTCCCAACCTCTGAACGGCCATGTTGATGATAGATTCATAGCCGATGCCGGTGCTCGCTGTATATTTCTAAATTTCTGGCAATCCTGACACCTTTATAATACCTAAATTACAATCCTCCAGCCATTGTCGGCCAAAAATACCCTACTCTCCTCAGCAACCACTTCATCTTATGAGCCGACTGATGAGTCCCACAGACGCCTTCATGCACCTCGCACATAACCACTTTGGCTTCTTCCAAATTCAGGCACTAAGCGAACTCCCTCAAAATCCGATAATACAACTCCCCATCAAGCCAGCACATATTTAGTAGCTTTATACCGAATCTTCTAGAAACGATTGCGACGGATTTGCAAGTAATCAACTAACTCCTGTCTCCAGTCATGGCCTTGTTCTAGATATCAATATCGGCTATTCTCAACCTCAACCTGTCTATTCAACCGATACCCTGAAGCAATCTGTGCAAGATCATTGGCTTCTAAATTCTGCTCCCTGGGAATATGATCTATTGATTACTATCTTGAAATCTTTAACAAATCCGTTACACTCCTCATAATATGAACCTCAAACATCAATCCTCACTCATATTCTCCAGACAACTGTTTTGACCACCAACAAAGAATCGCCAATTATCTCTATACATCAGCTCGATCTCCTTTAAGAGTTGAAGTCCTTTTAGCACCGCCTCGTATTCTGCTTTGATTAGTCGATAAGGCTTAATTGTAAAAGCAAACTCAAAACTCGCCCCCGAGGTGAAATGATAACTAAACCGATACATCAGATCCTATGCTTGCAACCGATCCATCGAAAAACAAAGTCCATGGGATCGCTCTACATAGTCTTCGTGATGCCCCTCTGTGTGTTTTTTTACACATAAATCGGCCACTGCCTGTCCCTTAATCGCCTTAGCCGATTCATACCTCAAGTCGAACTCTGTCAAAGCAAAAACCCACTTGCCAACCTCGCCCTTTCAAGACTGGAGCCGAAACATATACTTTGACCACATCGGCTGGCAAACTACTGATACACTCAGCCGGATAGGATAGTAATGCTTAACTTTGTACACGAGAAACTATAAACATAGGCATAATTTCTCCACGCAGGATATCTCGTTTCAGCATCCAAAAGTCTTCTACTCAGATAAAACACAACTCGCTCTTTGCCTTCAAATTCTTGGGATCAAAACAGAGCTCGATGGAGACTCTCATCGGTACAAATATAACCTGAACGGCACTCCTTTCTGCGGCGGAATCAAAATAGGCGGGGAACTAAGATAATTCTTGATCTCGTCAAACGCCTTCTGCTGCGCTGCCCCCCACACAAATTCTTGATCGCCTCAACTTCAATAACGGCGTGAAAAGACTCAATTCTCCCCTGATAATTTGATATAAATCTTCTCACAAAATTAATCTTGCCGATCAACGATTGCACTCTGTCTTATTGCTTGGTGGTCTCTGTAAGTCTTAATGGCTCTGATAGTTTGCTGACTAACTTCAATCCCTCGCTCCAATGAACCATAAAACCCAAAAATTGCCAGCCGATACACCAAAGCGCACTTATTGGGATTCATTCTAGTCCGTATTTCTTGGCTCTCTCCAGCACTTTTTGTTAGATCGGCTATATGGCTTTCCTCACTTTTAGACTTGACCACCACATCATCATTAATTTCTTACCAATAAGCCGATGAGATCATGAAATATATAATTCATCGCTCTTTGATAAGTCGCACCGGCACTTTTTAATCCAAACGTCATTACTACCCATTCATACAAACCGATAGCTCCTGGACACCGAAACGCAGTCTTATGTATATCTTCTTCAGCCATAAAGATTTGATTATATCCCGCATTGCCATCCATGAAGCTGATAATCTTGTGACCTGAGGCTGCATCCACCAACAAATCCGCTATCGGCATTGGGTATTCATCCTTAGGGGTAGCTTTATTTAGATCCCGGAAATCAATACATATCCTCAATTTCCTATTTTTCTTCTCCACTGGGACGATAATTAGAAACCCACTCTCAGCATATCGGCAAATGGTCTTATAAACTTGGCATCGTACAACCTTGTGATCTCGCCTTGATCGGCTCATATAATTCTCTTGAATCATCCTCTCGAGCGCTGAATGGCCGATATCCTGGTTTAATAGGTAGCCGATGTTCAACAATTGATCGGCTTAATCTGGCATCTCATGGTACTCCCAGGCAAAACAATCCCGATGCTCCTTCAGCAGTGCTATCAATTCCTCTCGTAGTTCAGAACTTAATTTTTTGCTTATGTACGTCGCCTTGGCTTATCTCCTGGTCTCGTATATCAATCTCCTCCAAATCATCAGCCGACGTAAAAATCCTTGCCCCAGTTTCCCCTCGAAGTCTTCAAGTAGAACCCATCAGGAGCAACAATTCAGAGCCGACTTGCTGAATCGGCTGTATCCCCTGATAGTTACCTTAAGGTAATCTCCTTCCCATACTTTTCTGGATAGGTAGTCACCCACACCGTCGCTTTCCCCTATTACTGGTAGATCGGTTCATTGCGATGTTGGTCGACCGATCTGCTAGAACCATCTCGACTTGATCTCCTGCCATTGTATTAACATATGATGCTATCGTCGAGGGCACGCAACAGATTTTCGCATGAATCCAGTCCCTGCCGAGAAGTAAATCTATATGATCCTTTCCCGTCAATGACGCAAAAACGTGGTAGGTAATGTCTTACCCCTACTGTCAACTCCACGTTTTAATACGCCCTTTGCTTCTGATGAATCCACCGAAGTCTTTTAGCACATATTTGTCTTGATCAGATCTTCGGCAGTCTTCCCACTTCCGGAATGTGGCATGAGGCATGAGATTAACCGCGGCTCCTCGCATCAACCAACATCTTTGTCATCGCTTCCGATTTACGTAACCCTTGATGTATAACGGCTTTAGGTGCCTGATGCTCTGCTCCTCAGGGTTTATCAAATATGGCCTGTCAGATTTGAATGTCAGTGAGCGACACCCTCTCATCGCCTTCTTCATCTGATGAAAGCGCTTTATACTCCCGAGCAAAAAGAACACCATATTACGGTGCTGATGCGGTCTCATCGTTTCCTTCTTCTTCACTTTTGGCCCAAAACGTTGCCTAGTCTTTTTGGAGACGATGATTCAACCTCTCTCCTGGAATCTTGACTCGTGTTTCCGTTGGCTTCTCCGTGTCGTAAACGCCTGTGCCCTCTCGTTCTATTTTTTCGTGAATATCCACTAGTGACACCATTGGGATTCTGGACGTTTTTCTCACGCTATTACCTCTTCATCCTGCTTCAAAAAACTTGTTCGATATCGCCCTAATTGGCTATGAAACTGATGCCTGGTTCCCAAGCGACCGATTCCCCGTGAAAAGCTCCTGCTGGCGATCATGCCGAATTCCCCCACTGCTGCACCGGGGGGCATTGTTAGTGAGAGCGGCAGCTCATTCCTTGATACCCAGCAGAACCGAAAAACAGGCAGTCCAGATGCGGATTATATCGTTTCTAATCTCATCCCGTCTGTCCTCGTATCTTGAATGATTTTCATATCATGTCCGCATTTGATAGTCACTCTTGATTTATACTTTCGGACGTGCCTGCCCATCGGGCCTGATCCCTTGATGATGATCCCGCAAAACCCATGTTTACAGGAAACGGGGCCCATCCAATTTTTATCGGCTTTCTGTCTTCAAACTGATTCTGCCCGTTCGACAGCCATGGAATTTGTGCCGAACAAACTTGCACTCGTTAGATGATTTGTGAGTATAGTGTTTGCTGCCACTTGCAATATCTCTTCTTCTTTCAGTTCTACGTCTGATGTAATCACATGATTTGGCGGCAGTTGTATCTGCGCTCCTCTTGTTAACAGCCAAAAGTCAAGATTTATCGGCCTTCTAATATCAAAATCATACCGCTCCTCCTTGCCCAATATCTTTGACCGCATGGCATGGATACTAATCTCTGTTCCTAGTCCCCACTCCAGCCAACCCAACTTCCAGCATGGAATCCTCGTCGTCTGATGAGTCCGATGAGTAAACATGCATCTGGGCAACTAGTCTTGTGAAATTTATCCTTCTTTGCTTCCATTGAAATCGGCTTTCATGGAGCCGATACCCCTCTGGTACTCAGAGTGCCAAGGTTGCGAACTCTTAGAATGAAAACCTCATCTATGATTGGCGCCAAGAGTCCCTGAAAAGCCAGAATCGGCCAGAATGCCCATCGCTCAGGTTTAAACTATATAACACCGGTTGATATCCTGAAGATCGCGAATGTATTCGGGTTAACTTTTCATCTGGAGTTGCTTAAACCGATGTTCAAATCTGAACAGTCCAACTCTATGAAATTCCAGCAAAAAATATTTGTTAGTGAAACTGTTCTCTAGATCGGCCCACCCGCCGAAACGGAATTTCGGTGCGCAACGAGGAAACCAGTGTAAAAAGCCGACCTTATAATATAAGGGGAAAAACCTAAACCCTCAGAGCTTCCTTCAAAAAAAAACCGATGCCTCACCCCAGGTGCCAGAATCGGACTGACATATCCCATAAGATAACGTGTATATCCTTTCTAAACTTAGAAGAAATCCGGAGACCCTGTATCGATGCAGGTAACGACTTCGTCGAACCACTCAGGATATGGATGCATACATGAATGTTGTTCCTTGGCTTGATCCCGAACTGCGTCCCTTACTTTTACAACCTAATTGTTGATAAGATTTTCTTCCCTCAGGTGTCTTGTGGTATTGTACGGGTTGAGTTTGTTGCCGATTCTGCCTATTATACTCCCTCGGATATAGTACCTGGATCTGGCTCCGCCTCCTGAATTCTGCTGATATCCTCCATAGTAGGCGTCCCGAATGTGTACCAGCAGAAATATTTCTTGTTGCCCCCCAGCCTTGTTCTTGAAACATAATGCCTACTGGATATCGCTGCCTGATGTGTAAAGCAAATCTGAGAGTTGGTTAACATCAGGGGGGGACGTAAACAGACCCGAGTGTTCTTGACAATTGATCAATCAACAGTCATCTGATGAGGTATGTAATGTATTACGCAAGATCCCCGACTGATTAAATAAGCGCGTGGTGATAAGCCTCATGACCATCTCCTGCAAAGGTTTAATCGAGTGCTCCGGTTGTGTATGGCTCGATTCTCAACCAATACTGCTTCGAAACTGGGTTTCTGAATCGGGCCTTGTCGTGTCATGCGAAGGGACTCTAAAACAGCTTCTGAAAGTTAGCCATAGTTTGCTCAATTTGTTTCTCCTCTTCTGTAAATCCTCTAGTGCTGATGAATTACATTGTCTGTCTTATTCTCTTTCCCGCATGTTGCAGGTCTGATGTCAAAACTTTTTCCTTGAAACTTGTTGAAACTTCGTGTCCCACCAGGCTGCCAAAAGCGTGTTGACGCCGAAAAACCCGCGGACGGCCGTCCGGCTCTGGGTGACACCGAAGGGCCTGGAATCTGCTCTAGCTCCAGCAGGTCTAAAGTCTTGAGTTCGCAGGCAAGTGCCGAGTCAAATTTGAACCCTGTAATTGACAAGGAAAGGGTATGTAAAATTCTGTGACCAATCAGTGGAAGCCGCTTGACTCATGTCAGTCGCCGCCAGTGGCAACGATACCATGTAGCACTCATATCATCGCTTAAAACAGATGATGGCAGAGCAATAGTAAAGTACATACACAAGTATCTGCCTAGCGATCATCGAAGGATACTCAAAAACGGCTATTTAAACTTGGTAAAATAAACATGGCAGAAATGTCTAAAGCCAAATAATCCAAATAAACTCTAGACCGATCATAGGTTAGTGTACTGTATGCCCCGTAGACAATCATGCCCGTGCCCGGACTCTTGCTCGTATCGGCTCCCGAGTCCTCACCCGCGTCCAGCCCCCTGTGCCCGCATCCATGACCCAAACCGTGCTCGGGTCCTCACCTGGTCCCATGCCGAACCTCTTGTACTGTGTTACTTGGATCGGGCAGAATAAACCAATCGGCTAGCCCATGACCGATCGTAACAGTATACAGAAATGATATATGATAAAGCATGCAACAACATAAGATGATAGATAATGGATAGCCACCGAAACTACTGTCGAAAGGAGATTATAAAATAAGACAATGAATAAATGTGCCTGTGCGGCTTCAACAAGTAACTTATCAAGCTAAGCACATCCACATAAAACAAAGACCATAAACCCATCGCCGCTCAATCAGAGTAAACTATTCATCGTCACATCTAGTAGACTCCCGGCCCAACCGTCCTGGAGCCACCACGCCGCACAACATGATAATGACACCCAAGATGAGCCCCGATAGATATGGTCGACTAGTGATAAAGATAAACACTTACCGCCGCCATCGCCCGATAAGACGCCTGCGCAACAGCCATTCGGCTTCAGCAGATCGGTTTATCGCTAGCAGTTTAGTAGGTCAG